>CM020184.1:21893935-21915644 GCA_009805545.1 Oryza longistaminata | reverse complement strand
CATATACTCCCTCCGTCCCATAATACAAGGGATTTTGAGTTTTTGCTTGTAACGTTTGACCACTCGTCTTATTCAAAAAATTTTAAAATATTATTTATTTTACTTGTGACTTACTTTATTATCTACAGTACTTTAAGCACAACTTTTCGTTTTTTATATTTGCAAAAAAAAATTGAATGAGACAAGCGGTCAAACGTTGCAAACAAAAACTCAAAATCCCTTATATTGTGGGACGGAGGAAGTATTTTGTTGTCTTACACATATAGTACACTGAAGTTGACTAAATTGCAGATCATGTGTATGCATGACATGACATCTCCATTGACAAAAATAAAATAAATGGGAGCGGAAGTACTATTCCTACTCCATAAATAAACATGTTCCTCTTGGTTAGCTAACTACTCCCCCTCCTACAAATACTTTATTTTTAGGTTTCTGTGTGCAACGTTTAACCGTCCGTCTTATTTCAAAAACTTATGAAAAACTTTAAAAAATAAGTCACTCATAAAGTGTTTTATCATCTAATAATAATAGATATGCTAATCATAGAAAATTTTTAAATAAGACGAAGAGTCAAATGTTGTATCCAAAAACTGAAAAATGAAGTCTTTGTGGGTCGGAGGGAGTAATCAATAAGAACTTTTATCACCTAGCGAAGTCATCCATTATATATTTAATACTAACTGGCCACCAACCTATACGTTGCACATTTATTAATATTCTTACTGATATTATAATTAAATATAAAAATCAATATTTTTTTGATATGTTTGCTATTTTCAAAATATGAATTCAAAGGTTTAGATTAGAAGAAGCCATATATTAGTTACAACTTGCTAATTGTAAATTTCTAGTTTTGAATTAAGTCCATAAAACACTAAACTGAGAAAATGTGGTATTTTCATTTCCATGCTTTATTTAACAACTCATATAAATAGACATATTTTTCCCATTAACATAAGAAATTTCTCAAAATGCCGAGTTAATATATAGGTATAGATGAATACACGTAAATATATATAGATGTGTATATAGCACATTTGTAATAACCATGGTTACTTAATTAAATAGTTAAATCAACTTTACTCTCTGTAAAATATATATTAGAAGCTCATCACTACATGAAAAATATAATATTAGGATCGATCTTTGCAACAGACAGAGAAACTTAATTGTTTTTCTTTAAATGTTTTTTTCTGTAACTATGTTTAGTTTTTATTGATGCGAAGTTTTTCGATGAAAGGGACGGATGCATGGGCCATGAGACTTACAGAGATCCTGTTCTTGATCAATCAGTTGATTCAGTTCCCATATTTTTTCACTTGCTTGAAGATTATTGGCGGTTTATTATGCCAAAACATAAAATATTAGCAGCTCGATGAAATAGAATATATAGTTTGGACAGAATACAAGCTAGCTACTGTTGCACATAGGGTTCGATGAACAACTCATTAATCGAAGAACAGACAGAATCAAACGGTCGGAGCTAGCCCTCTTAATTGCAGTCTGACAACAGCTTCCATGCACTATCTCTTAAAAATAAATACTGTTATACTGTAAGACGCGGTACGTTTTTCTTATAAGCAAAATTTTACACCCTATCATATCGAATATTTGAACACATACATAAATTATTAAATATAGACAACAAAATAACTAATTACATATATTGCGTGCAAATTGCGACACGAATCTTTTAAGCCTAATTGCGCCATGATTTGACAATATGGTGCTACAGTAAACATTTGCTAATAACAGATTAATTAGGCTTAATGAATTCGTCTCGCGGTTTACAAGCGGATTTTGTAATTTGTTTTGTTATTAGACTATATTTAATACTTCAAATGCGTGTCCGTATATTCGATATGTCACGCCAAAACTTTACACCACTGAATCTAAACACACCCTATACAACCAGGTTAATTTGTTCCATGCCATTGCAAATTTGTCATACTAGAAAGATATCATTACTATTCACCTATTTGGAACCATGTCATTACAATTCTTTCTTTATACTATAAAAAATGCCCGTGCGTTGCAACAGGTGAATGCTATTTTAATTTTATTATTGTTATACGATTTAGCTATGATCAAATTCACTGTGGGAATTCGCTTGGATATTTTTTTAGAAAATCATGAGCTGCAATATAATTAAGAATCCGACTTTCATCTCAAGTTAGCATGTGAGTTATTTTAATTAAAGAGATTTCTTATACGACTCCTTTTGTATTTCCAAAAGCAAACGAATTTAAAATCCGACTCAAACACGGATCTGTATTTCCAAAAGCGAACGAACTTAAAAACCGACTCAAATATGGATGACGTATAATACCAAAATATCGGCAAAACATTTTCAATTTTTATAATAGTAGAAATGAGATATGACATTTTGTACACCTTGGCCACTATTGGACCCACCAGTAGGCAACTGTATTTTTGAATCACCCAAAATGCCCCTGCTACATCTCTTATCTCCACCAGCTAACTTGTGGGCCCCACACCCTTCCTCAGGATGAGCTGCTCGAGGCGTGGCAGCCGCTGTGAGCTCCTCCACGATGGACATCCAAAAGAGCAGGGACGAAGCTAGCATCAAAACAAGGGGGGTGCGCTACCATTGAGAATCTAAAAAATTTCAGTACAACACTGTATATTATAATCTTTTTAAGTGAGAAATTAGGAATTTGGGGGGTTCATGTGCACCCCCCGCAACTTCAAGCACCTCAACCTCGACTTCCAGCTGCTGGAGGGCGGCCGCAAGCTGCAGGTGGACGCGTGGTTCGGCACCCGCCGCACCATGGCCGCCATCCGCACCGCCATCTCCCACGTCCAGAACCTCATCACCGGCGTCACCAAGGGCTACCGCTACAAGATGCGCTTCGTCTACGCTCACTTCCCCATCAACGCCTCCATCACCAACTCCAACACCGCCATCGAGATCAGGAACTTCTTGGGCGAGAAGAAGGTAAGAAACCCACCTTTGGATCACTTCCATTTGCCCGCTGTTCGTGGATCATCCTAGATCTCCCCCACAGATCTCTCAAATCTGATGCGTCTTTCTGTATTCTTTGTGTTTCAGGTGAGGAAGGTTGACATGCTCGAGGGGGTGACCATCTTGCGGTCGGAGAAGGTGAAGGACGAGCTCGTCCTCGACGGCAACGACATCGAGCTCGTCTCTCGCTCAGCAGCCCTCATCAACCAGGTGAATGATACGATCCCGTTTCTTCTCCCTATAGATTGGAGATTTCCTGGTCTTCTAAGACTGATATGATGCAATGTAACCTAATTAGTCCTGATCTTTGCATGTGATATGTACTCATGTTGCCATGGTTGTAGGAATTAGTTCTCTTTGCTTCAATGATATATCTAGGGCTGTAATTGATTAACAAGTCATGCCTGCCTGCTTTTTTCCGTTGTTTGCTTAAGGTTATATGTTGAAACTGCTAGGCGGCATGAGGTTCTATGTCCTTAGTTTGATCATTGGCAGTTGTGAATGCAAAATTTACAGTGCTCTACTTAGGTTAGTAACCATTTCACCATCTGTCTGTTAACTAGTTATGTCTAGTACAGAAGTTATGTAAACACATCTGTGACGAACAAATCCATTTCTTCAACAACCAAGGTCCCTTTTGTTGTTGGCCATTGAATTGGCATTGCTAAGTTATTGGTTTGGAAACCATGAGTGGTGTTGGTGCTCAGGGTACAGTTTGTTATCCACTGTCTGATCCCTATTTGAATTTAGCGGCTGCACAACACCATGATTATAAACCTTTTTGCCAATGTGATTTATCTTCTATTTTTTGGTTCGTCTAGTACTCTTCATTCCATGCTTTCAGTGAAACAAGACATTTTATCAATTATCGTGTGTTTGCTCTTGTTGATTTGTTTGTGCACTTGTTGTGTTGTTGACCAAAATTCCCTTTGCTTCTAAACAGAAATGCCACGTGAAGAACAAGGATATCAGGAAGTTCTTGGATGGTATCTACGTGAGCGACAAGGGCACCATCACAGAGGATGCGTAAACTCCTATCTTCACCTAGTATCATGAAGTGCTGTTTCTGTCTCCCTTGTTTGATCATCCTCTGAGTTGCAATTTTCTGAGAGACTGAATTTTGTAATGGTGGGTTATTTAGGATGTAATGGAGCATGGTATCTTATCCTACATATTGTTTCTGTTTGCGATTATGAAGTCTATTTATCATCCCCTAAAGACAGTTTACTGGAAGCATTCGTGGTTAGATAAACGGCATAATGCTACTTAAAAGTGTGAGCTTATATTGTTTTGACCTGCGTATGATGAATTGCAAACTAGAGTGTTAGTAATATTGGTGTTTTTACCCTGTTCAACTGTTAGTGGAAGCAGGGGTTTAGTTTTGAGACATTGGCTTATCTGGAAAGAGTTTTAGGTTAAAAATATTACTATACTTTTTTTCTATAAACTTGGTATCAGTTTGACTTTGAGCAAAGTCAAAACGATTTATAGTCTGAAATGGAGGGAGTAACTAGTTGCATGCATGATTATTTCAACTGAACAAACTATGATGAAAATGATGTTGAGTCAATTGTAATTAAGGCAACATGTGAGTGGAACATAAGCAAGCAACAAAAACCAAAAGGATACTGATAGATACCCCATGCATAATACTAATGAGATCCTTCTCAACTCGGTGAACAAGTTCGGCCTACATAAAAGAGTGAAGAGCAATCACCGTTATGATTGAGAAAGTGTTTCCGTGAACATGAAAAACAACAGATCTAAAGGGAAGGCACAGAATACATTTAAATCAGGCTCCCTGCGGAAACGCCGCCTGCGTGCGTCCCTCATTGGAGGAGTAATACCATGCTTGTATTCAACTCCTTCTGGAGCAGGATCTTCTTCTTCTCTTACCATAATCATCTGTTATAATCTCAACAGGAGAGTCTTAAAAGCCTACAGTTAATAAAACAGACCTTATACACAAAACCTATGCTTTACCTGACCAATATCAGCTGTTTTAATTAGCACTGAATCATCATATGTCTTGTATGACTCCACAACAGTTGGGAGATCCAAGAGTGATGCAGGAAAGCTTTCATTCCCAATCATAAATGTGCCATTTCTTCCATCCTCTATAGCATGAAAAATACCATCAATCCACAGGTTCAACAAATATTAGATAAAAAATTCACATCCTGATAACAATACCAGGGTATTATAATTTAAGTTGTGTCAGGCAAACATAAAGATAACATTGTCTTCAACCCACAACTAGAAGTGAGTGAATAAAGTACATATGTGTAGATACGCACAAATAGAATACTTCAGAACATATTAGCACAAACCATATTTTCAGCATCTATATAGAGTATAAGTTGTCAAGCAAGAACATTCCATGCCACCATGAGAAGGCCTAAACACTTGAAAGTATAATTACTTAAGTCATTTTTATGGTTCCACAAAGTGATTAGTGTATTAGGCAGTTGGAGTGTTGGACTAAATGGAAGGTTAATCATAACTGAGAATAAAACCCTGGCTATATACATTTTTGGGAAAATGGATACGTTGACAGAATATGATATAAGGGAACAAGATCTCCAAATATCCTAGATCGTGGCTATCATTTGCATTCCCTAAATCATGTGTTGTTTAAATATGACATCTGCTGCTCACCTCCTATTCCTATGGTCATGGTTATCTACGGATTGCCCCATATAAAAAACAGTGCGAACAGGCACAGTCGTGGTTATGCCTAGGGTTATCTAGGGATCTACATGAGCTGGAAAGCAAATTCTTGCTTAATACAGTGCCAACAGGCACAGATCGGCGGCTCTCGACCATACACTTTGTGCAAAAGAAACGACATGCGCATTTCGCCGAACACCATAAGGGGCAGACTGAAAAGGTAAAACAAAAATGGAGGGGAAAGAGAGGAGGGGCGGCGGGGAGCACCTGAGAAGGAGAGGTCTAGGGACGCGTCTTCGGGGTTGGAAGAGGAGGAGGCGGCGGCGGATTCGTTCATGAGGCGCTCGATCCGCTCCGCGACGGAGGGGGGAACACGGAGGATGAACTGCTCCTCCATCCCCAAATCCCCCACCCCAATTCGTACCCAGGCGAGAGCGACTCGCTCGCCCTGCTTGGTTGCTTGCGGAGTGGCGGAGAGGGCGGGTGAATCCCGGCGAGGGTGGGGTGGGGGTCGCCGGCTGTGGTGGAGGGAGTCTTTGAGTGTCGCCGGGAGCAGATGAGATGGGGGAGGGGGAGGGAGACGACTGAACGAGAGAGGCCGACCGCCAGGGCTTCACCGGTCTAAAGGACCGTTTAGTTTTCCGTGCGCACTTTTTGGGATCGAGATCCAGCGAACACAGCCTTAAGTCAATTTTACCACCATCAGCCATAAAAGGTAGGTATAAAATCCGGTGTAAATTACCTCCTTAGGTGTTTTTTACTAACATGGCTGTTGGACCGTGATTGACTCGCTGAGTTAGCATGTGGGACCTACATATCAGCGATTTCCACCTCGTATATCATTTTCTTCACCTCCCCTTCTCCTTTTCCTTTCTTTAATCTTCCTCCTCTCCTTCTCTCTTTCTAACACCAACAGAGGCCGTGAAGGATACTGTGGTAGTGAGCCGGTTCCGAGGGTGGCGGCGACGACGAGGGAGGGAGAGTGGGCTGCAGAAACGACGGTGGCGATATCGTGGAAGTAGCAATAGCAGCAGGTGGCGAGAGAGAGGAGGCTGCGGCAGCGGTGTTGAAGCAGAAGTAGCAGTAGGTTGTTGCAGTTGCACGGGATAGGAGGTTGAGGCGGCAGTAAGCGATGATGGCGGTGGCGGTTGAAGTAGTAGGCGACGGCTGTGGCGGTGAGGGAGAGGAGGCGGCAGAGATGGCAGCAGCGGCGGCGTCGAAGCGGAAGCAACAAGCGGCTGGCTGTGGTGGTAGTGAGGGAGAGGAGGTTGTTGCAATAGCGGTCGAAGCAGCAAGCGATGAGTCGACGACGATGATGATGTCGACGCGAAGACTCTCGCTTCCTCCTCTCCCTTCTCCCCTCCTCGGTGGCCATCGTCTGACACTACCGCCTTGATCAACAACTACCGACCGCTGCCATCACTTCATCTCGAAGCGCCAGCACTACATCAGTCTAGACCAACCGACGGTTCTTCTCGTTGGGAAAAGAGAAAAGAGAGATGCTAGAGAAAGAGGATTTAATGATTCACAGACATGTGGGTCCCACCTGCTACATTAGTAAAAACCGCTAAATTTGTACTGGTTTTTAAATATGGGTGAGACGTTATACTCGGTTTTGTTGTTAATGGAGGTGATTCAATATGGAGCAAGATATGAGGGAGGGAAAGTAAACTTATTTCCTAGCAAATAGCATCAGGCTCATGGGCCGATTGGGCTAGATCCATAGCAAATGCTCCTGGGCTAAAAATCTTGAAGCCCTACAAACAAAAAAATAGCGCCCACCGTGGGGCTCGAACCCACGACCACAAGGTTAAGAGCCTTGCGCTCTACCGACTGAGCTAGACGGGCTTGCACATTAAAATTTGCCAGTAAAGTTAAGAATAGTGAAAACCAGCTTGCTAGACGTATTTACCGCGTGCCAATTATCCAATAAGTGGTGACCAGTGGCCAACTGGCCATTATATGTTCAACCTAGTATTACTCCATGATTACCTATTGAAGCGTTGTACTACTACCATACGCTATATAGTGGTTAGTGGGTGCGTGTATATAACATCCTAATGGTATATATATATATACAATATGAAGACACAATTATATGCTATATTCAAGTTCGTTTGTAGCGCACGAAAGGGGCTGGTGGCATCGAACTATATCAATACCAATTAACTCTTTCTTCTTTGCCTTCAATTTTGTCTTGTGAATCAGGATATATATTAATTGATCCATCCGTCTCAAATTATAAACATTTTTAAACTTTAATATAGTCTTTAAGATGCTACTTTAACCAACATTTTTAGAAGTAAGATGTTTTAAATAAAAAGAGTTGCATATTAAGATAGTTTGTTTAGTGATGAATTTAGTAACATCAATTTTACATGATTGATTTTTTTATTAATAGTCAAAGTTAAAAATGTTTGTCTTGACACTATTCTAAAAATACTTATATTTTGAAACAGAGGGAATACCATATCATTATCGATAGATGTATACATATAGTATCATTCATTAATTCGTACTCCATCCGTCCCATAAAAAAACAACCTTAGTACCGGATGTGACACATCCTAGCACAAACGAATCGTGGTTAATTAGAATATGTCAAATTCGATCCTAGATTCATTTTTTAGGAGAATGAGAAAGTACATGCCACATCACCAATAATAGCACATGCCAAAAGCTAGCTACTCTATATACTCTATCCGTTTCATATTATAAGATTTTCTAGCATTGCACGTATTTATACAGATGTTAATGAATCTAGACACATATGTGGCAATGCTAGAAAGTCTTATAATATAAAATGGAGGAAGTAGGTCGTACCCGCCGCGTGTACACTTATGATCATCAACACCTGGTACAATTCTGGCTGTACGATTTCAGATGTATCTCTCATGATCATCAACAAAATTGCATTCCAAGACAACCTCAAAGTCATATGGGAATAATTCCTTTCACTGTTATTAGCCCCTCCTTTCCATCATTCCAGATGTGCTGCAAACGGCTTTTAAAGGTTTATGCACGTCGATGTCAATCTATACACAACAACATATCGATCGTTATAGGATCTTTACACAGAACAATTTAATTAATTTATGCGCAAGAGCGAGAGGTTATATTTTTTTTCGAACGTTTAGAAATGGCGCGCCGGACCAATTTTTGGTTTGGCCACGGCACAGGGCGTGTACGATTGTACTTTGTAGCTACTTAGACTGTGTTTAGTTTCAAACTTTTTCTTCGAACTCTAACTTTTTCATCACATCAAAACTTTCATATACACATATAAATTTCTAACTTTTTCGTCATATCGTTTCAATTTCAACCAAAATGAAAACAAACTGCTTTCAAAGGTTAGATGTGCAGCCGCCTGATAGAACTGGACTTTAATTTGTGTCTCCTAAAGAATGCTTTGCCCTAGCCGCTAACCCTAACAATGCTAGGCCCAAAAAATAAACTTCCATTAATTACTGAGAAAATTCTTTTGCGTAAAGTTGAGTTTTAGCATGACCTTTGCCATGACTAGAAATCCTCGTATGTTCTTTTGTACTGAATGATTTTGGATAATTATTCGAAGTAAAACGTATTAACTTTTCTAATTAGAGTACTGTCACAAGCTGACCACTAACTTTTCTAATAACAAAATTGCAAGCCTATCTATCTCTGCTAGAAAAAAAATTCAGTTACAAAAAGTATTTAAGGGTCCAAAATTTTCCAAATAACCAAAAAATTGAAATATACAAATTTCAACCAAAATTGAAGGAAGCATGCATGGAGAGGAAGTATTGGAATTCAAATTTGTTCAAAAGTATACTACTCATATATGCTTGCTAAACTGTTTGGCAGATATTCAATTATTTATTTCTTTTTCATAGCCAAATCGTTTTTTAGTTGAGTTTTGATTTAGGTGAGATTTCTTACATAATTATAACCAAGTGGAAACATAGTCATTTTGAGGAAAAAAAACAAACACTATGATAACAAAATGGGGAATTATGAAATAGAAACAAAAACTCGTCCCGGTTGGAAAACCGGGATTAAAGGGGGGTTACCAACCAGGACTACAGACGGTTTCTCCACCAGTGTCATTCATTAATTCGTACTCCCTCTGTCCCATAAAAAAACAACCTTAGTACCGGATGTGACACATCCTAGCACAAACGAATCGTGGTTAATTAGAATATGTCAAATTCGATCTAGATTCATTTTTTTAAGGAGAATGAGAGAGTACGTGCCACACTACCAATAATAGCACATGCCAAAAGCTAGCTACTCTATATACTCCATCATACTCCATCCGTTTCATATTATAAGACTTTCTAGCATTATTGCATACAGTCATATAGATGTTAATGAATCTAAATACATATGTGGGCAATACTAGAAAGTCTTATAATATGAAACGGAGGAAGTAGCGATCATCGTACACTCATGATCATCAACACCTGGTACAATTCTGGCTGTACAATTTCAGATGTATCTCTCATGATCATCGTTCATCGACAACATTGCATTCCAAGACAACCTCAAAGTCATATGGGAATAATTCCCTTCACTGTTATTAGCCCCTCCTTTCCATCATTCCAGATGTGCTGCAAACGGCTTTTAAAGGTTCATGCACGTCGATGTAAATCTATTTTTTTTTTGAGAATTAAATACCCTACCCCTATGAGCATCTTCGAAGACTGGGCCGGCAAATTCTGGAGAGATTGACGAAGTCACCACAGGCGCCTCGCTGTCGACGGGTACGTCGCCTACCACTGAAAGCACGGCCCAAATTCTGGAGAGATTGATGAAGTCACCACAGGCGCCTCGCTGTCGACGGGTACGTCGCCTACCACTGAAAGCACGACACCGTTAAATCCTGGAAAATTCGCTCCCATGGGGAGTCGAACCCAGGACCTACTGAGGCTCTTGTAACCACTAGGCTACAGGCCCTTTCACGTCGATGTCAATCTATACACAACAACATATCGATTGTTATAGGATCTTTACACAAAACAATTTAATTAATTTATGCGCAAGAGCGAGAGGTTATATTTTTTTTCCCTGCGTTTAGAAATGGCGCGCCGGACCAATTTTTGGTTTGGCCACGGCACAGGGCGTGTACGATTGTACTTTGTTGCTACTTACACCGTGTTTAGTTCCAAACTTTTTCTTCAAACTTCTAACTTTTTCATCACATCAAAACTTTCATATACACATATAAACTTTTAACTTTTCCGTCACATTATTCCAATTTCAACCAAACTTACAATTTTGACGTGAACTAAACACACTGCTTTCAAAGGTTAGATGTGCAGCTGCCTGATAGAACTGGACTTTAATTTGCGTCTCCTAAAGAATGCCTTGCCCTAGCCGCTAACCCTAACAATGCTAGGCCCAAAAAATAAACTTCCATTAATTACTGAGAAAATTGTTTTGCGTAAAGTTGAGTTTTAGCATGACCTTTGCCATGACTAGAAATCTTCGTATGTTCTTTTGTACTGAATGATTTTGGATAATTATTCGAAGTAAAACGTATTAACTTTTCTAATTAGAGTACTGTCACAAGCTGACCACTAACTTTTCTAATAACAATATTGTCCGTGGCCCATTACTACTCAAGTTGCAAGCCTATCTATCTCTGCTAGAAAAAAAATCAGTTATGAAAAGTATTTAAGGGCCCAAAATTTTCCAAATAACCAAAAAATTGAAATATACAAATTTCAACCAAAATTGAAGGAAGCATGGAGAGGAAGTATTGGAATTCAAATTTGTTCAAAAGTATACTACTCATATATGCTTGCTAACTGTTTGGCGGATATTCAATTATTTATTTCTTTTTCATAGCCAAATCGTTTTTTAGTTGAGTTTTGATTTAGGTGAGATTTCTCACATAGTTATAACCAAGTGGAAACATAGTCATTTTGAGGAAAAAAACAAACACTATGATAACAAAATGGGGAATTATGAAATAGAAACAAAAACTCTAGGCCTATATGCGTGGAGCAAAACCCAGTGATACGGCAAAGATGAAGTGAAACCTCAAGGCAAAAGAGGAATTTTCCCTCTATTATTATATGTCCAAGCCACATAATTGTATTCCTTGTCATTTATTTTAGGCTGTCTTAGAGTTAATTAATGTGCACATATACTTCATTCCTATTAATAAAAAAACAAGTCGCACTATACATACAACTCTCAATTATATCATCCTACAATGGAGTAATAATACAACTATACATCAATCAACGATACAAAGATTCACATTCATGATAAGCCCTTGATCAAATAGTCGTTTATGATCTTAGGATATCAAGTCGTATGTATAGAGAGAAACGCCCAGGGGTCTTCCGGCTGGCTAGACGACCTGAATTTAAAGCCTGACCCATTCTAATTATTTGATATTAGATCATTCCCTAATATTAGATCATTCCCTTTCCTCTTAAAAAAAAAAGGAACTGTGGGGGTACATGTTCTCTTGGAGCGATGCATGCCACACGGGTACTGGAACAATAGATGTACATGCAAATGTACGTCATCCGATTAAATTCACCGTGCATCCATACAAGCAGCAAGTCAA
The DNA here is from genome assembly GCA_009805545.1 of Oryza longistaminata. Taxonomy (NCBI): domain Eukaryota; kingdom Viridiplantae; phylum Streptophyta; class Magnoliopsida; order Poales; family Poaceae; genus Oryza; species Oryza longistaminata. The sequence goes on along the minus strand of CM020184.1, from coordinate 21,903,423 downwards.
ACAAACTACTACTGTGTCACTAAATGGTTACATATCCATAATTTAGTTTATATATGTTTTATGTCGTCTATTATATATCTATCGGTCAAATTAAATTGCCTGGCTTGCAGAGACTATCAAAGAAGTCACTCGGGCTACCGGTGATGTGTGCGCAATTCAATCAACACAATGATCAGTCGTCGCTGATGTTGGATATTCTATTTTTCAGTTTGAGGAATCACAAACTACATGCAACTTGCAAACCACTGCGCAGAAATAACAATTATGCATATTTTGACCAACTTGTAATGAAGCTGTGATTTTTATAATTCACAGTCGCTGGACTTGCCAACTCTGTAATAATTGGCTGCAACTTTTTTAATCCGAAGCAAATGCCGAAATGAATTCCATTATCCAAAAATATCTATATATAGTCATGCACTCCTATTGTAATTATTCTTCACAAACAAATTAAAAAATAATTATACACAAATATAAATATTGCATACTTAATTCACAATACTGTTTGGACATTTATATGTACACGTACACAACACAATATTTTTGAAGTTCCTATAAATAATGCAATTTGATCTGATATCTCGTTAATGCTGCACAACATAAGATAGCGATTAGCTGACCATGCCGGATTGGTATGGGCCACCCTCCGAATAAGGAGAGCCTATATTCCAGGCCCAGCCCGGCTTGAGTTCTACATCAGGACCTCGAAAAGTTAATTACTACTCCAATACTATATAATGGTAAAATTAAAATGCCCTCAAGTAGTTACTATATATAAATAAACCCTTATTTACATCAGATTTGATGCCACGGCCGGTCGAATAACCATAACTAAATGAGTTGTTTACACCGTACATATAGTTATGGTGATTCTTAATTAATTTGAGGGTAAAGGTGACAAGAAAAATACACTATACACAAGGCCAAACTCAATTTATGGAATTAACCAGACAACCATGTCATGGCGCAGGCATATATGCATGTCAGCCAAAAGGAAGGACAAATTACTGAAAAAAAAAGGGACATGATTATGTACACTGATGAGTGATGCAACTGATGCAAAGGCGAAAGAATAATCATGAAGAGACAAATTCCAATAAAGAAGATGTTTACAGGTGACGATCCAAGATTTGGATGGATTTATTTATCTGGATGTTGCTTTAGAGTGCGGAGGACTATCCCAAAAAGAAACAGTTATCTAACTTGCCGCTAAACAAAGTGGTGGATAGGTCATTTTCAACCAGATTACCTGGACATTAGGCCACCTAAATTTGCACTCTCTACAACCTCCGAGATAATTTGCTGCTCTACTTTAATTATATTTGGGGCTTCGTAATCCCAACGCCATTAAATCAAAGTGTCACTGATCACATGACTCGTCTATATTACTGGTCACCAACAGTACTACTTGGTCCATTTTGTTCAGTACTACTAGTAATAAGCATGTAGCGTACTAATAGAGCATTGTCATCTTTAATCACTAGCTAACTGGACTAGCTTAATTTCTGCTAAGGTAAAACGAGAGAAAATGATCTATCTTCTCACTTTGGCTCAAACACAGTTCTTTAGAAAATATGAGTGCGACTCACTTTTTTGTCCTATATATATGAGCTACAAAAGATATCCATCTTGTACTACAGTTGTCTTTTCGATGATGGGAAGTACATAATAGTTAGCTCAACTTTCGTTCATGCCCTTAAGAACTCCATTTGAGGATCAAGTTTTGGTAAATTTCTAAATCCATGCGTCATATCTAATTAAACTTGATAAAAAAAATACTTGGCACATTCGGCCAAGTATTTTTTTTAATCAAAATAATAACTATGGTTAGACAATTAATATTCACATATATTGCAGTTTGGACGAATAATCAACTCTTCATCTTTGATGCTGCTGCTTCATTCCTATCGTTTCCACCGTAAGTGCTCCTCTCCACTTCGACTGTCAACCATTTCATCCACACCATTGCCCAATTAGCTGCCCTCAAGCTGCCAATCCTAGATCTCCTCCTCAGCCAGCTGTGGCTAATTTAGATTCTTCGATCTCAACCACAATTATCATTATTAATTGGGGTATAGTTTGGGAAATGGCACTGGTGGCATCATCCCTTTAATTTCTTCCTAATCTTACTATATGGCCCTATTTGGAAAATGCTATGGCTGCAATTCCTAGATTATTGCATAAAATAGAGTTTGTAGATTACATTAAGTGATCGACTTGATACTTTTATTAGCTAGTCCAAAATATGAACAAAAAGTCACGCCCAATATTATCTACTAACAGCTTCAAATCCAAAAATTTCTAGAGCTAGGAAACTCAGTTTAAACAAACTGGGAGGTGGAATAGCTGTGCCAAGCTAAGGGCCTAACATGTGAAGCAAGAATCTACAATGCAATTACTGGTAACAAAATGTAGTCCAATAATAGCTTCCTTTTTTTTTTTGGCTACTTTTGGCTTGTACAGTAGATAATGGTGGCTGAATAATGCAGACGACGAAGATAAGCTTATTAATTGGATTGGAAGAATTGAATAGGAGTATTCTCAAAGGTTTTCACCCGAAATAAACTAATTACAATTGTGTGTTTGGACAAGGATTGGTCTTCCAAATCCATTTCTATTTCAGAAATAGTATACATCACTTGACACAATTTCGGAGACAAAATCGTATGAGTTTCTTATGTTGCGATTTGCTCTGTGATTTGTACTTTGTTAGAGGAATGACTGGTGCGCCGATGGTTCGGCGATGGGCAAGTGGGTGTGGCGAGGCGGACGTGACACTGCCTTTATATTGTGGGCGGTGGGCTAGTGTTGTTGATGGTAGAAGCTTGTTGTAGTGGTTAGGAGGTGGTGTTTGATTTGGCGGCAATGGTGCCGCCTCCGCCATGGGAGAGGAGGAGGTTGGTGGGCTAGTGTTGGCGACAATAAATGTTTGTCGCTGGAGTAGTTAGGACGTGGAGAGGTGGATGCGAGAATCACCGAAGACAGAGGAAGGCTGTGGCACTGTGACACTTGAGCCATAGAAGATATAGAGTGGAAGAGATAAGTTTAGGTCATAAGGTGGGAGTGGCAATGAGGGGAGCAACATGGTACGACAACCTCACTAACGCAGGCAAGAGGAGCTGTGATTTGTGTGATGGAGGGAGAGACGGGGGGCGAAGCCATGAATGTCTTAAAAGCAGAGGGGTTAACCATTTTTTTTATAAATTTTAACTAATAAAGATTAGTACATTTGTAATGCAGTTTTTCTATGGCTCCACTCATATAAGCGTGTGTGTGAGAATGTGTCGAGTGAGATGTATACAAATTGAGATATATATAAATAGTTCCTTTCTACTCCAGCTCTTATATGTGGTGTGTGTATATATATATATATATGTGCGTGTGTGTGTTTCACCATCGTTTAACATTCCATTCTTTTATGTTTCCACGATCGAATCAATGTCAAGATGGGTTAAATAGTTTAGCAAAGCATCTGAATCTTAAGTTAATCCATACTACAGTAGTACACATAGTAAATTAATTAACCGGCCGCGCAAACTGCAGCTGCATGCATGCCCGCCTGCAGCACGAAAGCAGAGGATTCGACAGCAATTCCGCCGGCCAGACTGCCACTCCGTCGTCGCCGCCGGCCGCCGTGACGTCTGGTGTTGGTGTGGGTTCAAAAGTGAGGGCCAGACCACCTCCAGATTGATCACACATCCACCCAGGAGAGAGAGAAGGCAGCTAGCAGTGAGGTTAAACCTGTCGTTGGTGCATGCATGCATGCTGTCAATATCAAATAAAAGACCCCCCGCAAAATAAAAAAAAATCAAATAAAAGACGACGCGCAACCAGCAAAGCGGGGCCGACAAAGGCAGCCAGCCCAGCCAGCAGCACAAACACCCAATATATGCAACCCCCAATGACACTACGACGACGTACTTAGTAGCAACTCGATCTAACACCAAGCGAGAGAAAACCATCAAAGAAGACTCTCTCTCTCTCCCCCCCTAATACTAAGTAGAGAGAGGGCACTTCACGAATTCGGTAATATAGATCCATAGACTAATATATTTTTACTTGCAATATATATTTTATAAACCATGTACTTTATCCATTCATACATATTTCATATTTAAGGTTTTCCAAATAAGTTGTTTTTTATTTATAGTCTCTATGCATTTAAGACTTAAATTGAGAGGTAAATTAAAAATCAAAACCCGATGAGTCATCTTAATACTCATTGGTTGCATGCACTACTACAAAAATCGTTTTTCTGTACGAGGGGGTCGGTAGGTTCCATGCGGGCCGCTTGTGGCGGCGCCTGCAAAAACCGCCCCCCCGGGGGCTGGTTGATTAGCCGCATGCGAAGATCCATTATCGCATGCGGCTGCTTAAGACAGCCGCATGCGATAATAGGTCTATTTTCGCATGCGGCCGTCTTAAGGGGCCGCATGTATTAGGGCATGCGGCTCCTTAAGACGGCCGCAACCTTACCCTAAACCCTAGTCACAATGAGATAAAATGTAGTTGTGTGGGAGTCAAACATAAGGACAGACGATGACGTCCTGCTGACTGGATTGGTTGGTGATGGCCCCTGACCAGCCTGGATCCTAGGCGGTCGTACAATCGGCTTACGCCATTGAGCTGGCCCGTAGGTGAGTACATGAAACATATTCTGATCTCTCGAGGATGTACCCTCATGTACCATTTTCCAAAATCTAATATAATAATTAAAAAAATGAAAAAGTTTATAATAATATAGAGTATATTGACATCTATCACTTGACAAAAACATAAAGTTTAAATTCAATAGATATATTTAGAAAAGAGAGATAAATTTAGATTCATATGCTGGATTATCTTTTTTATGTCATACATTGAGAGATAAATATTGCATAAATGTTGTCAAATATTTTAGAACTTTTTTATAAATATTTTAATAGTTTTTAAGCAAATAAGGGATGTATATTTGAGGAATCAAAATAATTTCCCCAAGTATACTACCCCCTCTCTCTCTCTCTCATTCCCTATATATTCCCCTCTCTCTTGAACAGGATGATGACAGACAGGATGAATATTAAGCACTCGTACGGACAACTACGCTCCCAACAAAGAAATAATTGTGCTTGTGTTTGGTGTCTTTTGAGAGAAAGAGAGAGAGAAAAAAAGGGAGAGAATCATACTGTTCATCTGACCTTGTACAAGGAGGGATTTTCGATTTTCAAACCATTCCATGTGCTGTGGGAGTACTAGATTTGCTTCTGACTGCCTGTCGGCCAAGAGATCGATCTCTCCTCCTCTCTCGATCGATACATTCTTTCTCAAGTGAATGTTTACTGTTCGTAATAATGATATGTAGCTACAGTGCAAAATGTTTTGAATTTTGTACAGGCACAGACGCACACTAGAGATTTTGACTGTTGCTACTGCTCATTGTCGGTCTGTATACGTGCTAGTGGGTGATTGCATGCATGCAACAATTACTACCTCCGTCCAGAAATAAGTGCAACCGTGGATATCCATGTCCAACGTTTGTCTGCCAATCCTATTTAAAAATTTTATGAAAAAATTAAAAAAGTAGTCACAAATAAAATATTTTTTATGTTTTATCATCTAATAACAATAAAAATATTAATCATGAAAAAAATTTAAATAAGACGGACGGTGAAACGTTGGACATATAAACAGTGTAAAACTACACTTATTTTGGGACCGAGGGAGTAATATATGTACATATATGCAGGACTAGCTAGCAGAACATGGAATAAAAGTATATTATATACAAAGTGTAGTACATAGTACTGTACTAAAGTGTTCTGTTTAGTCAGTATATATACGTCTCTGATACGATTTAGACCCTATTTAGATGGTACTAAAACTTTTAAGTCCCTATCACATCGGATGTTTAGACAATAATTATAAATATTAAACGTAGACTATTAATAAAACTCATCCATAATCTTGGACTAATTCGCGAGACGAATCTATTGAGCCTAATTAATCCATGATTAGCCTATGTGATGCTACAGTAAACATTCTCTAATTATGAAAAAATTTTGGGCAACTAAACGGAGCCTTAGTCACTAGCTAGCAACTAGCTAGTACTGGACTAGCTTTCTGCTAAGGTAAAACGAGAGAAAATGATCTATCTTCTCACTTTGGCTCAAACACAGTTCTTTAGAAAATATGAGTGCGACTCACTTTTTTGTCCTATATATATGAGCTACAAAAGATATCCATCTTGTACTACAGTTGTCTTTTCGATGATGTGAAGTACATAATAGTTAGCTCAACTTTCGTTCATGCCCTTAAGAACTCCATTTGAGGATCAAGTTTTGGTAAAGTTCTAGATCCATGCGTCATAGTAGTATCTAATTAAACTCGATAAAAAAAATTAATACTTGGCACACATTCGGCCAAGTATTTTTTAGTCAAAATAATAACTATGGACATAATCAACTCTTCATCTTTGATGCCGCTGCTTCCTATCGTTTCCACCGTACGTGCTCCTCTCCACTTCGACTGTCAAACCCTTTCGTCCACACCATTGCCCCAATTAGCTGCCCTCAAGCTCAAACCAATTGTGTACCCCATGCAGTATTTGAAATTTCGGTTCGAAATTTCGGAAATTTCGCCCCCCACCGAAATGTTCATATCTCGCCCGAAACTTTCATTTTTTTGGCAATTTTTTGTGAATTTAGTCAAATTTTATTCAAATCCATTCAAAATCAGGCAAAATTTTAAAAAATTTCGTACGAAAAAATTCCGAAAATTCCGAAAATTCGGTTCTACCGCTCCCCCCTCGGTAGAAACCCTAATTCCGAAATTTGAAACCCTGACCCCATGCTGTCAATCCTAGATCTCCTCCTCAGCCAACTGGCTAATTTAGATTCTTGGATCTCAATCCCAATTATAATTATTAATTGGGGTATAGTTTGGGAAATGGCACTGGAGGAGAGTTTTCTGGCATCATCCCTTTAATTTCTTCCTAATCTAACTATATGGCCCTATTTGGAAAATGGTATATGGCTCCAATTCCTAGATTCTTGCATAAAATAGAGTTTGTAGATTAGATTAAGTGATCGACTTAATACTTTTACAAGCTAGTCCAAAATATGAACAAAAAGTCACGCCCAATCTACTAACAGCTTCAAATCCAAAAATTTCTAGAGCTAGGAAACTCAGTTTAAACAAACTTGGAGGTGGAATAGCTGTGCCAAGCTAAGGGCCTAACATGTGAAGCAAGAATCTACAATGCAAGTATTGGTAACAAAATGTAGTCCAATACTAGCTTCCCCTTTTTTTTGCTACTTTTGGCTTGTACAGTAGATAATGGTGGTTGAATAATGCAGATGAAGAAGATAAGCTTATTATTTGGATTGGAAGAATTGAATAGGACTATTCTCAAAGGTTTTCACCCGAAATAAACTTAAAACAATTGTGTGTTTGGACAATGACTGGTCTTCCAAATCCATTTCTATTTCAGAAATACTATACATCACTTGACACAATTTCGGAGACAAAATCATATGAGTTTCTTATGTTGCGATTTGCTTTGTGATCTGTACTTTGTTAGAGGAATGACCGGTGCGCTGATGGTTTGGTGATGGGCAAGTGGGTGTGGCGAGGCGGACGTCACACTGCCTTTACTGTGGGAGAGGTGGGCGGTGGGCTAGTGTTGTTGGTGGTAGAAGCTTGTTGTAGTGATTAGGAGGTGGTGTTTGATTTGGCGGCAGTGGTGCCGCCTCCGCCATGGGAGAGGAGGAGGTTGGTGGGCCAGTGTTGGCGACAATAAATGCTTGTTGGTGGAGTGGTTAGGATGTGGAGAGGTGGATGCGAGAATCGCCGAAGACAGAGGAAGACTATGGCACCGTGACACTTGAGTCATAGAAGATAGAGTATAAGAGATTAATTTAGGTCATAAGGTGGGAGTGGCAATGAGGGGAGCAGCATGCATGGTACGACAAACCTCACTAACGCAGGCAAGAGGAGCCGCGATTTGTGTGATGGAGGGAGAGACGAGGGTGAAGCCATGAATGTCTTAAAAGCAGAGGGGTTAACCATATTTTTTTTATATAAATTTTAACTAATAAAGATTAGTACATTTGTAATGCAGTTTTTCTATGGCTCCACTCATATAAGCGTGTGTGAGAATGTGTGTCAAGTGAGATATATATATAAATAGTTCCTTTCTACTCCAGCTCTTATATATGGAGTATATATATGTGCGTGCGTGTGTTTCACCATCGTTTAACATTCCATTCTTTCATATTTCCGCGATCGAATCAATGTCAAGATGGGTTAGTTTAGCAAAGCATCTGAATCTTAAGTTAATCCATACAGTACACATATACTTCATCCGTATTTTAATGTATGACACCATTGACTTTTTAACCAACGTTTGACCATTCGTTTTATTCAAGTTTTTTATGCAAATATAAAAATACTTATGTCATACTTAAAGAACATTTGATGATAAATCAAGTCACAATAAAATAAATGATAATTACATAAATTTTTTGAATAAGACGAAATGTCAAACGTTTATAAAAAAGTCAACAGCGTCATACATTAAAATATGGAGGGAGCAGTAAATTAACCGGCCGCGCAAACTGCAGCTGCATGCATGCCTGCCTGCAGCACGAAAGCAGAGGATTCGACAGCAATTCCGCCGGCCGCCGTGACGTCTGGTGTTGGTGTGGGGGTTCAAAAGTGAGGGCCAGACCTCCAGTCCAGATTGATCACACAGGCCAAGCGAGAGAGAAAGGCAGCTAGCAGTGAGTAAACCTGTCGTTGGTGCATGCATGCTGTCAATATCAAATAAAAGACGACGACGCGCAACCAGCAAAGCGGGGCCGACAAAGGCAGCCAGCCCAGCCAGCCAGCAGCACAAACACCCAATGCAACCCCCAAAGACACGACGACGACGTACTAGTAGCAGCTCCATCTACACCGTGTTTACTTCCAAAATAATTCTTCAAACTTACAATTTTTTCATCACATCAAAGTTTTTCTACACACATAAACTTCTAAATTTTACATCACATCGTTTCAATTTCAACCAAATTTTTAATTTTAGTGTGAACTAAACACAACCCTAGTAACACCAAGCGAGAGAAAATCATCAAAGAAAACTCCCCCCCCCGGCTCTCTCTCCCCTAATACTAAGTAGAGAGAGGGCACTTCACGAATTCGGTAATATAGATCCATAGACTAATATATTTTTACTTGCAATATATATTTTATAAACCATGTACTTTATCCATTCATAAGAGTTTGACATATTTCATATTTAAGGTTTTCCAAATAAGTTGTTTTTTATTTATAGTCTCTATGCATTTAAGACTTAAATTGAGAGGTAAATTAAAAATCAAAACCCGATGAGTCATCTTAATACTCATTGGTTGCATGCACTACTACAAAAATCGTTTTTCTGTACGAGGGGGTCGGTAGGTTCCATGCGGGCCGCTTGTGGCGGCGCCTGCAAAAACCGCCCCCCCGGGGGC
>CM020184.1:21738125-21893549 GCA_009805545.1 Oryza longistaminata | reverse complement strand
AGTACATGGGGGTGAGGTACTGTAGCTGAAAGTGGTAGGGACTGTTCTTTCTTAGTCAGTGATATATACGTCTCTGATACGATTTAAGACGCCTATTAAGATGGTACTAAACTTCTAAGTCCCTATACAATCGATGTTTAAGAAAATAATTATAAATAATGGCAAATGCTGTAGAGCTCTTATTAATAAACCTCATCCCATGATCTTGGAGGGGGGGGGGGGGGTTGGCTGTAATGTCGCGGTGAGGGGGCGTTTGAATGCTAGGGTGAGCCTAATTTGAGATCCGCATGATGTAGTCCTTATTTTGTGTAGGTTCTTCGATCTAATTTGTAACATTCTCTAATTCTATCAGATTAAATTAGACTTAAAAAATTTATCTATCTCACTCTAAGGTATTTAGCTTTTATTTATTTGGTAATTTTGAGTTGTGTTGTTGTTAAGTTAGTTTTGCTTTATTTCTTTAAGTTACTTTCTAAATTATGTTGGGTGATATAGTAGCAGTGGGATTAGCGGTAGGAGTTAATTCCTTCTCAGTGTATGTGGGCAGATTACCTGAGGGCAGGATCCATAGTATTGTAGTGCATTATGTGATCAAACAAATATAATTAGTAATGACAATTTCGGTTATCAAGCATCAGTTCGAGCGTTCTACTCATTGGGCTGTGCTGTACCTTTGTGGCTTATTTTGGCACAAATCATGAGCTGAGCAATTTATTATATAAATCTGATGTATAGGTTCTAATGTTTAGTTTTTGTGTTGAGTGTGAATATCTCATCAGTTCTAGATAGGGTGAGATCAATTTTTTTTTTTTGTTGGTTGTTTGGTTGTTTGTTGGGTGTTTTGGGTGTTTTTGGTGTTTTGTTTGTTTGTTTTTGTTTGGGGTTGTGGATGGTTTTTTAGTGGTTGTTTTTTTGTTGCTTATTTTGTTTGGTGGTTCTTTTTTTATTTTTTTGGGCGGGTGTTTTTGTGGTTGTTGGGCTGTTTTTCTGGGGGTGTTTTTTTTTTTGTTGTGTGTTGGTTTTTGCTTTGTTCTTGATTGGGCGTTGAGTTTTGTTGTTGTGTTTTTTTTGGTTTGTTGTTGGGTGTTTTTGGGGTGGTTTCGGTTGTGTGTATTTGTTTGTCTGTGTTGTTTTGGTGTTTGTTGTTGTGTTTTCTTTGTGGTGTGGTTTGTTTTTTTTGGTTTTTTTTTTTGTTTTTTTTTTTTTTGTTTTGTTTTTTTTTTGTGTGTGGCGGTTTGTTGGTTTTTTTTTGTTGTTGGTTTTTTGTTTCGGGTTTTTTTGTGTTTGTTTTTTGGTTGCTGTGAGAATCGTGTAGAGTAATTGGTGTTATTATTTGACTCATGCTCGGTTTGACAATAGATTCGGATTCTACCCGAAAAAAGCTTCACGGAAAGCGAGCCTTTTTTAAGAGGATCGGAGCTTGTCCGCAACTGGTTTGTTATTGAATTGATTTTTGGCTCTGCTTGTCAGAAAGCTCTCGCCTAAATGTTCTTTCCACAATCTTTTGAGATTTTTATGTTAGTTTACATCTGTGTTTTATGGTGTGAAATTCTTGTTAGCTACAGATTCTCAGTAAAATGAACTAAGTAACGTTGCAGAAGCTGGGAAACCGTGAATTTCTCAGCTGTGTATAGCTTTTTTTTCGTGAGATTCTTTAGAAATTAGCTCGTGGCTTATTACTTCTTTTCTTCAAAATGGTGGCCTTGTTGGCTGCGCCCTTGTTTTGCTGGCTGGTGTTTGTGTGTTCCCGTGCTTCTCAGAATCTAAAGCTCCCCCAAACATGCCCTAAGTCACCTATGTAAATTCCATCTTAATTCTTAAGTGCATATGTGGATTTTGGAAAAGAAGCGCAACAATTCCACGGTTAATTAAGAAATATCTCAAGCACATATACTACATGGAGTATTTCTTAAGAAAATAGTTAAAAACATTTGTCGTTCAGGAAAAGGCACATATATATATATATATCTTTTATGTACATACATATCAAAATTTAATTATATCTTATTTAAACTTTGTATTAATACTTATTTTCTTGATCTTCAAATATGCATGTCAAACCGTCACAACACAGTTTCTAGTTTTTCATATCTTCACACGTAAGTACTACTTTACTAGAAATATATATACGGCGTTTGGAGAATCATTTGTAATAAATGCTTCAACTATTTGTACAAATTAAAATTGATGAAGCAACAAGACCGGTCTTACTAGCTAGCATAATGGAAAAGAAGACAATGAGATCATAAAAAAAACAAAAAAAAAAGATGAAATCGAAATAAAAAGACGAGAGGGACGGCATTGCACCTGGAAAAGGAGTAAGACGACAACGGAAGCAATTATATCGATTCAAAAAGCCTTTTTTATACACATTTAGTTCATTTATATTGTTCTGATAATGACATGTGATGTGCAACTTTCGTGTATATGTTTGCATCTCTTTCTGTTCATATATATGTACACCGCAACAGTACATCATACCAAAAGTATTAAATCACTTAAACAAGCGTAAACAGTACTGCTCATTATCAATGAAGTCAAAGCAAAGAAGTTTTGTTTTTTCCCTTTTGTAGGGACATCACAACAAATGCTTTAAAAAAATGTCATTCTCTCCCATATATAAAACTGAATCCTCAACAACCACTGTTGAGAAATACTTATGTCCCTCTTTCTTTCAAGAGATATATAGTGTAATTTGAAATTGAAGCGGTGATGATCATATGGGGCCAAGCAAATTAGGGAGGGAGAACTAAGAGAATATAATAATGGCAGGATCAGGCACTAAGAAAACCGTGATCATTTTGCTAGGCAGGCCCCATCTATAGGACTAGGATTAGCAAACAAATCATCTCAAATTATGAATGTACCCTTACATATTGCACCCAGATCAACAAACAAACAGACAACAATTAAGTTAATAAAGATTGATCACCTCAAATATATATATGAACAGAAAGAATATAATTGGAGATCGATCTGTCGATGACGGAGAAGAGAAAGTTGTCTTCCTCTTATTTCTTCAAATTGAAATTTTCTGCATGTTAATTTAGCAGCCTTTTATGTACTCGATCCTAACATTATCCTACAAACCCCCTTAATTAGGCCTCTCCACTCTCATACCAACAAATAATAACAGTAATAATCATAATAATTAAACAACCACTAAAAATTAAGATGATGATGATGATTAGAATTTGGAGGGTGTGATAAGGGGATTGAAAGGGAGGCAAATGATTTCTCTACACTTATCACGAACTCGGCGCCGATCCTTTCGCCGCACTTCCCTTCGCCGCCGCGGTGGTAGTACCGACACTTGTTGCCGGAGTAGTAGGAGAGGCCGCCGGCGTGGTGTCCTGCTGCTCGCCGGAGTGGGTGGCCTCGTCATCGTCGTCTCCTCGCCGGCGCCTCCCGACGTCCCGGTGGCGTCGTCGGGCGCGGTGACGACGGGGGCGGCGCGACGACGACGGGAGGGGCGGCGGCGGCGGCGGCGGCGCCACGCTTGCGCTTCTTCTCGTAGGGGATCCCGCGCGCCTTGGCCTGCGCCTCGCGGACCTCGCGGAGGTAGATGCGGACGGCGCGGGCGGCGAAGGGGTTGGACTCCGGGCGGCCGCCGACTCCTCGTAGGCGGCGCGGAGGCGGCCGATGAGCGCGTCGAGGCTGCCCCACGCCTGGCGGAGCGGGCAGGCGCAGGGCGCCGGCGGGTTGGGCTCGCCGAAGTAGGCGCACCCGTCGGCGTGCACCTTGGTCTTCCCGAACTGGTCCAGGTACTTGAGGAACTCGATGACGTGCGCTCCGCTGCACCGCGGCAGCGTCAGCGGCGGCTTGTGGTTCCTCAGGTACTGCAGGAACGTGTTCCAGTCCCGCCGCTTCTGCGACTCGTACCTGCTCAGCCCCGCCGCCGCCGGCGCCTGCTGCGCCAGCGGCTGCGGCTGCGCTTCTTGCACCTGCTGCTGCGCCTGCGTCTGATGTCTCCCTTCTTCTTCGTTCGACGACGCCGCGGGCGCCGGCGCCGACGCCGAGGAGGACGGACCAGGCTGCTCTTCCGCTGCCCCGGCGCGTGGCGCGTCGGGGGAAGGCTCCATGGTTGGTTGCTGCTCTAGCTAGCTAGAGAGAGAGAGAGAGAGAGAATGGGTAGGGATGAGGAGGTAGAAGAAGAAGAAGAGTAGCTTGTTGGGACGGTGTGTGTGGCATCGTCCTTTGCGGCTTTTGTGTGTGGGTTGGGTTAATAGCGTCTCCACTACACACTGTCTGTCCATCGATCGATCGACTAGGCGACCTATAATCATTCCTTTACTTATTTTAATTGCGGTTTTGGGAGCAGCATAAGTACCCGTCCTTGTTTGTTCCTGGTTATATGTTTCTTTAATTTCGTGTTTTCTTTAATTTGGTGCCTAATTATGCTTATTAGGCTTTTTTACCTTTTCTTTTTTTCTTCTCTGCATGCCTTTTGTTTGAATTATTTGGATGTATCGCTCGGGTTGCGATGGAGTGACGTGGCAAGGTTGGGTGAGGTGGAAGGTCGTACCGCGTCGCGTCAGCTTTGGGAAAACGGTTGAAATTTGATATATCATTGTATTTGGATTTTTCCAATTCAACACGTACGACTTTGTTACACTGTTGCGTATATTTCTTTACTTTTGCTTTTCCTTTTCTTTTTTGCCTTTTTTTGAATTTTTTTGGATTTAGCCCGCCGGTTATGATAGATTGACGTGGCAGGGTTGGGTGAGGTGGAAATCCGCATGGCATCACGTCGTCTTAGAAAATGCATGGTTTAAATTTGCTCTACCTTTGTTGTGTTATTTGGAGTTATCCTATTTAACATGTGCCACTTTGTTAGATATATACTACAACGTATATTTCTTCAGTTGGTGTTTTCTTTGTTATTTCGATTTTAATTTTTTTTTTGGACTTATTAGCTGGGTTGTGATAGAGTGATGTGGCGCGGTTGGAGGTTGTGTATATATCATCAAAAAGCTTCAACTTTGAAATTTGATATATAGTGTCATGGTAATTGGAGTTATCCGATTTAACATGTGCGACTTTGCTATATACTATAAAGTTTATATATTTTTTTTAGTTTTTAGTTCTTTTCTTTGTGTTTGAATTTTTTTTTATGTATTGCCTGGGCTATATAGTGGAATGATGTGGCTGGGTTAGATGATATGCGAAAGTTTAATTTATAGAGAAACCTCAGCTTAAAACCGGTTTAAATTTGATATATTGCTTTTGTTTGCTTTAATTTAACCTATGTGATAAAGTGATGTTATAGGGTATGGGTGAGGTGGGAGGTCGTATGGCATCACGCCACATTAAAACAACACAGCTGTTGGAACTTGATATATATGTATATTGCATCACAGTATTTGGAATTACCTTTCAACCGGTGCGACTTTTTCATGCTACAAGATACTATATGTTACATATTCATTAAATATTTGTCAAGAAACCAGTTTTTTAAAGTTGAGATAATGTCCAATGAATTTCACCCTGTAAAACTTGAAAGTCAGTTTCAGGACACTGCCAGTATTGTTCTTAATTTCATATAATCTTGGAAGAAGGCACTAAAATATTTCAGATTAGGGACCGATAGTTTGCATGCTTTCTATACTCCCTTTTTCTTAATATGATGGCACAAGTGCTGACCGCTTAATTCCTTTGCATAAATATATCCAAAAAAATAGTTATATATAACAATATCAATTATGAAATTAGCTTTGGTTATAACAAATTTGGCTTTGTCAGTTCTCAGCTTAGATTGACTGCACAGACTTTAAGCCACCATTTTTATGACTGGATCGATGGAGTATATGACTATACATATACCCTCGTTTGTGCGTTACAAATATTTAAATAATTATCCATTAATGTACAATGTTTCACATATGGACATCTTCACATAAAGTTGCTCAAACAGAAAATTTATTGAGTTTACAAATATCACTGCAATTATTTCTATATGTGATATATCTTTTCCTGGAACGACGCACCAAAAGTAAATATTGTTGGCCTTGTATAAACAAATTCAAAAGATTAATTATAGACCATTGCAAATGTACACTTCACTGAATTATCCTCGTATCTTGAGGCAAATAATCATCTGCGAGTCGTTGAAAAACATCAGAAGAAATATCGTTTATCATATATATACGAGAGAGAGTGGGATGTGAGAGTACGTACATAACGTACGACAGAGAACACCTTTAATTTTCTTATGTTATGCAATAACAATAAAATTCATACATATGTTTAACTTATATTCCTGGGATGCATATATAGCTCTTGTATCAAGTTAATTTAACTTTGACTACACAGCATGAATTGTTATTTAGGTAATCTGTTCCTCATTTGAATTACTTAAAATAGAGCAATCAACTATCCCCCCACACCCCCCTCTCCTATATATTGAGGTGCAAGAATATTACTTTACATATTTTTCTAAATATTGTTTGTTTATTATTATTGTATTTAAGAAATAGAGATATAACTCATCACTTCTAATTTATAAAGGAACAATTAGTTTTAATCTTCTAAAATGCATGCATTGGCATAAATTGTCCAAATTCATGTATATTATGTGTTCAGAAAAAAAAATATGCTAGCATAGTAAGTTTCATCTAGCTAGATGCCGACTATAGTATTTACTTGTTTCCCGGTTTTCATTTACTATTCATTATGTTTTATTCTTTACCTCTCATTTCTGTTATGAGTGAGAGGCTGAGGGCGGTGTTTTTATTTTTTTTCCCTCTACAAAGAATTTAAAACAAGCTGTGTGGCCCCTCAGCGCGACATATTTGCCTCAACATATAGAATCCCTACATACTCTCTCTCTCTAGTTTCTTTTTAAACGTTGGTTAGTTCATTTTTTAACTATAACCATAATCATATAAAAGAAGATAGAGGGAGTGATCTATATATGTATATATTCAGAAGTACTACGTTGCATCTCGAGACATATACAGCGCGGACATTGTGGCAGAAGTAAAGTGATTAGTTTGGTTAACTGAGGTGTCCAGCCTCCACTTTTCTTTCTGCCAAAAATGCAAAAGGTCGAGGATCAGAGAGAGAGAGAGAGAGGGGAATTTTAATGAACAGAAGGATTCGCGTGAAGATGACATGGGAGCGTACTCCCTAGATATGATAATATGCATGGTGTAAAATCAAAGGTGTTTTTATTATTATTCTGTGATGAACAATTGGGCATTGGAGATTATTGGTTTTGTTATTTGGAATTTATTCACGAAGTAGTTTTGGAGATGATTGGATTTCACAGGTGAATATACAGGTACTGCTGGATTTGGGTCCGGTCAGACCGGGCTTTTGGTAGCCGGTCAGACCGGCGTGTATTGCGCGGTCAGACCGGCGCAGCCCGCGGTCTGACCGGCCGACACTGTGTCGGTTTCGGTTTCGGGTTGTTTATTTGGATATCCGAGTTTATTCCATGATTATGACTTCTAAATGGATACTATACGTATGTAATACTATTGTTTGCTGCTAATGAGTCAAGTTAGGATAGCTTGGTCTCGGAATATGGTTTCTTTGTTTGTTTCATGTGTAGGTGACTCGATGTCTCGGGAGAGTATTTGCGGTGACGGACCGGGAGTCGGCTTGGGGATAAGACGACGTCCGTAGTGGTCAGAGATCATGCGGGATACTTAGGCTAGAGTTGATGCACGTGGTTGATGGAGTTTCCATATGGCATACGATGGAGTTATTGTGTGCGTATGGGATGCGGAGTCGAATTTGGAAGGAGTCCAAATTTGGTACGTTTGGTTATGTAAAGTTCTTTCTTGTACTAGTGGGTTTCCTAAGGTGTTTAGGACTCCTAGTATGAGTTTGGTTCGTGGCTTTAGGCCGCCTACCTCATGTATAAATAGAGGGGAGAGCGTGAGGCTTCCCGGTATCGCTTTAGAGAACAATTGAGTTGAGTTTTGAGTAGGGTTTCGAGTTTAGTCGAAATTTTTGTAAGGAGTGCTGTTGGTGCACTTTGTAAACACAGAGAGAATCAATAAAGTCGTCATCTACTTTAAGAGTTCTTCGATTTGTGTTTACCGGGTTTCGACGGTCAGACCGGCGGGTGCACGGCGGTCAGACCGGCGGCGGCGACAGTGAGCGGCAGCTGATCTCGGCGGTCAGACCGGAGACTCAATCTCGGTCAGACCGACGGTAACCAGGCGGTCAGACCGGCAGGGCTATTTCGGTCAGACCGCGATCTCCATCGATTTCGAGGGTAACTTTTATTTCCGCTAAACTGCTGGATTTGGGTCCGGTCAGACCGGGCTTTGGTAGCCGGTCAGACCGGCGTGTATTGCGCGGTCAGACCGGCGCAGCCCGCGGTCTGACCGGCCGACACTGTGTCCGGTTTCGGTTTCGGGTTATTTATTTGGATATCCGAGTTTATTCCATGATTATGACTTCTAGATGGATACTATACGTATGTAATACTATTGTTTGCTGCTAATGAGTCAAGTTGGAGATAGCTTGGTCTCGGAATATGGTTTCTTTGTTTGTTTCATGTGTAGGTGACTCGATGTCTCGGGAGAGTATTTGCGGTGCTGGACCGGGAGTTGGCTTGGGGATAAAGACGACGTCCGTAGTGGTCAGAGATCATGCGGGATACTTAGGCTAAAGTTGATGCACGTGGTTGATGGAGTTTCCATATGGCATACGATGGAGTTATTGTGTGTGTGTATGGGATGCGGAGTCGAATTTGGAAGGAGTCCAAATTTGGTACGTTTGGTTATGTAAAGTTCTTTTCTGTACTAGTGGGTTTCCTAAGGTGTTTAGGACTCCTAGTATGAGTTTGGTTTCGTGGCTTTAGGCTGCCTACCTCATGTATAAATAGAGGGGGAGCGTGAGGCTTCCTTATATCGCTTTAGAGAGCAATTGAGTTGAGTTTTGAGTTAGGGTTTCGAGTTTAGTCGAAATTTTTGTAAGGAGTGCTGTTGGTGCACTTTGTAAACACAGAGAGAATCAATAAAGTCGTCATCTACTTTAAGAGTTCTTCGATTTGTGTTTACCGGGTTTCAACGGTCAGACCGGCGGGTGCACGGCGGTCAGACCGGCGGCGGCGACAGCGAGCGGCAGCTGATCTTGGCGTCAGACCGGAGACTCAATCTCGGTCAGACCGACGGTAACCAGGCGGTCAGACCGGCAGGGCTATTTCGGTCAGCACCGCGATCTCCATCGATTTCGAGGGTAACTTTTATTTCCGCTAAAAGTTTTCGGTTTTTTGGGTATACCAACCATTCATCCCCCTCTGGTTGGCTTAGTTCTTGTGTTTCGATCATACACATGGACCGGCCGGCTAGCTAGCTGGACCCTCCAGCATTTGTCCTTGATCCTCTTTACTACTCCTACTACTACTATCTCACTGTCAGAGGAAAGATAATGGTGAGTTATAAGTATACTATAAGCTTATTATGTATGTTAAGAGAGTTAAAAAAAAGTTGTTAGCTCACAGAGCTAGCATAACATGTACTCAAAATAAATACACCAAAAGGTATATATAAATGAGAGAAATGAGAGAAAGAGGGAGGAGAAGAAAAAATAAAACCAACCGTATAGTTAATTTATTATATATGTTGATTTTAAGATGGACTTTAGTGAGCTCCACTATTAACAGACCGTGTTTTGTTCCTCATCCAAATTTTTTTTGACGTATACGGACGCACATTTGAAGTATTAAACGTAAACTAATAACAAAACAAATTACAGATTGCGCATGTAAACTGCGAGACGAATTTATTAAGTCTAATTAATCCGTCATTAGCAAATATTTATTGTAGCACACATTGTCAAATCGTGGCGTAATTAGGCCCAAAAGATTCGTCTCGCAATTTACATGCAAATTGTGCAATGGTTTTTTTCGTCCACATTTAAATACTGTATGTATGTGTCCAAACATTTCATTTGACGATTTTTTTAGAAGTTTAAACGGGACTAAACATAGTCCTTACTCTCATCTAGCTCCCACATCTCGACAGCACGGCAGGGTCGTGGGTCATCAATGCATTATAGCACCTGACCATTATAGATCGAGCTAACTCCTGTCCCAGTCTCTGTTCCAAATTCCCGTGTGGTACCACCTGCCGATTAATTCAGCTATTCCTTTTGTAATTAACTGCTGTTACAAAGACAAAAAAAATATGCACAAATTTGTTTAAATTTTGTACTTTTATATTAGTTTCTTTGTTTTTTTTTTAAAAAAAAACTTGCTGAGACTGGTTTATCGAGTGGTTATAAAATGTGAATCAGCTTGGTAAGGCTGATATAATTAACCTTGAAAACGTTCGAGCGGTACACCGTCGTCGTATTTTAAAATTGTAGCGCAAGCAGTTGTCTAGTGTGGTCTCTGGAACATTTTTCATGAAAAGTATACATACAGATCGATCAGGCCACAAATACAAAATATATGGGTCATCATCTCTGATCCATAATCTCTTTTGGATGGTTGTATGATAGCCATAATTAGCCATTTGCTGTACGCTTACATGAGTTCTCCCGAAGCTAGGATCGATATAAGTTATTTCATTTTGACATTTCATAGAAATTTCCCCACACGATAACAATTCCTAGAGATGGATGATTAGGGTTTGACGAAATTTCCAAAATTTAATTTTGATCCCCTGGCACGAAACTAATTTGTCTGAAAATTTTAAGTTTTTGTGAATTTAGCGAAAATTAATCAAATTAGGTCAAAATTTGTTCAAAATTCAAATTATTTCGGTCCAAAATCTCTGTAATTCGGATTTATGGGTTCCCCCGAAATATTTTGCTTCTCCAAAAAAGTTTTAACCCTTGATAGGCAATATCCAATGATTCTAAATTATCGTAAAAACCTCTAGATCGAACGAGATAGTAAAAACTAAGAGATGTAATCTCCAGAAACAGTTATTTAATTTTAATTGTCAGAAATTGTAGGACATATATAAAATGGTTAAATATAAAGTTAAGAGCATATATCCTAATAACAAATTACCATTGGGTAGATGCATGGTAGTATATTTTACTGACGGTTTATTGAACAGTACTATGATGCTTTGTGCTTATAGGAGGAAGAGGGGCAGAGAAAGAACACGTGCTTGTTGTACTGTTCACATTTCTCCTTTTTTTTTTGGTGTGGGGCGCATTCTTTTCTAACACCAGTGCTAATGCACTATAGTACGTACCCCTATATACTCCTAGTAAGCTAGTGAGACTTACTATATATATACATACATAGAATACTGTAGTTATACATACATAGATTGAGTGTACAAGCCAGGTTAATTATTGATTGTACCTATACACAAAGATAATGAAATTAAAATGTTATATGCAAGTTAAAGTATTCCATTCTATCAATCATATGCAAATTAAAGTATTCCATTCTATCAATCAAAGAAAGCTTGTATTTAATTAGAACCAAATTATAGTGGATAATGGTGTATGTGTGTATACTGTTACAAGTCTTGGAAGTATATCAGAAGAAGTGGTAATATTATTCAAAACAAAGAGATAACATTACTCTTTTTTCCATAGAACTAGGCCATAGGGTAGACTATCCCCACATATGCACATCTGCAATAACAAATTAAAGCTAGATATTAGCCATACTTGCATAGCTTTCACCATACGAAACATATACTATATCCTAGCTTATTTCTTTAATAAAAAAATCACGAATGGTTGAGCGTCACAGGAGAGTCTGTCAATTAATTAGTCGGGCGCATGCACTGTTCACACTACTCAGCCGTGTACAGATGGGACAAATTAACACTAATCATATGCATCATTGCTCACACAAGGCTAGATTAATTAGAGCAGGTACAATAGCAGACTATAAGCAATCTATAAGCATATTTTAAAGCGATAAAAGAGGAGATTGAAGAGTAGCGGGGCTACAGATCTGTAGCCAGCTGCAGCACAGACTACAAGACGCAATGTGTGTATGACAGGTGGAACGAGGTATTAATAGTGTAGTATGTAACTATTGTATGAATGGGTATACAATAGGCGATAGATGATATTTGGAGGTAGCAGTTGGCTATCCTATTAAACTTGCTCTTAATTATTACACAAACGCAGAGATTAATTAATGAAAAGCGTAGTGTGCTTGACAATTCAGAGGCACTCAGGAATTCAGCGGCATCTTAATTGGCATCACGACCAACGGTATGCGCGCGTATGCGTCTCCCGGATCATAATGCATGTTAATTTACTAACATAATCTTTAATTAAGAGGCGCCCGAATGATTAATCTCGGCTAATTGAAAGATTATTATTGTAAAGGTGGCCTAATGATGGCTACGTCGTACGGATCCATGCATCATCGATCGTGTTCCTTTTTAAAAATAAATGAATAGTTACACTGGTAGCAAAAAGCAACATAGTGTACCATGGAGGGAGAGACAGACATGTGGGCCACAAAATTCGTCCCTCATAATCAAGTGCCGTATCTAGGCCGTCGGATCAAGAAACAATTATCTATCGGGACTAGCTAGCTGGAGCCATATATCTTTTCTAAAATAAATAGTTAAATTATTTTTACACTGTAAATTATATATGCTTAAGCTGTAATTACACTGTAAATTTTAAAACTTGCACTGTAATTATATTGTAAGTCTAAATATTTATACTGTATTTTTTAATACACAATGTATAAGAAAATTAGGATTAAAAGTAATTTATATCTACTTAAATAAGGAAATACGACAGACAAAACTCATACTTACATAGAGGAGAGAGAGAGCAATAATCATATAGGAAAAACAGTGACTGAAATTAAGACAAAAATGTAGCGCCATAATTTTAGCAATTCTATATGGTTTGGTCTACTTTCTCACCTATTAAGCAATATCTCTTTTAGTCTATTCCTTTTATTTTTTTTAGTTTGTTTATCGGAAAGCTTGCTAGCAAGGAAGCAAATTTTGATTGGCCAAAAAGCATTATCACTACTTCACATCGGCTATAATGGAGCTATAGCTTGCTTGCCGACTTGTCAGGACTCTGCATATCAAAGTATGGAAATGGAAGTAGGTTATGGCACTTCGCAACATCGAGACACCAATTAAGGACTTGCAGTTATTTCTAAGCATGGAGATTAGGAGGCGCAACGTGTGAAGATTTGTGTGAATGGAGGAGAAACATCTATGATGTTCCGTGCGAGACAACACACAAGGAAATGGAGATCTCACGTGAATGGAAAGGGAGGCAATAGGAGCATGTTCACTCAAGCAAGGGATGTAGAGAACACATCGAATGTAGGGAGCCCAATAACTAATCCCAAATGGTATATAATTCAACTATATATCAGAATCTAGATAAGATGTTCTTTTAACAAAAGAAAACGTGATGCTTAACAAGTATGAAATAGTACCCATCAGGCTTGGCAAGCCCGAATTGGGTGAATCCTCCCTAGTCCCTATTCATTATTAGAGAGGCCATTTAGAACGTGACACGTGACATCAAGATGCATGTGTATATAAGCAAAAGAGTTGAATCCTAA
Organism: Oryza longistaminata; assembly: GCA_009805545.1. NCBI lineage: Eukaryota > Viridiplantae > Streptophyta > Magnoliopsida > Poales > Poaceae > Oryza > Oryza longistaminata. Next base: position 21,880,063 of record CM020184.1, on the reverse strand, counting down.
TTTGATTTCCGCTCTCTATCTAACCCCAATGAATCCCAACTCCTCTTTTCCATCGCATTGCATATAGTTCGATCTATCTTACGTGTCTCCCCAAACCATGCAGTACCCCCCACCCCCGTCCTCCAACCCCCCAAACCACCAACCACCGTGTGTAACGGTCTCAGGACGTCCACATTCCATCATGCGTCATACCTAACCAAGAGAGTCCCATCCATCCATGAAGCCACCAAATTGCAATGCAGTCGTTCTACTTTGCAGCCCCTCACCTCATGTTCCCCTTTGTCCACCGGCATTATTTTTTGCTTTGATTGTTGCAAACCTTATCTTCACATGCTTCTTAGCCTAGATATAAGTGGCACCACCCTTTCCTCCAAGCTCCCCGCCCCATGTAGTCACATTGGGCCTGTTCGGTAGCCCGTTCCTGTAGTTGTTTGGGTTGTGCTGCACAGCCTAGCCATTCGGCTACAACGGTCCGGGCTATGTTGCACAACGCCTGTTGGTTGGCTGCTATAGCCACTGTAGTTGCTGCTACAGTGCAGCTGCAGCGCTGCAGCAGGCAGGGCTACCAAACAGACCCATGGTGTGCCCCTTTCTCAGTGCATGCACAACCACCTTGTCATCTGCTCTAGCCTTCCACTTGGCTCCATTGACACCTCAGGAAAAGGCACCATTTGACTATTCCCTGGAAGTCCAATGGTGAATGGGGATGGTAACCAACTTGAACCCAAGACTAGGTTCAAGACTTGGTGTGTTAGGGAGGAGAGCGCGTCTGTCTAGTCGGGCATGAGCACCTTTATCCCCTCATAGTTGCAAGGCCCATGAGCCATGGCTCTATAAAAGCTATGCACCTTTTCCAACTAGATTAACTAGACCCTCTGTAAGGTGTGTTGTTGTTGTTTGTGGGGGGTATGCCCTAGTAGCTGAACTACTGGGTTGTCTCATGCTAGGAAGAGCCTATGACGGAGGAGAAGGCGCGGCCCCAGCACCCTAGCAGTGGCTCCAGGACGGGGCCGGTCGGCAACGCCTCGACATCAGCCACTAGCACGTGTTGGCACAGTGACAATTGTCAGCACTTGCTCGAAGGCAGTGAAAAAGCTGACAGGGAAGTGGTCCGGCTGCAACTAGTGAGTTGTGTTTTAGTATAGTATGATAGAATGACAAGTGGGCCTAAGTAGAATTTAAACTAGGGAAAACTTTTACTTTGTAATATATCACCATGTTATCTAAGCTGAAGCTTATGCACAAGTTAAAATATATGTTAAATATATTGTCAAAATTAATACTACCTCCATCCAAACTATAAGCATTTCTAGCTTAGAATCTAGACAAGAACTTATCTAGAGTCAGAGCCAGAAATGCTTATATTTTGGGATGAAGGTAATATATGTTACATTTAAATCTTTTGTCCAGTTTAATAGATGTTAAATCTTTCGTTTCCTATAATATAGTATCAAGAGTAATTGACAAGTGGACCCCAACAATTGTGGCTTCTCACTGACATTTGGTCCCAATATTTTTTTCAGGCGCTTTTCATAAGGCCCTGCATCTAAAGATATTTTGATTATTTTTCTAAAAACTATAGAAAATCCACTCAAATTAAAGGCTGGTTAAGATGAACAAAATGGCAAAATAATGCTTATTATACTTCCTTCCAATTGAGATGAACATAATATAGTTTGGATTCTCACAAATATCAAAATGTCAAACAAACTAAGGTCAAATGCTATGCAAGTATTTAAAGGGTGAAGATACCTAATCAAGCTGAAGCACATTAGTAAGGATCACATAGATATGTTCTTTACCTTAATTAGAGCCCATATGGATTCTCTATGAATTTCAAAAAGTTTTGGAAATTATTTTTGCGGGCGGCTTCTACATACAACTGTCCGCGAAAATGACAAAGGGCAACTTGTTAGGTTGTCCGCCCTTTCAAATATTTTGTATTATTTACGGACAAACCGGGCCCACCGATTTATGCAGATGACGCTCTAACGCATCTACCCTTTTAAATATTTCGTGTTACCGTAGGTGGTTGTTCAAAACATTTTCCTATGAATACCTTTTTCCAGGTTTGTCTACAAAAAATCGTTTAGATATAATAAATAGCCAAAAGTGCTTCATAGCTCTAAGTCTAGGGGGTTTTATTCTTTAGAAATCATCAGTGTCGTTGTTCCCTGCTAGATCCGCTAGTGCCTTTGTAGTCCACTAGATCCGACAACACTGCCGTTGTTGCCCAGTAGATCTGCACTCCTCTTACTATTCCCCTAAGTATCCTCGACATGCACATTGGCAAAGTAGACACCTGCATGTCTAGGTGAGCACTGTTTCGTTGGATCTTCACTCCTCCCGCTCTTCCCCAACCCATCCTAACACTGCTTTCCCCGAGTTTCAAGGTTGCTTGTATACAGTGCTTTGTTGCTTATTTGCTCGTTGCCTAGGGTGGTAATATATTTACTCGGTTTCTTGGTTATGTGCTTGTTTATGTTAAATGAATGGGAGGTATAGGGAAATTATGGAGGAAATCTACCAAAGGAAAAAAATATTAGTTGATTATTTGTATCAAAGTATCACATAATGGCGGTTCAACGACATCCCAACGAGGTTTGGACGGTTTAGTGCCTATACTAATCGACTAAGGCACGAGGACATGTAGTTGACCTGGAATTATGTCATCATTATTCGATAATTTATAGTAGGATATATACACTAAGAAAGTAGTTTGTTATCCTTCTTGTTTGTTTGCTTCACAAAATGATTGCTTCTTTACCAAGCCACCAACATGGTCTCTTACTTGACTAGTGCCAACATTGGCCTCCACCCGAGGCACAAAACACACAACAGTAAGTATCATGTTTTGAATGCATGGTTCCATTGTATTAAGAATTGTGATTACTGATGCATGGTTTTGCATTGTCCCTTCTAGTCGACTAACCCTCTAGGGTAGTTGAAACTTGAAACATGTATGCATGAAAGCATATACAAGTGTCCGGGTGTCATGAGCATAAATTACTGGTAACAGTATGTACATGTGTACATTACCATTGATCAATATCTAGATGGCAATACCCTAATTTTTATGCGAGCCACGAGCAGAGTGCGGCTATCAAAATATGTGCACTTGATAGATGTTGTTAGGTAAGCAACCAAACAGCATAAGGCACAAAGAAAACTCTTCCCTGACTTTAGTTATTTTAAAGTGAAGGCCTCGAAGATTATAATGATGTCGCAGCTATTCCTCTCAATCTTTCCAATGATCATCCGATCAATGTAGTACATTAACACATAATTTTTTAGTTACATTATCTCCAATTGTATTGATACTAAGAGTTCTTGTAAATTTTCTATGTGCAGGTTGATACTCCTAAGGTACTCACTGAAGCTAGCTTGCAATACATATTACTTGAGATGATGAATAAGCTTGGGTACACATTCACTCATCTTAAGCTCTTGGTTGACAATTTCAAGCAGAAGTCCTTCATCTATTTTTGTTCGGAGCAAAACTATTTCACAATCTTTTGAGACATAATGGATTGGTAAGTTGATACAAAACAAATTGCTTGCACATATATATATTAATTAATGTTGAGCAAATGTCCGGAGTATACATATTAGATAGAAATTATACTATATATCTCATGCGAGCCTGTGGTGGAGAATGAATTTGTATGGCTGAAGCAACTATGTCAGTCAATATGTATCTTGGGTTCAAGTGTGGATGCGGATAATGTGTATGATCAACTAAATTAGTACTCTCTATCTATCTATATGTGAATGTTCAGTCAATGTGAATGTAGCTATTAATTTATAATATGATTGATGTGCATGTGTGTTGTTAAGAAAATCTGTTAATGTTTTATATGAGTGTGCAATGTTGGACAGCATTTAGATTTTATTTTTTTTAATCCAACAACACAAACAATTCGTAGGCCAGATCCACCTGCGAAAACTGTTTAAACAGGAGGCGACATTAAAAATTCCACTCGAGAAACTTAAGACAACCACCTATCTAAATATATTTTTATGGGTAGCTCTTTCATGCACCTGCACAAATACCTAGTTTCTACAAGCCATTGGCTAGAGGCAAATCGAGAAATGCCCATAAAAACAGGTTATCAACCACTTATACATTTTTTTTAACTAGTGGGTGATCCTCGCCTTAGGACATCCACAGTGTAGTGGAAAAGTGGGTATTAGGGATTAAAATATTCTTACTACTAGGTAAGATACATTATGAAAGTAATAAATAGCTACTACAAGCCAAAACTTATTACCAGGTTATAAGCACGTGGTGGGTCACCTTTTTTTTAAGGGTTTGTTGGAACCATGCCATCCTAATTTTGCAAAATTTGAGATATGCCACCCGTATCTCAATGACATGTAGGACCAACATGAGTCAATGGCATGTGGGTCAGGGTGGCATATCACAAATTTTGCAAAATTTGTGTGGCATGGTTCAAATTTTCCCTTTTTTGTTTAATTGTGACATGGCTCATGGGGATTTTTTTCAGATGGGTCCCACCTTATTACCCACTCTACACATATATATTGTGGTGTATCTTCAATTTACTATTACCATCTGATATGGGCCCACCTTAATTACTATCTACTTTTGCAACAAACATTGAAGATGCCCTTAGTGAAGAGCGGCTTGAGCTATAACTTGTTTCTAATCGGTGAGAGTGCAGCTTGCGGTCGCATCCCATTCGTTTTTTTTTTCCAAAAGCTATTAAAAATTTTCACCTATTTCTAATTACCTTAGACATTCCTTAATTTGTCATGGACAAATCAAGAGCGCACGATTCCAACGGCCACCTTTTTGTCAATGGAGTTTGATCTCTCTTTTTTTTGACATGACATGCATGCCTATTTATTCCTTTTCCCCTCTGAATTTTCAGAGCTGCTGAGATGCCACTTCTCAAGTTATTTAATTTAGGGAAAGCATATTTGATGGGGTCAAATATATATGAACCCTCATAAAAAGGTCCAATTAAAAGGACACAATAAATTAAATTAAAATCCAATGTTTGTTAGCATATATATTCAATCAGGAGATTCTTAATTTTGTTTCCTTTTTTTTCTCAAACTTAATTAGTACTTGAGATTTAGATGTTCAGTGACACATCACAATCCAAATGCACCCCGTTAATATATTAATTAAGCTGCTAATTGTATACGTACCCCTGTAAATACAGCAGCCTGCAAAGTGTAATAGTGACGCTTCCACTCCCAAATAAAACATTTTTTGACTCCTTTTTACCGAGACTTTTGATAGTGTTAATTTCTTGCTTGATCTTTGAAGATCCTCAGAGTGACTGTCCCTACCATGCACCAACAATCTCGATTCCTTTCAATCATTCAGGGGCAGCAAAAGCCATTCATATGGTAGAAGAAAGCAAGAGAATTCCCCCCATTAAGTTTAGGCCATTACTAGGGTTCACCCCTTGCAAAGTTTTATATTCCCAACTTGGTACTAATTAAATTAAGGAGGAGATTAAAGTAAATCTGAGTTGTTTATGCACAGTGACAAAAGGACGACGTGGAGGCTATTTTACTGTAAAGTTAATGCATAATCGTCCCCCATGAGGCTGACGTAGCGAATCTAGCTTGGTGATTTGTTCACCTAATTAATTAATCTCCTCAGACCGTGTAGTTTTCATACTCCTACTTGACATCTAAATTAATCCTGACCTCTCTCCTTCCCTTGTCCGAAGAATAGTCTTGTATGCGTTTTCTTTATTGAATTAGTGAGAAAAATATGAGAGGGAGGGGTCCTTAAAACGCATGAATTTCGTAACACAGTAATATAAAAAAAAATAGGATTGGAGTGCCCCTAATATTTTGAATCCTATGGATTGAAATAATGCAGGATAAATGATTGTTTGAATGGAGAAAAAAAAAAGGCAAAATCAGAAGATAGACACAAAAGATCTTTTATCCCCAATATGTTGGACCTCATATAAATTAAAAATTTCCTCTAAAATTTCTATATTTTGAGCCAATCCAAAGAAATCTTATAGGTTTTTGGATGGCTATTCCAAAAATTTTCCTTAGGCTTAAATTCCTCTAAAATTCCTTAAAATCCCTTTAATTTGTTCCAAAAGAGTCCTAATTATTTTTTTAACTATATATATATATAAAATCAATGTTTGGGCCTCTATACCCAGATACTCATAACCATCATCACTTATTACAACAAGTTTTCAACACCAAACAGAATACAAGAAACATAAAACAACAAATTTAGCTAATAATTAATGTAATAATTATTGAGTTCATGTGGAGCTAGCTGTTAATTGATTTTTCAGAGTGAACTGTATATTTGCAGCTTATGGAATATGAGAAATACTCTCTCCATTTTCAAATAAACTGATGGCAATTGTCACTTTACTAGTTAAATTTTGTTCACTGCTTACTCTTAAATAGTTCTCGACACTAAAGCCAACATTAGTTTTATGCTTATATTTATGATATTATACACTTTAATAGCACTGCAATCTAAAATCTTTTTAGTGTTTGTTAATATTTCTTTAAAGACAAGTGGTTAAAATGTGAAAGTGCATAGCGCTCACAACAAGTTATTTGGGAACGTAGGGAGTAATCATGCAAGATTTACATTTAAACTAGTTAACTAATTATAGTTCAAAATCAAAATTGCCATTGATATATAGAGCACCCGGAGATATCATAATTCTTTTGCAATTATATGATAGATGCATACACACTGCTAAACGCGCATATCAGACAGCTGCGAATGCACCCCCGGCCGCTAACAGCGTCCAATTCCAAGAAATATCATCAACAATTGTGAGTTCCATGAAATACCATCGTACAAACAACTTTGTCCCAGAAATGCCATCGCCGTTAGGGTTCCGTTAGCAACCCTCCATTAAGTGCTATAGGATGAACATTGTATTTAACGGCACGAGATGGATGAAACTCTTACAGTGATGGCATTTCTGAGACAAAAATCGCTTGTACGATGGCATTTCATAGAACTCGTACTTGTCGATGACATTTCTTAAAATTGGGCGATTGTCAATGGCATTTTTTGGATTTTCTCTTTAAGAAAAAGGTACTACGATATAATCCTAGCCTCTCAAAATTCCTGTTAATCGCACACTCATGTGTCCCTAGCACCGGGATTTACACGTACTGATGAGAGAAGTCATATACCTACCACTCCACAAGATCGAGCTGAGTTAAATTTAATTTTGTGCCTCTAGGATTTAAGCCCCAGACATTATAATTGACCAATTAAGTAACTTACTTAACACTGTAGTTTGGAGCAGAGAGAGGCCCAAGAATATATCATTCCCGTTTGTTGTTTGTTCAATTCATTAAATTGACGCGCGGAATCCATTAATTCATCATGTGTACTGGGTCTACCATCACGGTTCATGAAATGAGACAACAATGTCATGATGAATATGTACTACGTACTTTTAGGGAAGATATATATATATTGCCCCCAACCTATGTACTAAAAATATGAAAAGTACTTCTAGCAAACAGCTTTGATTGCCAAGCAAGAGACTGCATGCCTTGTGTGCTTTCAGTCCAGTCGGATAATGTATCGCTTTCAGAACAATTTAATTTAGTTTTCTAAGTGTAAAACTGTACTACAGTAGATTGAAGGAGTACTATATATATATATGCATGCCAATGCTCTTAGATAGCCTTGCACCATCCTATAGGAAATTAATATTGATTAAGCATTATAATAATATATACGTACGTATCCACAGTGATCATTCACTGACCCTGCTATTAAAATAGCAAGGCTATTTTCTCGTAGATGATTACAAAATAGTAGTACTGCACAACTAGAAGATTACGTTACGGTGCAATTTGGAACACTGTAGTTAATTTAATTAATAAATCCATCTCGTAGCTTACACTTGCTTAATTTTCATATATATGATCATACTAGTGTATTATTAATAATTAATTATATATATTTAATTATCTAATATCCCTATAACATATAGATATTCATTAGGTCTTCTATTCGCAATTCGTTTTTTTTTTAAAAAAAAAAACATGTTCTCTGATGATATATAAAGATACCACCTATCCCTAAATATATATATAATGTTGGTAGTACTAACCAACTCATATAAAAAAAGAACAGGGAACGTTCTAGTAACTGACAAGGGCAACCTACGTATAAAACTGAAAATACCTAGCTATAAAAACATACGAGAGAAACTTCTTGCAAATATATAATTTCTCAAGACAACTAGAGGTAGCACATCTTCCACATACATATATGTATATACGTACATCATTTCTTGATTTTTCTAGCTATATATATATATATATATATATATATAGATAGATACCTGAGTGTCTGACAAGTGATATATTGCAGTAGTTCAATACTAGTTCTAATTAACCGCATTTCCTAGCGAGAATTTAATCTCGCTGGTGATTCAAGCAACAAAAGCGATATATATACCTACCTTGATCAGAGTTCTGCATAGCAGCAACCATCTTGAAAGAATGAAGGAATATAGAAACAAGGTAGTAGGCCATTAGTGGCTAGTCTTAATTAAATATTGATCGTTAACCTTAATTAGTTTATGACCAGGCCTCGAGGGACCGTACCATTGCAAAACCAACCAGACATGATTTTTAAACAGCTTCCTTATGAAAAAAAAACAAATTGGAAATAGCAAGTAATATCAAATATATTTCAATAACATTTTTCTCTAAACTGTGCATGCAGTTTACAAGGGGGCCGGCGAAGTTAAGAGGAACAGTGGCTGCATTTTCCCAGTTTCCAATATGAACAGTGGATTAGCTTTAGCCAGGCAGCAATCAGGAGGCCATCGCCGTCGAGATTGCACAGAAGCAGACGCAATTAGTGCGACCCCAAAATTAAACCAATTATGCCTCCTAAAAATAGTGTGCACTTGCGTACCATCTTGATGTAACGCCCAATCATTCTATACGCTGACGCCACCATGACGCACGCAAGCAACAGGCAAGAGGGGCGGGCATCTCGGAATCCAATGTACCCTCCTTCCATTTTATGAGAAAAGAAAAACTATTTGTAGCAACCAAAATAATTGTTGCATACCTTGAATCTAATTAATTATATACTAGTACCTAAGTTTCAGATTATTTGTCTAGCAAATCTTCAACCAATTAAATAAGGGGGTCGCGTGGAAAATTACATCGTTGCCTTAATATGTCATAATTGTTTTCTAAAACAGTCATTAATTAATTACCTCTGATTAACAGTTATGCATAATTGATTGATGAACGACGTGGAGATAATATGTCACCTTTCAAAATATTTTAGAATGTGAGAATGACATGTATCTCTACTATTTTAAAAACGTAGTCGTCCTTCTTCCATCCTCTTTTTATCGTGCACAGTTGTCACGTAACCACACGGTAGGATCCAATCTTCTCAATCACATACCGGCCACCCAAACAATCCCCAATTATATATGGGTCGTACGTATACTCTATGCTCAATTCACCTACCCAGTCAATCCCTAATTATATGAACCTGACTCGTTATAAAGCACGGACATACTAGTTTTGATAAAAGAAGAATTAGATGCTAGCATGACAAGTAGGCCCAATTTGAAGGAGCTTCTGACGACAGCACATCTTCTTTTAAATATTCAACACCTTAAATAGTGCAGATTTTTATATAGATTTTGAAAACATATAGTTACGTGAATTAGAAATGAATTGTAGTTATGTGAATTTAGAAAATGAACAAATATAACCAGAAGCTGTAAAAAAAAAGCTTTTCTATATTCTCATTAGCAGATTGATTATTATAATCTTAAGCTTCTTAAACAGGTTGTTAATCTAAAATGGAGGATGTAGGGTCTCATAACTTAATTAGCCACTTCATAAAAGTGCCCATATCTTTAATTTTTTATCATATATATTTGATTCCTACCAACGATAATATTGCATGTGATACATATGTACAGAAAAATGTGCATAAAGTTCCAGAGTAAAAACTTGTCGTTCCCAAAAACTTTTAACAACTTTCTAAATAACGCACTATATAATGTCACTAAAAATGAGGACAGCCGTGCCACAATCTCGTTGAATCCACTCGCGGTTTTGCCGTGTTCATACCGCTAGCTTAGCTAGCTAGCTAGTGAGGGAGTGGAAACGGGAAGCCGCTAGCAAGTGAGACAATCAAGATCACTAACCGGTGTCTTCTTCTTCTCTCACCTTTTTTTTCTCTCTCTTTTTCCTGATAGCTGATGAGATTGTGGGGACGATCATATGGCCCTGTTTGGGAGAGTTTGTCCCAGCTGCAGCTTTTCCCAAAAACCGCTTCTGCTAGAAGCTGCCCCAAACAGTACACAGCTTCTGAGAATCTATAGTTACATATTCTGAAAAATGAACTAAGAAGCCAGAAGCTGGAGAAGCTGGGTTTCAGAGCATTTCCAGATTCTCAGAAACTGGCTACCAAACAGCTGCTTCTCAGAATCTAAAGCTCCCCCAACCAGACCTTATATATCTCGCACAGTGGAGAGAGAGAGATAGAGAGGATGATGATGCTTGCACGCAACAGCACAGGGAGATCGAGATTACGTTTGGAATTAATTAGTGTGGTTAATTGGATCTGGCTTTAATTTCTTCCTTGCTGGCTGCTGTGACTACTACTGGAACCCACTATTTAAAAAAGTTGGTGTTGGTTGGGTGATTAGATTAGCTGCTAGCTAGCTTAGCTATCTATCTAGCATTCTACTAGCTGGAGTAGATCAATGTAATGGCACAATCCAGCGAATCGAATATATGGAGTATCGATCGATCGATCGAGCGATCTAGCTAAGCTTTTTGCGCTTTTTGTCCCGGCCGGCGCACAAGAGGTCGCCGTGTTTAATCTCGATCGATCGTGCTAATCGTCATCATGCCGGCTGATTAGTAGCTAAACTATTAATTAACGCTTTAATCTCGTGTTACTTGTATTGCTGAAAAAGTGATCATATATATATTGTGGCCTAGAGATCGAGCAAAAATGTTCCTTTTTATTTTTGTGGTTCTTCTTTTCCTTTTTACCCTTTTTTTATTGAGCTGATGAGATGTGGGGATTAATGGACCAGATTCCCCATTGCGATCCAATTAATGGATCAAATTATACGGTGCCTATACACATGGTAGTAGTATGAGTATATCGTACAATGCTTATAAGGTAAAGTTAGAACTAAAATGTGGTGGTATAGTAGTAAATTCATGGCGCGCGTGATTTCCTATATATGTACTACCAGTACGTAGATTAAAAATATATCCAATGTAATACCTTGTAAAAGTACAACAAAATAAATTACAAAATATGAACCTAACGGGTAACCAATCGGTCTTAGGGCTCGTGCAATATTACCATGATGGTCATCTAGAAGATTTGATTGGTAGGATTTAATTATATGATATGTACTTCCCCCGTCCCAAAATACAACAATTTCCAGCACTCAAAATTTGTCGCAAAATATAACGACTTCTTTATCAACATTTTCTTTCCAACCAATCACAACCCTCAACCATTTATTTTTTCCGCGTACATCCACTTCTCAATCAATCACAACACATCTCATTTAGTTATACCCTTTTTTAAAAAATAGCTGTGTCTAGATTTAAAATTTTTTATATTTGGGATGGAGGTAGTAGTAAACAAGTAGCTGACTGTAAGAACAAATCCTAATGTAAGAATAATCCTAATGGTAGTGTCTAAAAGTAGGAAAGAAGATATTAAATGCTAGTTTAGGCCTAATATCAACAATGCATGCATGGTTTCACATATGGTTTTCATAGAGACGGGGATAAATCAAAATATTAGTATTGGGATTCCAATATTTGCATTGAGAAGTGATCGATTAAAGAACCACTAGCTAGCACGTCCTGGTGCATTTTTAATTATTTTAGTCTTACATGCATGTAACTATCTTTTTACTCTCTCCTCATCAACTTAAGTAATCATAACAACTATACCACTGTATAATAGATTGTTTATAGAGTAAATTTGTTAATTAATTGGTAGTATGTACGATTCATGCGTCTGAACTTTTCAAAAATTTTGGTCGCTTTTATCATACCTTGGATATAGTAGTCCACTGTTCTCGTTACTGATCGATCTCCTATAATACTCTTTCACTTATCAATTTCCAACGGTTCGACAATAAACTATTCTAACTTGCAAAAATATACTACCTCTGTTTCATAATGTAAAACTTTCCAGCATTGCTTACATTCATATAGATATTAATGAATCTAGACATATATTATAGTGTTTAGATTTATTAACATCTATATAAATGTGAGAAATGCTAGAAAGTCTTACATTGTGAAACGGATGAGTATATATATAAACTTATGACTAATAGAGAGTTACAAATTACATAGAAAAAAAATCAAACTTAGATAACATATGCAAAATGTTGCATTTAAAATAAATTACACATTTCTAAGTTAGCTATGTGTAATTTTAGGTGATTGAAAATTTGGTTCGTGCATGACACATTTGACACCGTATGTATCGATAATAATAACTAGATGGGTACCTTGCGTGTTGCTGCGGGAGAATTGTATGATAATATAGTAGATATGAGTTCTAATTTTTTTTTCTTACCTACTATACGATTTTTTTTATGTGTTTAGATATTTTTGTACCTTTATCAATTATCTAAAATTTATAAATGACTAGATTGTTTAGTGTGCTTTTGGGGAGGGCGGGGGGAAGAGATGCAATTTACACCCTTGATGAATCATTCAAAGACTAAAAATAATTAAGTTGATGTGGCTTCATGAGAGAAAAGAGAATTAGCATTAGCTACACTTAGTGGAGATGAACTTTATAAATATATAGGATTAGAAAATGATGAATTTCAAGTGCCTAATTAGTATTTATAACTAGACAGTAGGACATTATTATTATTATTTATTATATATTATTATTATATACGACGTCAAAAGTGTCATACACAAACCATTGACTATGTATATGCCTTTAGAGTATCTTTCAGGTTGGGGAGGTGAGAAGGTTGTTTTAGTCTCCCGACCATGCATGCATCTATCGATATTCAGCAATATTTCAGCTTGCTGTGACTACTATTTCCTTGTTAAGTGAATGCACAAAAATCCACACGAGCCATTTCCTATAGTGTGCAAAGCGCATTGCTTTCTACATTTGCAAGAAATGGTTAGCTAGGAACATACCAAACGACGTGACTTGATAGCAAGCAAAGCAGCCTGATTATAATTGCAGGATACCAAACAATTCACAGTGGAATTCTTGTTCCTTTTTGGCTTCAGAATCAAACATCTTTTTTTTTTTTTACTTGGGTGCCCAATTAAGTAATCACAGTATCATACATATCATTGCTCTAGTTGATCATGCAGCAACAGCAGGTATCACTACTTCACTAGTACTAGTAATCAGTGGAAGAGTTAGCCCAACCCTGCAGAACCCATTCAGATTGGTGACCTTGTAAGCTACACAAACTCATCGTCATCGATCGATCACCATCTGCCACAGCACCAAGCTGTGTCTTTGATCGATCTGTGCGCGCGTCCAACTGGGCAACTGATCATCACATCGCATTATGCACGCACAGGAGAGGAGGAGACAGGCAGCTTAATTAACAGTACAGGATGCAGATGGTTGAGAATAACCTGACGACTTCTGATCGATGGCAGGGCACTGTCTGGGCTGGGGCCTGAAAGTGAAACGCACAGCTCCATCTGATGAAGCTGATGAATCTCAATTGTATCTAGCTAGTGACAGAGGCATGATGGATTTAGCGAGTGATGATGTACTGCTGCTTATACTGTTCAGGGTGTGTGAGTGTGTCACCTGAGGCCAGGCTGTGGCAGAGCTCTGTACCTCCACTCTCTTTTCTTTTGTTCAACTTGATAAATATACAAATGCAATTCACTGTAATGAAGGCCCTGCAGCTTGGGTAGTTGGGAGTTAGTAATACATTTTTTTTCCCTCAGTTGTATTACCCAGGAATAGTAGATTGAAACTCTACGAGAAGAAATATGCCTATCATATCAATATTATCAAAATTCTCATACTTGTAATTTTCTTAGAAGTTACTACAGCATTTCAGCTAGAAAGTCGTCAGGGCCAAAATCTTTGTGAAAGCAAACCAGCCATTTCATTTTCAGGGACTCATTTCCATTGAGAAAAAGAGACAGTCACTACAATGGCCCCCCTAGCTAGCTTTTCCACTTGATCAGTAATTCTTCTGATGTTTGTGTCTCGGAAAGAAACACTATTGCTGGCTCACGGGCATCAGTTTTTTTCTCGCAAGTTGACCAAATTAAAAGAAAAGGGAATTCTGAACAGAACGAGTAGGTTTTTTCTCTGAAGCTGACGGCTCGGCGCCATGAGAGACGTAACAGCTAGCGAAAAAGTTTGATCCCCTACAGCACTTGCAACTTGGTCATTGCAGGGCAGAGTGCAGACCATTCCAAGCATCTCAGGTGCAAACAGTAGATTGGAGTGTTGCACTAGCTGAACAAGAAAGAATATAATGTGTCTTTTTTTTTAAGACAGTAGAGAGTGTGCCAGGTCAGATAAAACTGTTGCATGCATGAGCCCTGTCTCCCTCTAATGGATAGTAGTACTCCTTTTTTGTAAAGCATAAATAATGCATAATATGGAATAAAAAAATATTGGAAAAAACTAGACTATCAAGTATGTTGTACTCCCCCTCCGTCCCAAAATAAACCAAATCATATTATAGAGTTCAAACTATGTCTCAAAATAAATCTATCCTTACTTTCTCACATATCCTTAGTCCACAAATCAATAAGTTTATTCATTCAATACCCCTTGCTCACCGACAGATACTACTTTTGTATTAGTGAGAAGCACTTTAGTCCTCTCTATACTATTTGGCCATTGGAAAACTAGGAATTGAGTTTTTACAGGATAGCGGGAGTATGCTTGGTGTGATGGACGTGGCTTGGGCCATTGAAGTATTGGGTAGGATAGATTCCATACAATTTTGATCAAGTCGATAGCCTATTTAAATCAGGAGTTGGCACTTCCAATATACTCCTACGCAAATAATTAAAGTCATGAAGAAGGATTTTTTTTTTTTTTGTTATCGAAGTTTGTATGTTCATACATGGTGCCACAGAATTTCGCTTAAAATATATCCGTAAGAAATATAAATATCATTACATAGAAAAATGAGTTTATTAATGATCCAAAAATAGTGTTAAGATGCACTTAAAAGTGCAGTGGCAAGAGGTGTGTGGAGTCAATTCTAAAGTATTGTGTTCAATTCCCTGCATGCTCACAATTTCTTATTAAAGAATGTTTGGCCTCCAAATCTTGTTTTTTTCTTTTTAGCCAAAAATAGTGTTGGGACTTGGGAGTTAGAGGGCGTTGAGTGTTGGAGGGAGTAAGAATACACTTATTCGAAGCAAGACAGACAAGTCGAAACTAGGAAAAGTTGTGGACTGTGGCCCAAAGAATTTAGCCCAACAGTTCTTGTTTTGGGTAGACCTAGATGGATAGTCTTGTCATGACCTCTATCCGAGTACCGTGGTAGTACCCGGCGCGTGGCAGCACGTGTTGAGGTTGTGTCTTGTGGGTAAAGTTGGACACCTCTGATCAGAGTTAAAAACTATTCGAATAGCCGTGCCCTCGGTTATGGGCAAGCTGAGCAATGTACCCAAAGTTAGTCTTGTTTTATAAAACCTTGGGAGGGTGAAATCATGATGGTGTAGTCATGTGGTAATTAGCCTGGGTTAAGGCAGGTTCGCAGGCTCATGCGATCTTGATGATATTAAAATATTGGCTTAGAACAGGATCGTGTTTTAAAATGAGCTTTAACCCGATTAAAATGGTTAAACTATGGCTTTATGCAAAATAAACCCTCTTAGGCCATTTCCTTGTTTCCCCCATGCATTATTGTTGCATTTCTGGTGTGACTTGCTGAGTACGGTGGTGGTACTCACTCTTGCTCACAAAAATAATCCATAGGATGGACCTGGGGAAGATGAAGGCTTGGATCTCTAGTTCGCTCCGCCGTCAAGTGCCTGTGGCTGCTGCTGTTCCGTAGTCTTCCGTTGTTTTATTTGTTTATCTTTGAGTGTGAGGGCCTAGAGTTGCCCATGTAATAAAGTACTTCCTTTACGTTTCCGCAAGTGTGGCTTGTAATAATCAACAATGTCTATATGTACCTCGCCTCCTGAGACAAGGATTAATGCACTAAGCGCTTGGAAATGGTGTATATTTCCGGGCATGACAAGTTGGTATCAGAGCCGCCTTGACCGTAGGACGTGCCAGTGGTCTAAGCCTTAGGATGACTATTTTTTAGAAAATAGTTCTTTAATTGTGAAAACTTTCGTTATTCTATCTTCACCTATCCACTCTTATTTCAAAATGTTACTTCATTAGAATAACATTGGGTAGTCTTAACTCAGGCGAATCGGAGGTTGCCGTGGCAAGGGATTCGGTCGGAGAGAGAGAATGGCTGGAGGTTAGGGATGACGGGTGGGTCCCACCTGTCATCGGTAGGGAGCACAACTGCTTAGGCTGGGGGCGCACGGAGGACAAAAACAGACTTTGCCCGAGGGGGAGGGAATGAGCTGGGCCAGCCCAAGGAGAGGGAGGGGAGGGGAGAGAGGGAAGGGAGAGGGGGCGGACGGGCTGGGCCAAGAGAGGGAGAGATGGGCCAGAAGTGGCCCAAGAGGAGGATTCTTTTATCTTTTCCATTTTATAAAATTCCTTAATTGTTTTTGTTGCCTTAAAATTATTTAGGACGCTCTGAAAATTCAAGTAAAAATTGGTTAAATATTTTTTAGCATGGGAAATTTATTAAAAAATACCCACAAGCCCAGACATAAATCTTGGTGAGTTTTAATTATTGGAGGCTCTTTTAGGCCTTTAAAATTTCTAAAAATGCATTAAAACACAATTTAAACTTATGGCAATTTTTAGGACGTTACACTTTGTAGAAGCTTACACGTTAAAAACGAATTCTGGCCGTTGAATTCTGGCCGTTGATTTATTTATGATCGTAGGTTATGTTCTAATTTTTTAAGTACGATTATGTCATATTGATATAATTGGTTGAGTTAGATAAAAGCTTATATTATCTTAAAAAATCATCATGGAGGTATATCTCAAATAAATACAACAAGAAATAATAATATTTACTCTAATTTGATAATTCGGAAACCAGTAATTAATAAATATGGTAGAGCTTGGATTATCAGTTTAGTATTTTACTAATTTAATTCTAAAATCGGAAAGTAACAGTTAGACAGCTGTAACTAATGTAGACTCTTGTCTTGGTACAAGCAATTACACTTTCAAAGTTAACCAATATGTTCAACGAATTTTAATATTTAGAATATCAACAATAATAGCATGTGCCACGCACAGATTGGTGACTAGTTTACTTTCTCGAATAAAAAAAAAACAGGTTCTTTTAGAGCAGTCAACAAAAGTTAACTTTGACCATAAAATTTATTTATAATATAGGTTTTGGCTATATGAAAAATGGTATATTCAAGTTTACTGTAATAAGAGCTTTTATAATACTGCACTTACGTTACTTTTTAAATTTATACTACTAAAGACCTAGGTAACCAAATTTATATGGAAAAATTTGCTACAGGACACCCAAAAAACATGATGTGAATTTGCCCAAGGACACTCCAAAAATGTGGAAATTTGCTGTAGAACACTAGACGCATTAAAATATAATATCTAGTCAACGGATGAGAGAGAAACCACGTAAAATGATAATTTTGCGCCTATCTTCTTCCTCTCAATCTTTCCCGACTTAGAGGAGAGCTTCCTCAGCTTGTCGTGTGGGGCGCGCATGGGCACAGGCACGAGCGAGCGCACGCCTGGAACTCCTCCACGCCGGCAGCACGTGTTGAGGTTGTGTCTTGTGGGTAAAGTTGGACACCTCTGATCAGAGTTAAAAACTATTCGAATAGCCGTGCCCTCGGTTATGGGCAAGCTGAGCAATGTACCCAAAGTTAGTCTTGTTTTATAAAACCTTGGGAGGGTGAAATCATGATGGTGTAGTCATGTGGTAATTAGCCTGGGTTAAGGCAGGTTCGCAGGCTCATGCGATCTTGATGATATTAAAATATTGGCTTAGAACAGGATCGTGTTTTAAAATGAGCTTTAACCCGATTAAAATGGTTAAACTATGGCTTTATGCAAAATAAACCCTCTTAGGCCATTTCCTTGTTTCCCCCATGCATTATTGTTGCATTTCTGGTGTGACTTGCTGAGTACGGTGGTGGTACTCACTCTTGCTCACAAAAATAATCCATAGGATGGACCTGGGGAAGATGAAGGCTTGGATCTCTAGTTCGCTCCGCCGTCAAGTGCCTGTGGCTGCTGCTGTTCCGTAGTCTTCCGTTGTTTTATTTGTTTATCTTTGAGTGTGAGGGCCTAGAGTTGCCCATGTAATAAAGTACTTCCTTTACGTTTCCGCAAGTGTGGCTTGTAATAATCAACAATGTCTATATGTACCTCGCCTCTTGAGACAAGGATTAATGCACTAAGCGCTTGGAAATGGTGTATATTTCCGGGCATGACAAGTTGGTATCAGAGCCGCCTTGACCGTAGGACGTGCCAGTGGTCTAAGCCTTAGGATGACTATTTTTTAGAAAATAGTTCTTTAATTGTGAAAACTTTCGTTATTCTATCTTCACCTATCCACTCTTATTTCAAAATGTTACTTCATTAGAATAACATTGGGTAGTCTTAACTCAGGCGAATCGGAGGTTGCCGTGGCAAGGGATTCGGTCGGAGAGAGAGAATGGCTGGAGGTTAGGGATGACGGGTGGGTCCCACCTGTCATCGGTAGGGAGCACAACTGCTTAGGCTGGGGGCGCACGGAGGACAAAAACAGACTTTGCCCGAGGGGGAGGGAATGAGCTGGGCCGGCCCAAGGAGAGGGAGGGGAGGGGAGAGAGGGAAGGGAGAGGGGGCGGACGGGCTGGGCCAAGAGAGGGAGAGATGGACCAGAAGTGGCCCAAGAGGAGGATTCTTTTATCTTTTCCATTTTATAAAATTCCTTAATTGTTTTTGTTGCCTTAAAATTATTTAGGACGCTCTGAAAATTCAAGTAAAAATTGGTTAAATATTTTTTAGCATGGGAAATTTATTAAAAAATACCCACAAGCCCAGACATAAATCTTGGTGAGTTTTAATTATTGGAGGCTCTTTTAGGCCTTTAAAATTTCTAAAAATGCATTAAAACACAATTTAAACTTATGGCGATTTTTAGGACGTTACACTTTGTAGAAGCTTACACGTTAAAAACGAATTCTGGCCGTTGAATTCTGGCCGTTGATTTATTTATGATCGTAGGTTATGTTCTAATTTTTTAAGTACGATTATGTCATATTGATATAATTGGTTGAGTTAGATAAAAGCTTATATTATCTTAAAAAAATCATCATGGAGGTATATCTCAAATAAATACAACAATTTGATAATTCGGAAACCAGTAATTAATAAATATGGTAGAGCTTGGATTATCAGTTTAGTATTTTACTAATTTAATTCTAAAATCGGAAAGTAACAGTTAGACAGCTGTAACTAATGTAGACTCTTGTCTTGGTACAAGCAATTACACTTTCAAAGTTAACCAATATGTTCAACGAATTTTAATATTTAGAATATCAACAATAATAGCATGTGCCACGCACAGATTGGTGACTAGTTTACTTTCTCGAATAAAAAAAAAACAGGTTCTTTTAGAGCAGTCAACAAAAGTTAACTTTGACCATAAAATTTATTTATAATATAGGTTTTGGCTATATGAAAAATGGTATATTCAAGTTTACTGTAATAAGAGCTTTTATGATACTGCACTTACGTTACTTTTTAAATTTATACTACTAAAGACCTAGGTAACCAAATTTATATGGAAAAATTTGCTACAGGACATCCAAAAAACATGATGTGAATTTGCCCAAGGACACTCCAAAAATGTGGAAATTTGCTGTAGAACACTAGACGCATTAAAATATAATATCTAGTCAACGGATGAGAGAGAAACCACGTAAAATGATAATTTTGCGCCTATCTTCTTCCTCTCAATCTTTCCCGACTTAGAGGAGAGCTTCCTCAGCTTGTCGTGTGGGGCGCGCATGGGCACAGGCACGAGCGAGCGCACGCCTGGAACTCCTCCACGCCGGCATGCGACTGGGTCGGCGTTACCGGCGACGCCGCCAACGCCACCGTCCTTGGGCTCCACCTACCTGGCGTCGGCCTCATCGGATGCTACGCCTCCGGGTGATCTCCCATCGATCCAACCACCTCTTCGGTGATGTCCTAGGCGACCTCTTCTACCTCCCTGGCTCCGTCCCGCCCGACGTCGCCAAGCTCACGGGTGCTCCAGCACCTTGCTCGCGTGCTACCCTCTGGAGTCCTTCGCCGACAACCTCCAGCTCTGTGGTAAGCCGTTGAGCTGACCATGCATGCGAGTCGCTCTTCTCATCCCCACTGCCCTCGCCTGCTGGCACACTGACGGATAGCGGTCATCCCATGCCAGTGCCCGATAAAAAGAAGTGGAGAAGAAGAAGTTGTCCGGCGCAGTGGTCGTGACCTCAGCAGCAGTGAGGACTCCGTGGCGTCGAGTGTGGCCTGCGACCGCACTCGCAGCAGGGGACGCACGCGAGAGGATAATCAGAAGAATAACGAAAGAAGGGAGAAGAAGATAAGAGCAAAAATGTCATTTTATGTGGTTTCTCTCTCATCCATTGACTATATATTATATTTTAATGCGTCTAGTATTATGCAGCAAATTACCATATTTTCACATCTTTGCAGTGTCCCATAACTAATTACATATATATTTTTTGAGTGTCCTGTAGCAAATTTTGCCAATTTATATAATGTGGACTTTAAAAAGTCCAAAGCAACTTGTTAGGGGTGGCACCGGGGGGTGGGGGGTTACATATTTACCCAATTGTGTAGAAAGTTTTGGTAATTTATTTTGATGCATATTATCTTGTTAGTACAGAAATAAAAAAAAAACTATGCTAAAATAATACAATGAACCTAAGCTGGAGACAAGACTTCGCCCCATACTATTCAACCCTATATTATGGAGGGGTAAGCTAAATCAAGGTCAAACCTCAATGTCATAATTGGAGCACAATTTGATCCATCGATCAACAAGCCAAAGGTGACAAGGGCAAAGGTAAACCAATGATACGTCTACAAGCCTAGTTGTTGAGCAAAGAGCGAACCTCAAATATGCCATGTCCTACGGAGGGGTAATGTCACAACTCAGAAAGCAGTATCTTTGCTAAGGATCCCCATAGTGAAATCAACAATATGCCCATGCCCTTTGCCCCATAATTCGGCATTTTTTTCACTCACCCTCTAAATAGGGTTTAATGTAAACAATAGACAGGGTTTACAATCTTGTTTTTAAGGTTGAAATGACAGCCCCAACGAGACAACAAATTTTATGAAGCTGAGCACGCCGTTTTGGGAGAATTTTGGGTGATGAAATTCAAACGAATTGTGAACTCTGCCAAGGGCAGGACAACCCAGTTCAATTGCAAAATACTCAGATGTGAATCTAAATCTAGAACTTTTACTTGCAGTTCCTTACACACTCCTAGAGGTCAAGGTTTTTATCCAATTGGAATTCCAAATCACATTGTGCGAAGTATGTGAAAGGTCAAAGCTCGATCTAGACCTAGTACAAGCTGCAATCTACTCTTTTTTCGAATTAGTTTACAATGAAAGATTGGGACGTTCGTTATTAATCACTTATTATAATTTGGGTGTAAAGCTAGTAGGAAAGTATTTTTGAAGATGATCATGAGAAAACGGTGCCTTTAACTGTGAAACAGAAAGACAGGCTGCTACTCCAGTACTAGATTTTGCCAACACCTGCAATCTTATCTAGCAACCTTTTCTCAAGCACAACATATGCTTCGGTGCCTGGGCTAGTGTACAATAATATTGCATCATTATCATTTCCCTTTCTTTTATGTGAGATCTCACTTTGCTCTCGATACATCCAAGAAGATTGTGGCACCATGCATGTGTTTACAAATCCATGCAAAGAAATGCTATTTTGTTTCGATAAGAATACGGTCTAGTACTTCTGATCACTTGTAGGTTTCTATAGGTGGGTATCTGTCCTTGAACAACGGTGTGCCTTCCTTTGGCTTGGACCAAGGGTACTTCATGGTTGGATCCCTTGGGAACTTCCTGAAGTTGACGAATGGTGCCCACAACATCATCCTGCAAAATGGTAGAGATGCACACAGACAAGGAATTGGGTTCAATTGATACTATGACTAGGCCATTCACAGCAAGAGATACATGTTGTTGAAGATGGGAATTTTGAGTTTCACGGTTATTTGGTTCAGACAAACAAAATTTGGCAACGGCATGCGCATCGATTCCATTGATATGATGATCTTCGGCAAAGCAATACTGCAGTCCTTTTTAGAAAATTTATGGTCCTTAGAATGTACGGAGAGATGCTAAATTTTATAACAGAAAAATTAATTCTACACCGCAGTAAAATTTAGTAACTCTGGGTATCTCCTTAAGACAGCAAAATATGTATATATTTTTAAATTTTTGTCCAGAGGGATAGAGCAGATCACTAGATGATTATCTTTGCTGCATTAATGCTCAACAGAAAATCAGATTGAAAGGTAATTACAATACTATATATTCACGATTCGAAGATGCCGCATTTTGTTCTTTAATTTGTTGTTTGTAAGCATACGTGGTAGCAAGAGGCAACTCACCCGGGGAAGAAGAGGTAGGTGAACATGAACTGCAGGTACGTCTCGACGAACTTGCGCTTGAACCACCTCAGCCTCATCCAGTTCATGATAATCGGCTGCAGAAACAAACAAAAAAGAAAAAAACATCACACACCTGTACACCCGATCTCTGAATTAGCCTCGCAAGAAACCAAGAAATGGCGGCCCGGATCTCACCGGGAAGACGAACAGGTAAACGAAGGCGATGGCGGCCACCGTCGGCAGGATCCCCAGGATGTCGAGGTCCTCCTCGCCCGTCACCGCCAGCGCCGCCGGGGCCTCAACCTGCGATCAATCGATCAACAATGGCGGACGCACGCGGCGAATCCGCTGCAGCGCCGGTCATTACTCATTCATCCATCCATCCGGAATGCAAAGAATTAGCTGCTTGATCGATCTTCCCGCTGCCCAGATGGCGCCGCACTGCAGCGCCGCGGCCAGCTTCCGCAGCGGCGGCGAGCTGATCTCGTCAGCGGCGGGCAGCGGCGCAGGAGAAGGCTGCCGAAACGGATGGCAAGAACAAACACGGCAAGTGATTAATGGCGCTGATCGATCGATCGATCGGGGAGATTCAAGAGAGATGGATGTTAATTACCGTGTCATGGGGGAGGCAGAGGAGCCTCGTCGTCCGCTTGCCGGGGGAGGAGGAGGTGGTGGTGGCCGCCGGGTGGCGCCGGAGAAGAGCCGCCTGCCTCCCGGGCGGCGGCGAGGAGGCGGCCGGGGGGAGGAGGCGCCATGACGCGGTGGTGTCCATGGCGCGGCAGAGGTGGCCGTGCGCGCGCGGGGCCTTATCTGTTTGGATAGGTGACGGACGGGGTTTGTTTGGTTTGGTTTTGGCTTGGGCTGGGCCTGGGGCGTCGCGTGGCAGCGAAGGAGTTGGGCTACATGGGCCGTCAGATGGTGATCCAACGCTCCATCTCCTCCGTCCAATACTTGTCTTCTTTGGTAGATGACCGTCAAACTGTTCCACCTGACTGTCAGGGAAGCATCAAGGTTACATAATTACTGTATGAAAAAGAATCCAAGTCATTGAAACATTTGAAAATATATAAGAGTAAGGAAACGCTAAGATCACCGGTGCAGTCTTAAATCAACTTCAAACAGAAGGCATGAAAGAGAGAAAGAGAGAGAGAGGTGAAGTAAGCTAAATTAAGATGCTCATCTGCCGTACTTGGGAAATCACTCCAAGCAATCGATGAACTACTATGATGATCAAGTGAAGATTTGAATAGATGTGGCCGCCTAGCTCATCAATCTGATTCTGAGCAGACAGGGCAGAGCTTCGAGGAACGGAGGCGTGGTCAACTCTTGATGGCTCAGCGTGGCCGGTATCAGTGGCTGGTGTCTGCGGACTGCAGGGACAAGTCGAGAAGATATCAGTGTGTTGCTCCTGCTCTACAAAGCTCTGCTCCCAAGCGGCCAAGCCCCAGATGATTGAGTGGTTGGTGTCTGCAGACTGCAGCAGGATAAGTCGATAAGATATCAGTGTTGCACCTGCTCTACAAAGCTCTGCTCCCAAGCTACTGATGAAATCTGACCGTCCATTGAAATCCAAAGGGCACTTTCATTGCTATTCATAGAGCCATGGAGTTATTCAACACTTTCATTGCTGATCTAGAGTTGAGAGGTCTGTACAGAAGTGGTCCTAGGTTTATCTGGACCAACAAACAAGAGTGTCCCACTTAGAAGGTGTTAGATAGACATCCTACTTCTATTCTCTCCTCAATATTTAGGATGGGATCTGACCATGCCCCTTTGATTCTGGATGTTAGAGAGGGGAGAGAGCCTCACCCTTGATATTTCATATTTGAATCTCCTTACTAAAAAAGGCACATACAATTTGGTACAAGAATTTTCAGAATATGCCATCGAATACGCACTCCTTTTAGGATATGCCACTCAATTCATACTACTTTCAGAATACGCCATCGGAGCACGAATTTTCTTCGTTCCGTGCCACTACTTCTAATATTCCTTATTTTTAATTCCGAATTTCAGTTATTTCCTAATTGTATTTCTATATGGACTCTAGTCTTTTCTTCTAATATTCCTTATTTTTTAATTCCGAATTTTAGCTATTAAATTGTATTTCTATATGGACTCTGCTTTTTCTTTTTCTCCGATTAATGTGGGAATTTCTAGGCCATGAGAGCGAACGTGAAGGCTCTTTTTTCTATTCCTTTAATAATAATAGATAATAGATAATAGATAATAGATAATAGATAATAAGTTCACCAGATTAAATGAAAACCGATAACCTATAGCTAGATATTTTGTTTTTTCAGAATTTTCAACATTTTTTCTAATTTATTAGAGCGTCACATTACGGTTTATAGAAGTATCATGTGGCGGTTTGAGAGTGTTTATAGGAAGTTTAATAGTCTTTCAATATATAATAGGTAGATTTACTACACAAATAATTATTTTGGAAAGAAGTAGCAGTTCGGTTGCAGGTGGAAAAAAGTCGTTCAGTACATCAATATCCAGATCTGGTGTGTTTAGTTCTTTGTATAAAGTTTTCGAAGTATACGGACACACATTTGAAGTATTAAATATAGACTAATAACAAAACAAATTCCGCGTGTAAACTGCGAGACGAATTTATTAAGCCTAATTAATCCGTCATTAGCAAATGTTTACTGTAGCATCATATTATCAAATCACGTGGTAATTAGTTTAAAAGACTCGTCTCGCAATTTACATACAAACTATACAATTGATTTTTTTTCCCCATATTTAATGCTATATATGCATGTATCCAGACATTTAATGTGATATTTTTTGTCAAAATTTTCACCGGTGCAGTCAGAATCAACTTCAAACAGAAGGCATGAGACAGAGAAAGAGAGAGAGAGGTGAAGTAAGGCTGCGTTTAGATCCAAAGTTTAGATCCAAACTTCAGTCCTTTTCCATCACATCAACCTGTCATACACACACAACTTTTCAGTCACATCATCTTCAATTTCAACCAAAATCCAAACTTTGGATCCAACTAAACACAGCCTAAGCTAAATTAAGATGCTCACCTGCCGTACTTGGGAAATCACTCCAAGCAATCGATGAACTACTATGATGATCAAGTGAAGATTTGAAGAGATGTGGCCGCCTAGCTCATCATCAATCTGATTCTGAGCAGACAGGGCAGAGCTTCGAGGAACGGAGGCGTGGTCAACTCTTGATGGTCAGCGTGGCCGGTATCAGTGGCTGATGTCTGCAGACTGCAGCAGGATAAGTCGATAAGATATCAGTGTTGCTCCTGCTCTACAAAGCTGTGCTCGCAAGCTACTGATGAAATCTGACCGTCCATTGAAATCCAAAGGGCACTTTCATTGCTATTCATAGAGGCATAGAGCCATTGGGTTATTCAAGACTTTCATGGCTGCTCTAGAGTTGAGAATGCCAGCTTCCCAATCTCGTGAAGAACCTTCATGTCGCTCTTGTTTGCTACTCGAACATCAAACATCATTGCTGTCTTTTGATTTCCTTCTCCAAGAGCCTTAGTAAAGCTTTTGACGAGGCCAGTACTTATACCATTTTCACTTGCCTTGGCTCTAGTAATCATTTCCAAGAGAACAACTCTAAAAACTGTAGACATCATTCTTTAGATCAACAAGCCCAGTTTCGAGATGTTCTGGATCTACATAACTTCTGCTGCCTTTTACATACACGGTGTATTGTGTTTTGTCCATATTGGAGACCAACCTCTATATTCTAAAGTCAGACAATCTCGCACCCAAGTTGTTGTCTAGGGGTATATTATCCGGTTTGATGTCACCATGAATGACCGGTTGATACATGGAAGAATGCGTGTAGGCTAATGCCTCTGCGCATTCTACACCAATGCTCAACCTTGCATCTAGTGGTATGGGATTATCATTGTCCTGAAGATCTCTGAGGTTTCCCCCTGATATAAACTCGATGACTATCATCGAAGCATTTTCCTCTGCACAATATCCCAAGAGCCTAACAACATTCTTGTGGTTAATTTGGCCATGGACAGTAATCTCTTTAGCAAACCCTTCTTTTGAATTCTGGCAGATATATTTCTTCACTGCAACTGGGCTACCACCGTCAAGGTAACACTTGTAAACTTCTCCAAAGCCACCTTTGCCAATGGGAATGTTGTTTGCCTCTTTCCTCCCACATCTGGCCGCCCCTAGCATGGAAAATGGCCAGATCTGGCACGGTGGGGTAGGGGAGGGGGACGGTTGACACTGGATGTTTGATTGAAATAGTTTTGTTTTTTTGGATGTTAAAATGTGCATGTTTGATTCTATAATTGTTTTTCATGTTCTTGAATAGCTTTCAATCTCGAGGTTTGATGAATGTGTTTTTGGATAGGGGGAGCTGCTGATGGGGGAATAAGCTTGATGCATCAGTGTCATGCCCGGAAAATAGAACACTATATTCCATTTGTGAGTGCATAATTCCTTATCGCAAGAGACAAGGTACACATTACTAAGTTGATAAATTATAGGGTATATAAACAGAAGCGTAAAAAGAGTACTTTATTACATCGGCGACCAAAGGCCCAACACTGAAAGAAAAACGATAAAAGCCGGAAGCTACATCATGCCACCATAGACGCTTGACGGCAAGCACGAGCTAGACATCAAAGCCATCATCTCCAAAGTACTCCTATGTGGAAAGGAGGAAAAAGGAGCAAGGCTGAGTACAACCACCGTACTCAGCAAGCCATACTGGGAAAATGCAAATATAATGCAAGGGAGTACAAAGAATTCATTTATAAGGGTATTTAAATATTTAAAGGCATTTAAGTAAAACACAAACCTATCTCTAGTCAAATTATTAACAAGCCGCGTACCAACGTGATCTTTGCCTTAGCCCAGGCCAACAAGTGATAACTTCAATTATTCAAATTTTAATAGAATTAAACTTTAACTTGGGTACATTACTCGGCTTGTCCATAACCGAGGGCGCATCTATTCGAATAGATTATACTCTGATGAGAGGTGTACAACGTAACCCACCAGGCACGTCTTTCTCACATGTTGCCATGTGCCACATGCCACCACAGCATACGGACAGAAGCCATGACATAACCCATCGCTTAGTACCGCTCTAAACAAAAAGACCGACAGACTTCTCCCGTCTGGTGCCCTAGGTCGAGCAGACAGTCTATGCCCCCGGGCATACAGCTAGAGACGTCGACCCCATCAAGGGCTTCATCCATCCCTATCCGTGTCTTCCTTGTTTATAATCGTACTAGACGATGCGTTAAGCCTTACCCATTAGACATGTGGTTATACGGAATAGCTTTGCAACAGAGGCCCGAAGACTAATCTAGCTATCCGGGGTCATCATGCTTTCGTTGCTGGGATCAGCAGCTACAAAATACAAGCTTTGCACTTGGTTGGTTGAATGTCGTCGGGGTCATCTGACCCTGGTTTTATTACTGTGGAAGTGTGGATCCGCCCCTGCCTTACTTTACCCCCTAACCACAATTAAATAAGGTGTGGCTGCGTGGGAGTCAGACGTGAGGACAGACGGCATACTTGTTGCCTAGGCTACTTGCTGGGTTGGACCCTATACTGACTTGGGCCCTAGACGATCGCACAACTGGCCTAGGGCCCTAAAACGACCCTGGTCTAGGCCCTAAGCTTCTGGGTTTCTGGCCCAAGCTACGAAAGCTTCTCGTTTGGAATGGGAATGTTGTAGTTGTTAGTGATCCTTCTAATATCATCTTCTGTGAACACCTTAATATTGTGATTGTTGATTGGTGTCCACTTATCCTTTTCATTAATTGCCTTGGATGAAATCTGTAAGCTTGTTCTCAGGGAGCTCCATAACAGGATGATACTAATGATATCTCTCCAAGTAAAATTGTGTTTGACCTATCGGATTGTCAGCAAACAACTAAATGAATTGCACTATAAGACTCTAGCTCACAAGACTGAAGCTTTATGTGAATATAATAGATGGCAACAATATGTTTGCATGAAAATATGTGTAGACAAGCATAGGCAATCAGGGATTTAATTGAGCTCTTTTCTCCTTACTTTCTTCTAAACCTATCAAAAATATTATGAGAAATCTGAAGAGATATAACAAACTACGGATGGGGTCATCATGTCAAGAACAAAGAGATTAAGGCTAACAAGCAAAATTAAACGAGAGAAGAAGCTAATTAACGTGTGTACATACCACGACTGCTAGGCAATCAATCGACGAAGCAATCAACTATGTGGAGCCGGCGACGAGGCTTGGGTGGCTCAATTACGATTTGAAGACCCTGAGTTTATGAGCTTCGAGGAATTAATGGAGGCAACGATGGCCTAGATGTGTCAACTCTTAACGAACGGGGTGGGTAATAGTCAACGAAATGGGGTAGGTGACCGTCCATGATTAAGGCTAACAATCAAAATTACCGTGCCATTCCATCGATCTACTCCCCTCATTTTTCAAATATACTCTCTCTCTCTCTCTAAAACAATATTTTTATCTATAAACTTGACATAGCCTATATCTAACTTTATAGCTAAAAATGGCCTTTTTTTGGAGTACGAAGTTGTAGTTGAGTTTTAAACATTATACATTTAATTTTTTTTTGTCTTTTTAGAGGTTGTACGACGATGTAGTTGACTTTTAAACATTATATGTTGAATTTTAAGAGTATAAATCTGACATATTTTTATTTTTTTCTTACTTAATATAATAAATTTAAAGATGAGACTTTAAATATAGATGTAATTACTACTAAAAGTATAAAAGTGTATGTATAATTTAGAATATTTGGTGATATTTGTTAGTTGGTGTGCACGCGTATATACGAGACTTGTGTGCACATGATGTATTCTCTATATGGGAGTTAGAGCAAAATAAATAGTACTTATATAGGATTTTTTTAGTCAAATATATATTTCACTCTAATATCAAAAGTCTACTACTTTAAACATGTTCTCCTCCCTTCTCTACTGCGTGCAGCGCCGTAAAAAAAAAAGGGGCCCATCCCTCTTACCTCGTATTACTTTAGATTTCGGTGCAATGCACAAGTGTAATACTAGTATATTTAAAATTAGAATTACTCCCTCCGTTTCAGGTTATAAGACATGTTGACTTTGGTCAAATTCAAACTGTTTCAAGTTTAAATAACTTTATAAACAAATATAGTAATATTTATAATACTAAATTAGTTTTATCAAATCAATAATTGAATATATATTCATAATAAATTGTCTTGGGCTGAAAATGTACCTACTATTTTCTATTTTCTATATACTTGGTTGAACTTAAAGCAGTTTGACTTTGACCAAAGTCAAAACGTATTGTAACCTGAAACGGAGGAAGTACTATCCTACCCTGTTGCATGACCCGTTCAACCAAAATTGAAGTTTGACTCACCCGTAAGGCATCCAAGATCTAATCGAAAGTCCGTACTTACGGGTGGGTGGGTCAGAGCCAATCCTTACGATTACATGCTCAAGCGAACAGCGTACAATCAGGTGCAGGGCTTGCTCTATAATTTAGAGGGCCTAGACGAACTTTATGTTCTTTATAACATAGATCCTCAAAGACTAAATATACTTTTACTTGTATGTTGTGAATAAACATTATAAACACCTAAAATTATTATGATGTAAATTAATCAACGAGAACAAAACAAAATTTTAGCCTAATTTTCAAATTAAATAGATGCAAATGAGTAGATGAGAAGATTACAAGAACTCCCTAGCTCACTTTACCCCCTAACCACGGTTAAATAAGGTGTGGCGGCGTGGGAGTCAGACGTGAGGACGGACAATGTTGGCTAGGCTACTGGCTGGGTTGGTTCATGATGGGACTCCGTACAGACTTGGGCCCTAGATGATCGCACAACAGGCCTAGGGCCCTAAAGCGACCCTGGTCTAGGCACTAAGCTTCTGGGTTTCTGGCCCAAGCTACGAAAGCTTCTCGTTGCAGTAGCCTGGACCTGGAGCCGTGGAGGGAAAGTCCGATCAAGAGGTTTTTATATTACTTGTGTGCCATTAAAAAAGATGAACCCTGCCTCTATCCCACTAAAAAGTTCGAGCCTCCCTCTATGCCATCATCGAACTTTATCGCGCCCTCCACTCCATTCTGTCGCTATTTTGTTAGGGTCTAACCGTTTGGCAGCTCTGACATATGGGCCCGAGCAGGAAAAATGTCACTCTGCCCTTTCAGTCACGGCCCCACCTATCATACTCTCTCACCTCTCTCTTTCCCCTCTTCCCCTCTTCCTCATTCTCTCGTGAGAGCAGTCGGGAGCTGGTCGGCGGCGGGCACGGCGAGGGCGCGGCGGGTGTGGCGAGGGTGCAGAGGGCTGGTCCGGCGTCACCTGCGTCGACAGCGGCAGTGGCAGGGTCGCCGGCGTGGAGCTCGCCAGATTTCAGAAGGGATTGGGCGGCGGTGGAGGTGTGGTGGAGATCTCGGAGGAGGGGTCGAGCATGGCGAGGGCGCGGCGGGCGTGGTGAGGGTGTGGCGGGCTGGTCCAGCGTCACCTGCGTTGACGGCGGCGGTGGCAGGGTCGAGCACGGCGATGCACATCGCCGCCTGCGAGGGGCATGCGCGTGCCCCGGCTCCGATCTCCCCGGCGACGGCTTCGCGGCCTACGACCGCACCGGCGGCCTCGCCTTCCCGCGCCACACCTACAAACGGCCACGGAGGGGGAGCCGCTCGCGGCGAGCTCGCGCTCCTCGGCCCGCGGAGAGGCCGGCAGCCGAGGCGACGATGGGCGGGGGTGGCGCGCCGAGGCGGCGACCGACGTGGCGGCTGGGCGCAGGTTCGACGGGCGGCGGCGCCGCTGTCTCCTGCGTGGCGGCGGTTTCGGTTGGAACGGCGAGTCCAGTGCGGCGGCTCAGCCGGAGCTCGTCGTCGTCGGGATGCGCCGACGAGTAGGGGGGTCGTCGTCGGGGATGCGCCAGCTCCTCGCCGCCATGGGGCCGCGAAAGAGGCGGCGTCCGTGCCGCGTCCGGGCTCTTCGTCGGTGGCGCCCTCCGTCCCGGCTCTCTCACTCTCTCTTCTCTCTCAACCCTAAGGGCAACAAAGTCATTTGGTTGTGCTGTTTGACACCGTTAGGATCTTAAAACGGACGGAATGGTGTGGAGGGCGCGATAAAGTTCGACGATGGCATAGAGGGGGCTTGAACTTTTTGTGGCATAGGAGAGAGGCACGTCTTTTTTAATGGCAGGTAAAACTCTCCGATCGACGAGCTGAGCTATCCCGTCGCCACATCCAGAGGAAGTCCTGTTGCCTGTTTAACATTTAACCCAGTCGATCCACTCGATCAACAAACTGCAACTTACTCCAGGCGAAAGTCCAAGTCCCTAATCTGACATGCTGACACATTCAAAATCAAAGACAAAAAATTACTATCTTTCTCACATGAGCTCTTTAGAGACAACACATGATAAAAAGAAAAAAAGAAAACAATCAATTGAAATTCAGTGCTAGACCAAAATCAGAACTAGAGCAAATTCAGAACTAGACAACTTAACTTCAGTTACTTGCCAATTTAAATTCAGTAAATTAACTAGGGAAAAATCAAAAATTATATTCAGATTATACTTATAACTTGAAAAGTTGAGAAATTGAACTACATTATCATCTGAAAAATATCTAATGATCATGGACTGTTGCTCTGAACCTACTTGCCTGTCTCTGTAAGCCAAGATAAACAAGGTAGCATGTCTGCTACCCTGAACTTGTTGAGGCGACTAGCATCAGGGCAGGTGTATTGGCAGACTAGCATCAGGGACAGTGATTGGCAAACGATTGCACTTGATTACAATAATATCAACTAGAGCAACAAATTATACTCAGAATATATACAAGTTCAACCGCTGAGAACTTGAACTACATTACTCCTTAAAGTAAAGCACTCATTCTAAAAGAGTTTCAGCTTAACTTATGCACAAAACTGTGAAACTGTAGCAACCAGACAATAGTCTAGCCCCATCCGGTTAATCATCAATTTCAAACAAGTGCTAGTACAATTCAGAATTTAGAACAAACTTTCATTTCAGAACAAGTGCTAATACAGTTTCAGGATTTCATATTTAGAACAAGCACTGGTACAGTATCGGATTTCAGATTAAGAATAGAGTAGCTATGATCAAATGATCAAAATTATGATAATTATCTCTAGAACCACGGAATCTATGACTTTGACTTAAACACACCTTGTCATCGCTGAAATGGCTAGTGTATGATGAGGATAAACAACAGCAAGACAACATAAAATTAGAGGCTTATAAGGTGAAAGTCAAATGAAACTTTTTTTTGCTGGGTCGGCCGAAAGAGGCCGACAAATTTCATTAAGAGTGGAAGGAAACAAAGTACAAAGTTTTTCTTTTTCATCGGCAAGACCCAGGAAGGATCGAGCGAAGTGCTCAGTCAGGAGAAAAGTGACCTAAGGCACGCTAAGAACTGTATAGCTACTCCTCGCCACTGTATAAGATTCCAGCTTCCTTCCAGAGAAGAATCCTCAATATATTCGCAAGGTTCACAGCCGTTTTGAAACAATGTTCGAAAATCCTCGCGTTACGTTCTTCCAACCATCCAGCAATGAGCATAAAAATGCTTCAAGTTGCCTCTTGTAGCGTTTCGGAACACAATCTCTCTTTAGCCACCAATCTGAAATCTGGTGAGACTTCTCCTGGGACAGCAAAGTCACATTCATCCAATTCCTCATTTGCAGCAGACTGCGTTGTGTAGTTGCAGGTTAAAAAGATGGATGAAATAGGACACCGGCCATCTCCAAGCTATGCATTTTCCACCCAACCAGTTTGCCTTCCAGAAACTGGTGTCAGCCTCGTCGCCCACTACGTATTCAGCTACCGAGTTGAAGATATCTTTGGTGTCTTTGCCCAACCTGTATCCCATCATGGTCCATGGTCTGTCCCTCTGTTCCAGGCTCTTGGCCATCCATTTCAATCTTAAGGCTTGTCAAAAAAGATCAAGATCTTTTATCCCAAGGCCCCCTTTTTCCACGGGGGTGCAGACATTGCGCCAGGACACTAGGCAATGGCCCCTATAAACTTCTTCCTGCCCTTTCCAAAGGAAACCCCTGCATTTCCGCTCCATGTCTTTGATCGCCCACTTGGGCATCTGCAAGACTGACATGAAGTGTACCGGCAAAGCAGATAACACAGATTTGATCACGCAAAGTCTCCCGTCAAAGACATCTTTGCTCCTGAAATTTGATGTGCAGTGCATCAACTTGATGTGCAGTGTATCTCCATCCACGAATTATTACACTGATGTATCTTTACTCCTGAAAAGAACAGATGAGGGAACCATCTGCACAAGATGCCAAACACTGTGCTTTCTATTTAGGAAAAAAAACTGAACATCAATTTCCTGGAGGACGAATTGTTGTCCCTCTGAATAAATCAATAAGCTTACATAAATCTCTTTGCATTAGCATCACAGATAATGGGGCAGATTCTCACATGAGCACCTTTAGTAAACAATGCATAATAATAATAAAAAAGCAAATCAACAATTAAATTCAGTACTATCACGAAATCAGAACTAGAGCAAATTCAGAACTGGACAACTTAACTTCATTACTTGCCAATTTCAATTCAGTAAAATCAACTAGTGAAAATCAATTATATTCAGATTATATCCAAAACTTGAAAGTTAAGAACTGGAACTACAGTACTCCATCTGAAACTAAAGTACTCAATCTGAATTACTCCATCTGAAACTGAAGTACACAATCTGAATTATACAAAATCTTTAAGCACTGTAGCAATTAGACAAAATTTGGTTAACCCATGTACTTGTAAAACTATCTATATTTTAGGGGAAAGTATCAGTCTGAATATTCATTCATGTACTCCCTGTAAAACTTTGTTTTGGAGAAAAATATTCATGGACAACTCTGAATTGCCAGCTTGCCTGCATCTGTAATCCAAGATAAACAAGGTAGGTAGCCTAACTGCTACTCCAAAGTAGGGAAAGTGTATTGGAAACTAACGATGACAACTTCCTAGAACAGTAAAATCAACGAGGGAAAAACCAAATTATACTCGTATTATATCCAAACTCCAAAAGTTGAGAACTTAAACTACAATACTGCAGTACACATTTTGAACTAGAGTTTCAGCTTAACTTCTGCACAAAATCTGTAACCACTATAGCAATCAGACAATAGCTCTAGCCTCATCCTGATCAGTTGCACCTTCTAGAAAACAAAATGGCTAATCATCAATTTCAGAACAAGTGCTAGTAAAATTTCAGAATTTAGAACAAACTTTCAAATCTCAGAACAAGTGGTAGTACAGTTTCAGATTTCATATTTTAGAACAAGCACTTGTATAGTCTCAGATTTCAGATTTAAGAATAAAAGATTCAGATTTCAGAACAAGTGCTAATACAATTTCAAATTTCAAAATGAGGATCTAAGATATACCGTGTTCAAGAACAATGGAACCAGAAGAATTAGCAATTCCTCCCTCTCCTTGTTCATCTCCATGGGTTACCTCCACTGGCGCATCACCTTGTTCATCTCCAGCTATGAAAGCAAAAAAGAAAACTAGAAAAGTAAGGTGGATTCAAATTCACTGCAAAACTAGACAAAATCTATACAACCTGTGCTTACCTTCATCACGATGGAGGAATAGTGGCACCATTGATGGTAAAACCAGCATGAAACTACAAGTATCTGCTCTAGTGCTGATCCAGTGCCCGTTTTGCTGTGCGCAGACCTCTTTGCCACACCACGTTGAGTCCGGACGGCACCCAGCATGCTACCGCTGCAACCGGAGATCCCTCTGAGATGCTTCGACAGCTGATCCCTCTGCGCTGCCTTTAGCTTTTCCTCTTAGTAGCGCGATTGCAAAGCCAGCACCACCGTAATCAACGCACCCCGCTCTGTGGCACGACTGCCAAGGGCAGATCAACCTGGCGCTGCGGCCTAACTTCGCTGTAATCACGCACACTGAGTCGAGCCCTGCTATGACACTGGAAGGCCGTTCACCCATAGGTCCCAAAACAGTGCCAAATGTATGAATAAGCACAGTATGCTCGCTCAGGCAATACAGCAAACACCTCCCATGCACCCAAACTCAATGGTGATGAGGACGCATCCCTAGATGGCAAGACGGTGCATGGGCAGAGAGGAGCAGAATGCGGCGACAGATAATTGGCCAGCGGCAAGAGCAGGAGCACGATCAAGGAAGAGATCGACGCAATAAACCAAGAAACAGAGGAGAGGACGACCGCCGTGGTGGCATCTTTGCCCGCCGCAGAGCCAACGGGCGGTCGCCACAAAATCCAATCCCCAATTGCTCTCACCTGACAACATCAAACACGACCGCATCCACAACAACCGCAACTCACACGCACAGCTCACAACACAGCACACGAAAGAGCATGTAGCCTAGTGGTTACAGTGACCTGAGTAGTACCCCAAGGTCCTGAGTTCAAATCTCCTATGGAGCGAATTTCAGATTGGGTTGTTTCCGGGGCTAAGTTCTCTACTTTAATGGCCGTATATATCCGGTTGGATGTAGAGGCCGGGTAAAAAAATACCCTTATCTAAAAAAAAAAAAGGAGGAGGGAGACGAGTGTTCTGTTCTTGGGGATCGATCCCCCCCCCTTGGTGTATGCGCTGCAGCCGAGCCGAGTGGGCCTAGGGCCAGCCCAGTAATCCGCATGCAGGCCCAACTTCCATGGCAGCAGCCAGCAAGACACCTCCGCCGCCAACACCACCACATCGTCGACGACGACGACCACAAGCTCGCAGCTCACACGCACAAGTCACATCAAGGAAAACACCACACATAAAAAAAACTTGATTCTTTTATTTATTGCAAAATAATGATTAAATACATCAGTGTTATTAATGAACAATTATCTATTCCTACAATGAATAATTAGCTTTACATCTATAATAATTACACTAATTATCGTACGACTACAAATATACAATAAACACAGAGGAGAGGACAAGTCTTCGACTTGATGAGAATCTTTGACTTGAATTGGCGCCCTTCTAGTTCTTGCTCTTCACTCTTCTTCACTCTTCACTTGTTCTTGCGGATGCGCTCGTGCACCACCCCGCGCCGATCATCCTCCACCTTGTCCCAGACGGCCGCCGGCATCCCTCCTCCCCCCTCCGACCAAATGCCGGGACACACGTACGCCTGCCGGCAGAGTGTGTGAGCCACCGAGTTTCCCTCCCGGTAGATATGCCGCACCTCCACCTCGGTGAAGCGGCGGAGGAGGGAGAGAATCTCCTCGTGCATCGCCGCCGGGATCCTCGTGTGCGGCTTCTCGCCGCGCAGGAGCTCGACCAGCACCAGGTCGTCGCCCTCCACCACGAGCCGCTCGATGAAGCACGCCAGCGCGAACCTCAGGCCTCTGATCATCGCACGGGCCTCCACCACGCCGACGGTCCAGTGCTCCGTTGTCTCCGCGAAGGCGAGCACCACGCCGGCGTCGCAGTCGCGGATGACGCCGCCGATGCTCGCTCGCCGGGATCCATCGTTGAACACCGAGCCGTCGAAGTTCAATTTGCACCACCCCGGCGGCGGCCGCGCCCACCGAACGATCACCCTGGACGGCCGGAACGGCGGCGAGGACGGGGAGAGCGGCGTGGAGCAGCGGGGAGCCGGCAGCAGCGACGGCGGCGGCAAGAAAGTTGAACCGCCGCAGCCGCCTTCATCAGCGACGCGGAGCCTCTCGCCGTCCACGAGCATCCCCTGCCCCTGCCAGAGCCCTCCGCCCTCGACGGTGCTCCTCTGCTTCTGCCGCTTGCCGTTCTTGGCCCACGCGTCCGCGAAGAAGGCGGCCTCGTCGCGCCGGCCGTGATCCGCGAGAAGCTTCGGAGGGGACAGCGGCGTGGAGGTGGAGCAGCGGGGAGACGGTGCTGGCGAGGGAAGGATCGACGGCGATAGCGGCAACAAGTGCGAGAAAGCCAATCCGCCGTCGCCGCGACCGTCATCAGGGACGCGGAGCCTCCCGCCGTCCACGCACATCCTCTGCTCCTCGACGATGATCCTCTGCCGCTTTCCATTCGCGTTCTTGGCCTGCGCCTCTGCGACTGACGACGGGGTAGGACGACGACGATGCCGGTGACGGACACGGGCGCCGGCGCGAGCGGTGGCAGACTGACGTCGGCCGGGAGGAAGATGACGGCGCTACGATTCAAGAGACGGAGTGGCACGGAACGAAGAAAATTCGTGCTCTAATGGCATATTCTGAAAGCAACACGAATTGGGTGGCATATCCTGAAA
The DNA here is from genome assembly GCA_009805545.1 of Oryza longistaminata. Lineage (NCBI taxonomy): Eukaryota > Viridiplantae > Streptophyta > Magnoliopsida > Poales > Poaceae > Oryza > Oryza longistaminata. Next base: position 21,842,063 of record CM020184.1, on the reverse strand, counting down.
GGAGTGCGTATTCGATGGCATATTCTGAAAATTCTCAATTTTGGTACTGTATAAATGCCGGAACAGCTAAAACCGGCACCTATAGTGTTTTTCCCACCTCCACAGGCTGAAAATACAAACTAAACTTGCACTTTTAATATACTATAGGTGTCGGTTCTAGAGAAAAACCTGTACATATGATATATTAACCGGTTTTTTAGAAAACCGATACCCTACATAAAATGAGACGAGCCGAGCGGAGAGAGCTGTTCTTTTTTTCTTTTAGCGCACGCGGCAGGCGTTGAGATAAAATACTGCTTGGGACGTGAGGAGGACTGTCCTTCCCCCCTCTCACATGTCTCTCTCTCCCTCTCACTCCCTCTAGTCCTCGTCTCCTCCCCTTCTCTTCTGACTCGCCGACAACTAAGGAGGCGACGGCTCCCACAGGCCGAATCCGGCGGAGGCGTTGGTGGCCTGGTGGAAGCTTCCTCCCCTCCACCAGATCCATCCGGAGGGGAGGTGGTGGCAGCCCAGCGTTTTGGCCTGACGAGAGGGTAGGAGGTGGCGGTGGCCCGACGGGAGGGTAGAACGTGGCGGTGGCCTAGCAGTGATGCCCTCCCTCTGCCAGATATGAAGAAATGGCAGGCGGCTACAGAGGAGGCGGTGGCATACTGGCGGCAGCGCATCCACAGTCACCTTGCCTCTTTCCTCCCACATCTGGCCGCCCCTAGCATGGAAAATGGCCAGATCTGGCACGGTGGGGTAGGGGAGGGGGACGGTTGACACTGGATGTTTGATTGAAATAGTTTTGTTTTTTTGGATGTTAAAATGTGCATGTTTGATTCTATAATTGTTTTTCATGTTCTTGAATAGCTTTCAATCTCGAGGTTTGATGAATGTGTTTTTGGATAGGGGGAGCTGCTGATGGGGGAATAAGCTTGATGCATCAGTGTCATGCCCGGAAAATAGAACACTATATTCCATTTGTGAGTGCATAATTCCTTATCGCAAGAGACAAGGTACACATTACTAAGTTGATAAATTATAGGGTATATAAACAGAAGCGTAAAAAGAGTACTTTATTACATCGGCGACCAAAGGCCCAACACTGAAAGAAAAACGATAAAAGCCGGAAGCTACATCATGCCACCATAGACGCTTGACGGCAAGCACGAGCTAGACATCAAAGCCATCATCTCCAAAGTACTCCTATGTGGAAAGGAGGAAAAAGGAGCAAGGCTGAGTACAACCACCGTACTCAGCAAGCCATACTGGGAAAATGCAAATATAATGCAAGGGAGTACAAAGAATTCATTTATAAGGGTATTTAAATATTTAAAGGCATTTAAGTAAAACACAAACCTATCTCTAGTCAAATTATTAACAAGCCGCGTACCAACGTGATCTTTGCCTTAGCCCAGGCCAACAAGTGATAACTTCAATTATTCAAATTTTAATAGAATTAAACTTTAACTTGGGTACATTACTCGGCTTGTCCATAACCGAGGGCGCATCTATTCGAATAGATTATACTCTGATGAGAGGTGTACAACGTAACCCACCAGGCACGTCTTTCTCACATGTTGCCATGTGCCACATGCCACCACAGCATACGGACAGAAGCCATGACATAACCCATCGCTTAGTACCGCTCTAAACAAAAAGACCGACAGACTTCTCCCGTCTGGTGCCCTAGGTCGAGCAGACAGTCTATGCCCCCGGGCATACAGCTAGAGACGTCGACCCCATCAAGGGCTTCATCCATCCCTATCCGTGTCTTCCTTGTTTATAATCGTACTAGACGATGCGTTAAGCCTTACCCATTAGACATGTGGTTATACGGAATAGCTTTGCAACAGAGGCCCGAAGACTAATCTAGCTATCCGGGGTCATCATGCTTTCGTTGCTGGGATCAGCAGCTACAAAATACAAGCTTTGCACTTGGTTGGTTGAATGTCGTCGGGGTCATCTGGCCCTGGTTTTATTACTGTGGAAGTGTGGATCCGCCCCTGCCTTACTTTACCCCCTAACCACAATTAAATAAGGTGTGGCTGCGTGGGAGTCAGACGTGAGGACAGACGGCATACTTGTTGCCTAGGCTACTTGCTGGGTTGGACCCTATACTGACTTGGGCCCTAGACGATCGCACAACTGGCCTAGGGCCCTAAAACGACCCTGGTCTAGGCCCTAAGCTTCTGGGTTTCTGGCCCAAGCTACGAAAGCTTCTCGTTGCAGTAGCCTGGACCTGGAGCCGTGGAGCGAACGTCGGATCGACGAGCTGAGCTATCCCGCCGGCACATCCAGAGGAAGTCCTGTTGCCTGTTTAACATTTCACCCAGTCGATCCACTCGATCAACAAACTGCAACTTACTCCAGCAACTTACTCCAGCGAAAGTCCAAGTCCCTAATCTGACATGCTGACACATTCAAAATCCAAAGAAAAAAAATTACTACTCTTTCTCACATGAGCATCTTTAATAGAGAACACATGATAAAAAGAAAAAAACAAACAATCAATTGAAATTCAGTGCTAGACCAAAATCAGAACTAGAGCAAATTCAGAACTAGACAACTTAACTTCAGTTACTTGCAAAATTAAATTCAGTAAAATTAACTAGGGAAAAATCAAAAATTATATTCAGATTATACTTATAACTTGAAAAGTTGAGAAATTGAACTACATTACTCCATCTGAAAAATATCTAATGATTCATGGACTGTTGCTCTGAACCTACTTGCCTGTCTCTGTAAGCCAAGATAAACAAGGTAGCATGTCTGCTACCCTGAACTTTGTTGAGGCGACTAGCATCAGGGACAGTGTATTGGCAGACTAGCATCAGGGACAGTGTATTGGCAACTAACGATTGCAACTTGATTACAATAATATCAACTAGAGCAACAAATTATACTCAGAATATATACATAGCTTCAACCGCTGAGAACTTGAACTACATTACTCCTTAAAGTAAAGCACTCATTCTAACTAGAGTTTCAGCTTAACTTATGCACAAAACCTGTAACCACTGTAGCAACCAGACAATAGCTCTAGCCCCATCCCGGTTAATCATCAATTTCAGAACAAGTGCTAGTACAATTTCAGAATTTAGAACAAACTTTCAAATTTCAGAACAAGTGCTAATACAGTTTCAGATTTCATATTTCAGAACAAGCACTGGTACAGTATCGGATTTCAGATTTAAGAATAGAGTAGCTATGATCAAATGATCAAAATTATGATAATTATCTCTAGAACCACGGAATCTATGACTTTGACTTTCAACACACCTTGTCATCGCTGAAATGGCTAGTGTATGATGAGGATAAACAACAGCAAGACAACATAAAATTAGAGGCTTATAAGGTGAAAGTCAAATGAAACTTTTTTTTGCTGGGTCGGCCGAAAGAGGCCGACAAATTTCATTAAGAGTGGTAGGAAACAAAGTACAAAGTTTTTCTTTTTACATCGGCAAGAGCCCAGGAAGGATCGAGCGAAGTGCTCAGTCAGGAGAAAAGTGACCTAAGGCCACGCTAAGAAACTGTATAGCTACTCCTCGCCACTGTAAATGATTCCAGCTTCCTTCCAGAGAAGAAACTCCTCAATATATTCGGCAAGGTTCACAGCCGTTTTGAAACAATGTTCGAAAATCCTCGCATTACGTTCTTTCCAAACCATCCAGCAAATGAGCATAAAAATGCTATCAAAGTTGCCTCTGTAGCGTTTCCGGCAACACAATCTCTCCTTTAGCCACCAATCTGAAATCTGCAGTGAGACTTCTCCTGGGACAGCAAAGTCCACATTCATCCAATTCCTCATTTGCAGCCAGACTGCGTTCGTGTAGTTGCAGGTTACAAACAGATGGAGAATAACACCGGCCATCTCCAAGCTATGCATTTTCCACCCAACCAGTTTGCCTTCCAGAAACTGGTGTCAGCCTCGTCGCCCACTACGTATTCAGCCACCGAGTTGAAGATATCTTTGATGTCTTTGCCCAACCTGTATCCCATCATGGTCCATGGTCTGTCCCTCTGTTCCAGGCTCTTGGCCATCTATTTCAATCTTAAGGCTTGTCCAAAAAGATCAAGATCTTTTATCCCAAGGCCCCCTTTTTCCACGGGGGTGCAGACATTGCGCCAGGACACTAGGCAATGGCCCCCATGAACTTCTTCCTGCCCTTTCCAAAGGAAACCCCTGCATTTCCGATCCATGTCTTTGATCGCCCACTTGGACATCTGCAAGACTGACATGAAGTGTACCGGCAAAGCAGATAACACAGATTTGATCACGCAAAGTCTCCCGTCAAAGACATCTTTGCTCCTGAAATTTGATGTGCAGTGCATCAACTTGATGTGCAGTGCATCTCCATCCACGAATTATTACACTGATGCATCTTTGCTCCTGAAAATAACAGATGAGGGAACCATCTGCACAAGATGCCAAACACTGTGCTTTCTATTTAGGAAAAAAACTGAACATCAATTTCCTGGAGGACGAATTGTTGTCCCTCTGAATAAATCAATAAGCTTACATAAATCTCTTTGCATTAGCATCACAGATAATGGGGCAGATTCTCACATGAGCACCTTTAGTAAACAATGCATAATAATAATAATAATAAATCAAATCAACAATTAAATTCAGTACTATCACGAAATCAGAACTAGGGCAAATTCAGAACTGGACAACTTAACTTCATTTACTTGCCAATTTCAATTCAGTAAAATCAACTAGTGAAAACCAATTATATTCAGATTATATCCAAAACTTGAAAGTTAAGAACTGGAACTACAGTACTCCATCTGAAACTAAAGTACTCAATCTGAATTATACAAAATCTTTAAGCACTGTAGCAATTAGACAAAATTTGGTTAATCCATGTACTTGTAAAACTATCTATATTTTAGGGGAAAGTATCAGTCTGAATATTCATTCATGTACTCCTTGTAAAACTTTGTTTTGGAGAAAAATATTCATGGACTGGTACTCTGAATTGCCAGCTTGCCTGCATCTGTAAGCCAAGATAAACAAGGTAGGTAGCCTGACTGCTACTCCAAAGTAGGGAAAATGTGTTGGAAACTAACGATGACAACTTCCTAGAACAGTAAAATCAACGAGGGAAAAACCAAATTATACTCGTATTATATCCAAACTCCAAAAGTTGAGAATTTGAACTACAATACTGCAGTACACATTTTGAACTAGAGTTTCAGCTTAACTTCTGCACAAAATCTGTAACCCTATAGCAATCAGACAATAGCTCTAGCCTCATCCTGATCAGTGCACTCTTAGAAAACAAAATGGCTAATCATCAATTTCGAACAAAGTGCTAGTAAAATTTCATAATTTAGAACAAACTTTCAAATCTCAGAAAAAGTGGAGTACAAGTTTCAGATTTCATATTTTAGAACAAGCACTTGTATAGTCTCAGATTTCAGATTTAAGAATAAAAGATTTCAGATTTCAGAACAGTGCTAATACAATTTCAAATTCAAAATGAGGATCTAAGAATACTACCGTGTTCAAGAACAATGGCAACCAGAAGAATTAGCAATTCCTCCCTCTCCTTGTTCATCTCCATGGGTCCACTGGCGCATCACCTTGTTCATCTCCAGCTATGAAAGCAAAAAAGAAAAACTAGAAAAGTAAGAGTGGATTCAAATTCACTGCAAAACTAGAACAAAATCTATACAACCTGTGCTTTTCCTTCATCACGATGGAGGAATAGTGCACCATTGATGGAAAAACCAGCATGAAACTACAAGTATCTGCTCTAGTGCTGATCCAGTGCCCGTTTTGCTGTGCGCAGACCTCTTTGCCACACCACGTTAAGATGTCGGACGGCACCCAGCATGCTACCGCTGCAACCGAGATCCCTCTGAGATGCTTCGACAGCTGATCCCCTGCGCTGCCTTTAGCTTTTCCTCTTAGTAGCGCGATTGCAAAGCCAGCACCACCGTAATCAACGCACCCCGCTCTGTGGCACGACTGCCAAGGGCAGATCCAACCTGGCGCGCTGCGGCCTAACTTCGCTGTAATCACGCACACTGAGTCGGGCCCTGCTATGACACTGGAAGGCCCGTTCACCCATAGGTCCCAAAACAGTGACCAAATGTATGAATAAGCCACAGTATGCTCGCTCAGGCAATACAGCAAACACCTCCCATGCACCCAAACTCAATGGTGATTGAGGACGCATCCCTAGATGGCAAGACGGTGCATGGGCAGAGAGAGCAGAATGCGGCGACAGATAATTGGCCAGCGGCAAGAGCCAGGAGCACGATCAAGGAAGAGATCGACGCAATAAACCAAGGAAACAGAGGAGAGGACGACCGCCCGGGTTGGCATGCTTGCCCGCCGCCAGAGCCAACGGGCGGTCGCCACAAAACCAATCCCCAATTGCTCTCCCTGACAACATCAAACGACGACCGCATCCACAACAAACCGCAACTCACACGCACAGCTCACAACACAGCACAGAAAGAGCATGTAGCCTAGTGGTTACAGTGAGCCTTGAGTAGTACCCCAAGGTCCTGAGTTCAAATCTCCTATGAGCGAATTCGATTGGGTTGTTTCCGGGCTAAGTTCTCTACTTTAATGGCCGTATTCCGGTTGATGTAGAGGCCGGTAAAAAAATACCCTTATCTAAAAAAAAAAGGAGGAGGGAGACGAGTTTCTGTTCTTGGGGATCGATCCCCCCCTTGGTGTATGCGCTGCAGCCGAGCCGAGTGGGCCTAGGCCAGCCCAGTAATCGCATGCAGGCCCACTTCCCATGGCAGCAGCCACAAGACACCTCCGGCCGCCAACACCACCACATCGACGACGCGACCACAAGCTCGCAGCTCACACGCACAAGTCACATCAGGAAAACACCACACATAAAAAAAACTTGATTCTTTTATTATTGCAAAATAATGATTAAATACATCAGTGTTATAATGAACAATATCTATTCCTACAATGAATAATTAGGCTTATACATCTATAAATCCTAATCTATCTATCTATTATATACTAAAAGTCCATTAAACTTCCTACAAACGCTCCTACGCTGCCATGTGGCACTCTACAAATGCTCCTAGGCCGCCATGTGTCATTCTACAATCCCACCGTCGATTTTCACTTAAATTGGTGGATCCGTTATTTTAGACCGTTAGATTATATTATTGATTTATACTTCCTATCTATACCAGAGAATCGGATTACCAGAAAATGTTAAGTACGCACCTGTCGGCACTGTTCGTTTGAAAAAAAAAAACAAACGTACCTATACGATGAGAAAAGGCTAACAAAAAAAAAAAAAAACATTGAGATATACGTACCGTTCACTTGAAAAAAAAAACAAAGTAACATGCACAGGTATGCTATAAACACGATAAAAAAGAACTATAAAACCCTAAAAGAAAATATAAGTACGGTGCTAGAATCATCGGAAAAAAAATAGATGGCCTTTTTAAATTAGGATTTTCTATACTATAACAATAAAATTTAAATATAGTCACGACGCTTCTACAAGCCCTATTACTATTTTATTGGTATTTCTAGGCAATTATTCCTTATTCAATTATCATATAATTTTTTCCTTTGCCAATAGGTTTAATAACAAATTACTACAGCATTAAAAATAACATAAATATAACATATGCATTAAACTACTCATGATATATTTTATAATTTATATTTTCCTATAATTGAGGAATTCTAATATGTCGGGCATCTATCTATTATATACTAAAGGTCCATTATACTTCCTAAAAATGCTCTCAAGCCACCACATGACACTCTATAAACACTCCTATACCGCCACGTGGCACTATCTAATCTCACCATCGATTTTCATTTAATTGGTGGTCTCATCATTTTAGACCATTAGATTATATCTATATCTATAGTTGATTTCCATTTAAATTGGTGGACCCATTACGAATCATTAGGTGTATATATAATACCTTCCCTGTATAAAAGGGAAAATATGTATCGTCAGCAAAACAAAAAATCATAAGTACAGTATTTGAAAAAGAAATAATAAAGCTTACGACCCGTTCACCGGAAGAAAAATGTATGTTTAATAAAGTAAAAAAAGTAGATAGTATAATCGGGAGAAAAATATAAAATATAATTTTCTACCATAAAAGATAAAGAGAAAAACCATATGTACGTAGTACTATCTATCTTATACTTAAAAGTCGATTACAACATCCTACAAACACTCCCAAACCGTGAAATAGCACCATACTCTCAAGTCGCCACGTGGCACCCTACTAAAATAGATAAATCTAACCGTCGATTTTTATTTAAATGGGTGGACTCATTATCATTAGACGATCTAACTTAGAAAACCAAAACCACCCACGTCCCCCATACAGTCCACCACGCCAGAGGGATCAATTTGTAGGCTCCCTCTTCCTTTCTGTTTTTTATCCCTATCACAGTTAAAATTAAAATTAACTTTATAGAAAATAATCTCAAAAATAGGTGTTAAAGTCCATTAAACATCTTATAAATATTTCTAAATAGTTGTATGACATTCTTAAATTAGAGAAACATCCATCCATTGTTTTTCACTTAAATCGATTCACACATTATTTTACATCGTTATTGTATCTAATTTCTTTTATAAAAAACATCCCAAACCATCTTCCCTTCCTCTCCTTCCCTATGGGTATTTTGCTAAGCTGCTATTTGTCTCACTTAGATTAGAAAAAAAAACCTAATAAATCTGAGAAAAAATTAGCATCCAACCATCGGTTTTTTACTTACACATCAACACATTATTTTAGATCGTCAAATCAATCATTTTTTTCTGAAAAAAAACAAACATCTCAACCCTTCCTCCATCCCCGTTCCCATACGGTGTGCGACATTACTTTTCTCAGCTTTTTATATCTTTATGATAATTAAAATTAAAATTATTTTTATGGGCAAAGAAAAGACCACAAACGAATCTCCACATGTTAGGTCTAGCCAGCTATTATTTTTCTAAGTGAGAACAATAAATTAATGCCCATATTGACTATATTTAACTGCTAACAAAAAAATTACATTACGAACCCACGTTCATATTGAACCCTCTTCTCAATAAAGGTAAAATTTGCAACAGGACATCCAAAAAAACTATAATTAGTTAAGAGACTCTGCAAGAACGTATATATGCTATGGGACACCGTAAAAAACTGGTAATTAGCTGTTAGATACCAGTGGCATTATTTGTTATATCCAAAGGAAAAGGGGAGAGAAACAATCGTGAAAGTATGATTTTGCCCATTCCTGTCATGTGCGGCTGGCATATCGCTCTGACGCCGTGGTAGTCACGACATGGACGGTGAAGGGTATGGCAGCTTGGCATGGCACGACTACGAGATCGACAACAATAGCCTGCGCTCTGCGGCGCCCTGCTCGACATGAATCAAGAGGTGGTCCACGTTGTGCTCACCCCAAGCGTGGTGTGTGGCGGAGCATCGGCGCGGCATAGCCCTCACACTGTAGCAGCAACAAGTGCAGAAATGACATGGAGCCACAAGCCCAGGCGCACGGGCCCTCCTTGACCCCCTCCCCTCCTCTCTAGGGAGCCACCTAACCGGCGGCGGGTGCGGTTGCCAGGGTTCTTTTTGCATATGTGACATAGATTAGGAGGCATTTCTCTCAAAAGTGCCTTCTATCTGTTGCCCTGGCGATTTTGCAAAAGGCCCCCAAATAACATAAAATTTACGGCGTTCCGTGATTACGCCTGAAATAGGAGATTTTTTAAAGCGCTAATGAAAATGCCTTGAAAGCACATAGTTTTTGAGGCATTTTTCTTTAAAACGCCTTCTAATGATAAAAGTATTGAAGGCATTAATTAAATTTGCCATGTATAGAAATACTTTTTGTGGCATTTTATGAAAATTGCCTAAAAAAGAGATGATTTGAGGCAGTTTTAAAGAAATGCCTTCCACAAAATGCCTTTAAATGACATACATCCTGTAGTGCATCCGGTGCGACGGCCGTGCAGGGCGGCATGGACAACGGCTGGCGACAGCCAGTGCTGTGGCCTATCATGGCGTGGGTTAGCGTCATCGTGGGACGTGCGCACCCGAGGCCTGCCATGGCGCGGGGCGGCGGTGTCGTCAGTGCCATTTTTTTTCTTTTCCTTTTGGTTCTTCTGCTCCTTTTCTTCGTTCTCTCCGGCCAGTGCCTTCATGGGACGACGGCGCAATGCAGGATGCAGCCGGCCATGTAGTAAGATGCGGCCATCTTGTTGCTGTGGTGTCCGTGGGCGGCATGGCGCGGGGCACGCGCACAGCCGGCTAATCGGCTCTGAGAAATTTCAATCGGCTTTCGCCGGCGACTCCAAGTCGGCGGTGATGGATTTCTCCGGGAGCAACGAAAACGGAACAAGATTAGGAGAGGAATTCGTTTTCACGATTAGATTTGCGAGATGCAAAATGGATGTGCGAGTTCTTACCCTTCTTCTTCCTCGGTCTCCGGTAGAACGTCGTGCTGATAACGTATTACGCAACCCTCCTGCTATTCGAAGTAGTCCAAGAGGGTCCCGCAATGTCTACAAAAATTGGAGACACAAGATGTAGGGGTGAGACTCTCTTCTTATTCATCATTCTATCATCCTCAAGCACAAGTGTAACAATGAGCAGCCCACCTCCCTGTTATATAGCCATACTTCATATATGAAAGGTTTCGGCGTGGGCCCAATTAATATATACATAGAATGTTTCCATATTACTCGTATGGAAAGTTTCCTAACGCACACCACCGCATCGACGACCACAAGATCGCAGCTCACACGCACTAAAGTCACAACAAGGAAAAGACCACACATAAAAAAAAAACTTGATTCTTTTATTTATTGTAAAACAATGATTAAATACATCAATGTTATTAATGAACAATTATCTATCTCTACAATGAATAATTAGCTTTACAGCTACAACTATACACTAATAATCGTACGACTAAAAAACTACAATAACCACATAGGACAAATCTATACAATGAATTGGCGCCCTTCGTGCTCTTCACTCTTCACTTGTTCTTGCTTTTCACCCTTCACTTGTTCTTGCGGATGCGCTCCTGCACCACCCCGCGCCTATCATCATCCACCTTCTCCCAGACGGCCGCCAGCATCCCTCCTCCCCTCTCGGACCATATGCCGGGACACACATAAGCTTGCCGGCAGAGTGTGTGGGCCACCGAGTTTCCCTCCCGGTAGATGTGCCGCACATCCACTTCGGCGAAGCAGCGGAGGAGGGAGAGAATCTCCTCCTGCATCGCCGCCGGGATCCTCGTCTCCGTCTCCTCGCCGCGGATGAAGCACGTCAGCGCGAACCTCAGGCCTCTGATCATCGCACGGGCCTCGACAACGCCGACGGTCCAGTGCTCCGTGCTTTCCGCGAAGGCGAGCACCACGCCGGCGTCGCTGTCGCGGATGACGCCGCCGATGCTCGCTCGCCGGGAGCCGTCGTTGAACACCGACCCGTCAAAGTTCAGTTTGCACCACCCCAGCGGCGGCCGCGCCCACCGAACGATCACCCTGGACGGCCGGGACGGCGGCGAGGACGGGGAGAGCGGCGTGGAGCAGCGGGGAGCCGGCAGCAGCGACGGCGGCAGCAAGAAAGTTGAACCGCTGCAGCCGCCGTCATCAGCGACGCGGAGCCTCTCGCCGTCCACGAGCATCCCCTGCCCCTGCCAGAGCACTCCGCCCTCGACGGTGCTCCTCTGCTTCTGCCGCTTGCCGTTCTTGGCCCACGCGTCCGCGAAGAAGGCGGCCTCGTCGCGCCGGCCGTGATCCGCGAGAAGCTTCGGAGGGGACAGCGGCGTGGAGGTGGAGCAGCGGGGAGACGGTGCTGGCGAGGGAAGGATCGACGGCGATAGCGGCAACAAGTGCGAGAAAGCCAATCCGCCGTCGCCGCGACCGTCATCAGGGACGCGGAGCCTCCCGTCGTCCACGCACATCCTCTGCCCCTCGACGGTACTCCTCTGCCGCTTTCCCTTCGCGTTCTTGGCCTGCGCCTCCGCCAAGAAGAAGGCCTCGTCGCCGCGGCCATGATCCGCGGCAAGATTCCGCGGCGGCGCGCTCAGGGGATCCGCCTCGAGCGGGAGGGGCTGGCCCTGGAGGCGCCGGAGCAGGTAGCCGCCGACGAGCTCGTCGTCGCTAGGATCAAGCTTGGGGCCCGGGAGGAGCCCATCCGCGCCAGCTGCAGCCGCCGCCATCGTCATCCGATCGCCTGAGGATTTCTAGGGTTTAGGAGGAAAGAAAGCGAGGGCGCGTGGGTGAGAGGCTGAGAGGAGACGAGGGAAGTGTGCGTGTGGATCGTCTCAGCAAGGCGGGATTTGAATTTATAGAGGCGATGATGTCAGCGCGACACAGCGTTGTCTGCACGCGTGCCCCGCGCGAGCTTCGGATCGGAGCAACGGTTGAGGGTTTAACGAAATGGGACTTAGATTTTGGAACTTGATTGGATTAGTTTCCAAATTCGACCAGAAATTTGAACTATAACTGATGCTATGTATTCTTGTTACACGTGGTGATTTTGAAAACGAAATGTGCAGCCTCGAGGTGCCAATTCATGAACTTCGGAAGGAGAATCTGAAGATTGCGCACATCTGTTCAGCAAATGCGTTTATACAGTGAGAGTTTGGAGTTTGATGCGCAGTTGGATCAACGTTCCCTTCCCCCATTCACTGCGTTTGATCAGCACTGCTGCAGGGACAACTTCGACAGTGTGTGCATGCTAGTTTGCTGGACAGTTTGGAAAGAGAGGAATGCCCGTGTGTTTGATCAGCGCTCGAGGATGCCTGAACAGTTGGCCGAAGCAATCAAAGAAGAGGTTCTTCTGTGGAAAGAAGCAGGTTATTTTGAGACAAACAATATAGTTAGCACCTTTTCCTTTCGTTTGTGGTTTGTTTTTATTATACCCTTGTCCGTAGCCTTCTGGTATTATACCCTTGTCAGGACCCAAAATTCAAAATTGGAAAATACTATGTGCAGTCTCGAGGTGCCAATTCAAGAACTTCTGAAGGGTATATAGATTTACTATGTGTAGCCTTCTGGTAACTATGTCATGTTTACTTCAGAAGACAATCAGACTGAAGGGAAAAAAACAGAGTGCAGTTGTTTTTTTTTTTTTTTGACAGAGTATCTCATTAAGAATATATAGATTTGATCTTGACCGTGTGTTCATTCAGTTTCATTAATATGTTGGGATGTTGTGTTTAATGAGAATAGGTTTCTCTTGTCAGCAGCCTTCCAGTGTGTTACCCTTGTCAGGACCCAATTTCATGAATGGAAATCATTCAGAGAAGTTCAGAAACATTTTTTAACAGAGTGAAGTGCTATCCTAAAGTTCTAAATGTTTTTACTCATGTCCTGTTCTTAAGTATATTATCCATGGTGAGTAAACCTGAGGGATATCGGGTAACAGAAATGGGGTAAAACAGAGTATTGTTTACCTCTGAAGATAGTGAAACCGGAAAAAACAGAGTATAGTTGATCATGTTATTTTTTATACAGAGCATCTCTTAAAAAATAAATAGTTTCAAGAATATGTCGAGATACTGTGTTTGATGAAAATAGTTTTTTTTTCCAACAATTCAGTAGCCTTCTGGTGTTTCATCCTTGTCAGGACCCAAAGTTCAGAAGTGGAAAACATTCAGACTCATCAGAATTCAGACCCAAAGTCCAGCTAGACGGGCGCGCTACTGTTCTATTGTTTTGGAATTACAAATAACAGGTTTCTGGGAAACATGTTACTCTCAATTGTCTGCCTGCCTCTCTGTAAGCCAAGATAAACAAGGTAGCTTGATTGCTACTCTGAACTTTGCTGAGGCAGCTGCCAGCAGGGACAGTGTAAAATCAACTCGGGCAAAATTAAATTATACTCACATTATATTCACAACTTGAGAAGTTGAGAACTTAAACTACAATACTCCTTAAAGTAAAGTAGTCATTCTGATCTAGAGTTTCAGTTTAACTTCTGCACAAAATCTATAACCACTGTAGCAATCAGACAATAGCTCTAGCCTCTTCTTGATCAGTTGTGCCATCGTAAAACAAAATGGCCTATCATTAATTTCAGAATTCAGATTTTGGAACAAGTACTACAGTTTCAAATTTTAGAACAAGTGCTAGTACAATTTCATGTTTCAGATTTACGAACAAGCACTAGTACAGTCTCAGATTTCGGAACAAAAAATTTAGATTTAAGAACAAGTGCTAATACACTTTCAGATTTCAGAACAAAGATCAAAACATGTACCGTGTTCTACAAAGATCAATTATAAGTATCTACTTTGGTGCTAGTCCAGTGCTATATGTAGTGAATGGCTTATCATTGTTTTCAGTACTTGGAAAGCTAACTACTGAGGCAACAAGTCATAGTTTTCAGTAATGCACTATGGCCACAAATATCAAATCTGAATTTTCGAGGCATTGAATCTCCACACTCTCTGGTGTTTTGTCTGCTGTTTTCCACAGGGAGCTACATCAAAGAAAAGGAACTAGATAGAGAGGTCAATGCCAGAACAATTTCAGATAATTGTAGGCCAGCTGAACTAGTGAGTTAACAATTTTCAGAGATTTTAGTATTATAACAGGAGGTAAAACAAAATCTGATGGTTTTGAGAGATCCAGATCTTTCTGTGCATATTTTCCTGAACGCTGCTCTTTTTCTATGTGGGGTCTGATACCAAAGTGTTAGTGTGTGTACCCAAGCTACACGAATTGCATATATAGGGTTTCATTTAGCCCAATTAACAGAGACATATGCAAATAAAACACAGCAATCCTAATTAGCACGCACATGCGCGAGGAACATACGGCAAACGTCGAGGTGATGACGGCGGGAGCCGCGCCCGCGCGACCTCACGTGATTTTTTTTTTTTTAGAAAGTGATTATCTTTAAAAAAGATGTGTCGAAAATTCTGATTTTTTTTAATTTGAGTTTTGAATTTTGAGATAAAAGTTTTCACATCTGAGTTGAAAATTTCAAAATAGGTCATAATTTAAAACTTTCAACTTAAATTTAAAACTTTCAAATCAAATTTCAAAAACTTTCAATTTGAAAACTTTCTACTACAAATTTAAAACTTTTAACATAATCTATCTATTGTATACTAAAAGTCCATTAAACTTACTACAAACGCTCCTAAGCCACAAACGCTCCTAAACCGCCACGTGGCATAGTCTAATCTCACCGTCGATTTTTATTTAAATTGGTGGACCCGTTATTCTGTACCGTTAGATTAGATCCATATATGCCGTTAGGGGTGGAGCCAACAAAAAAAAGACGTCTATCGGGGTCATCACTGTGAACCAGTATTATTACCGATAAAAAAAAAATGAAAACTGCTTGGTTTTCGTCAATTAATCCAGTAGTTTTAGAACTTTTTTTATTACGGAAAAATAAAAACATCTAGCTTATTTAATTAATCCTTTTTTATTATAAAGAAAAATAAAAACATCTAGCCATTGATTTTTAAGTTAGTACGGTGCACCCAATATTTATACCGTTAGATCTATCTTATTTAAAAAAAATCCCAAAACCCATCAAAAATCATCTCCACCGCCCTTTCCTCCTGGACCTCCTCTCCTCACCTCTTTCCTTCCTTCTTCTTTCTCTAATTTAATTATTGAACTTTAATTGATAGATCCATTAATATTAATCATTACTCCCTCTATCCCATAATATAAGGCGCGATCAAAGTTGGCACGGTCTCCAAAACTAATATTTAGCTTATAATTTCTCATATATTTAAATTATAACCACATGAAAGTAAATTTAAATCTCAATCAAATGATAGAATTTTTAACAAATAAAATCCATTTCATATTATACTAAATATTGGTCAAATATTTTAAAGGTTGAATCTTGAAATACATGTACGCCATATATTAGGGATGGACGAAGTACATATTTATCTAAAAAGTACATGCGCACGTACGTAGTTATGTACTTCCTCCACCCTCCTAACTGTCCCCCCTCTCCTACTTTTTATCTATCTTTTCCTATTTTCTAGCTAACACTCAATCTATCAAATATTAATAAATGGATTTCTAAATTTATATTCAAGTTACTTTTTTTTTCAATTTTTTTCTAAATCTATGTTATCAACAAAAATTTCACATTGTAAAGCAATGATACGTGAGCGGTTATGTTTAGACATCAAATCATATTTCCCTCGAACTACGTGGAGCCTCGCACAATCTTTATGAAATGGCATATGGGTTGTATTCCACATCGTACAATCAAATTGGACCTCATGAAACTTTTTTTTTAGCAATGGAAAAAATCCAATACTTTGAGAAAAGAAATAGGAAGTTAAATGCATCAGAGCGAGATACAACGAATGAGTTATAATATCTAGCATGTATTGCTAATGTTATTTCACATACGGGTTATCATATATTGGCACAAATAATTTTAAGGCTGTGTTCGGCATCTCTGGTTCCCAACCGGAACAGTACGCACGGAAAATGGAACGGTCCATTAGCGCGCGATTAATTAAGTAATAGCTATTTTTTTAAAAAAAATGGAATAATTTGGTTTTTTAAGCAACTTTCATGTAGAAACTTTTTGCAAAAAACAGACCGTTTTTAGCAGTTTGAAAATCGTGCGTGGAACACGAGGGAGAGGGGTTGGGAACCCTGAGCAAAGAACACAGCCTAAGTCTCTTACCCAACCTTTTTAATCGTTTGAACAATTATATTCATCGCAGTGCTTTTACTCATACAATTATATACTCCCTCAGTCCCAAAATATAAGCATTTTTAGCTATGAATCTGAACAACGGTGTGTCCAAATTCATCGCGAAAAGTTGCTATATTTTGGGACAGAGGTAGTAGATCACTTACACCGCAAGCTTCAATCAGTGTACTACCTTAACTATACAAAATATCTCATTTTATGTACCAACAATATTCTTTTTATTTTATTTTTTATATTTGTTTCAAACAACTCATATTTGCTTTGACACATATAAAGAGACAAATGCCAATGATAAACATGTGATATCCTAAATTCCAATCCTTCACAGTAGTGTCATGGGCTTTTTACTCTTTCAAGTATATAAGCCACTAATAGCATTGCATAATTGATGGCCTTTCATATTTAAAAGTTATATTTTTCATATTAAATTTACATTTTATTACTCCTGTTGACTAGGTATTTTTAGAAAAATATCATATGGGTGCCACATATCATAGATAGATGTTGTGCAGGAGATATACTTACATGCATATGAATTAGAGGTAAGGATAACTTGATACACATAAAATATATTCATTAATAAATTCTTAATATTTCATAAGAAAAGAGCGAGACGATGAACATTCAATTAAAAAGAACGAAAAAAACATATTAATTTTAATTTAAAATTTAACTTTTCATGTATGTTTTTAACGAACTAATACACATGCCCGCGCATCGCACGAGCTACCTTTCTAGTTACCATAACTAGCACTAATTACGGTAATTACCACTAGGGGGCTGCACGACCTATGTAGCCGGCGCAAAGGGGGCGGACTAGTTACAACACATATTAAAACCAAGGTTGTATGCATGAAGTGGTGGTAGTGGGCCTAATATTACGTGATAGGTAACTCTCGCGCGCCGCTAACGCTCATTTTTCGCGAGTTAACATAACTAACTCGGTTAGTTAAGAATAATGACAGTAATTAAGGGAAGATTTTCTTTCTTTTTTGGGAGATTTTTCTACTAACATATTGAAAAGAAATCAATATGTGAAAGAAACTTTCACATGAAATTTAAAGCTCTAAATTCAATTTTTAAAGTTTTCAACTCGAAATTTGAAAACTTTCGAACCAATATTTAAACTTTCAACTCAAACTTTGAAAATTTTCAACTCGAAATTTAAATTTGTAAGACAAATTTTAAAAACTTTCAACTCGGATTTGAAAATTTTCTACTCTAGATTTGAAACTTTCAACTCGTGATTTAAAAACTTTCAACCCAAAAATTTGAAAACAAGTGTACTAAAGATTAAAAAAAAAATCACCAAAAAAGAAACATAGCGCGGGAGGGTGCCAACTGATGCGCGCGCGACCTCCGTTGCTGGCGCACGCGTGCTAGATAGCAAACCCCCTAACATTAGCCTACAAAATTTGAGGGCTAGGTAGAAAGAGATAAACTAAGATTTTATGGATTTTTGAGCTAAAAATATTATAAGAGTTGAGACGAGTTATGAAAAGGCCTATGGGCTCTGACCCATTACCACCCGATGCATCATCTAGAGCAATTTACCACCGATTTTGCATGCACGCACGACATGTCTAATGCACAAATTCAGATGGCGTGATTACACAATGGACACCGAGATAATGTAATGATCAACATAGTTTAGTTGACTAGCACTGTGTTTTTTTTTTCTCCATTGTAGGAATACAGACAAAGCATTCTCCATAGTACTACTTTGGCTGCACAGTTCAGCAAAGAAACTCCTCTAAGCATGCATATAATATCTATAGTCTACTATATAGATCAGTTGTGCCTGATCTGCCTGCATGCTAGTTTCTAACCTGCTTACCAGCGGCTCCTTGTCCGTGCCAACCGCCGTTGAAGTTTCTGAAGACGTTCTGCCACCTCTACCATCAGTGGTCGCTCCTTGCTGTCCTCCATAAGACACTCACTTGCCAGCTTCGCCATCTCTTCAAGAATAGCAACGTGCTCTTCCTTGTCTGCAATCACGGGGTCAAACATGGCTCTCCCAGTCTTCTCCTTCTTGTATACCTTGATAAATTCCAGTGCGAGAATGTGGTCACCATCATATATTGGTTGTTTCCTGGTTATAAGTTCCAGGAGGACAATTCCAAAATTGTAAACATCTCTCTCTCTTGTGAAAAACACTGTTTCTAGGTTAGTTGGATCATATGGCAAATCCCCTTCGATGGATTCTGCATCGAATATCGTGGGCACAAAACTATCATCCAGGTGTATATTGGCAGATTTGACATATGCATGTCTCTTCATTTCAGTAGATGCGGTCGCTGAATGCAACAATGCTAATGCTTTTGCGGATCCAGTAGCAATATCCAGGCGTAATTGGAGTGGGAGATCACCCCCAGAGTGCAGTATATCATGCAGACATCCTTTGTTGGCATACTCGTGGCCTTTGTAGATTTTATTACCGCATGGCCCATGATCGATCATATTACCATGTGAATAGTTATTTGTGGCTTTCCTTACTTCCTCTTTTGTGAAAATCCTCGGGTTCTTATCTTCTCCCAATGTGAGCTCTCCATTCCTCTCAAAAAGCCTATGTATAGTGGAGTCGTTTAAACTAGAAACGTCTGCGCCTTGTTGGCTGACCTTATCTTGCCTTCTCCATGGTGACCATAGACCAGGTTTTTCTTGTTCACGATGAACTTTTCTAGCTGACCGGAGACGCTCTGCAACATCTTTCATCTCAGGACGCATTTTGATATCTTTTCTTAGGCATTCCGATGCCAGTTTCCCTATCTTGTCCAAAACATTCATTTTGGTTGTGTTCGTTTTTTCATTGTCAAACATCTCTCTTGCCTTTTGCCTTGCTTTTCCAATAGCCAGATTAAATTTTCTTGGAAGGCCAGTACTTACCCCATTCTCACATGCCTTGTCTCTAGTAATTAGTTCCAAGAGAACAACTCCAAAACTGTAGACATCATTCTTTGGATCAACAAGCCCACTTTCAAGATGTTTTGGATCTACGTAGCCTCTACTGCCTGTTATATGCAAGGTGTACCGTGTTTGGTCCATGTTGGAAACCAACCTTGATATTCCAAAGTCTAATAATCTTGCTCCCAAATTCATGTCTACAAGTATGTTATCAGGCTTGATGTCACCATGAATGATTGGTTGATACATGGAGGAATGCATGTAGGCTAATGCCTCTGCGCATTCTATAGCAATACTCAACCTTGCATCCAGTGGTATGGGACTGTCGCTGTCGTGAAGAAGATCTCTAAGGGTTCCCCCTGATATAAATTCGGTGACTATCATCAAAGCATTTTCATCTGCACAATATCCCAAGAGCCTAATGACATTCTTGTGGTTAATTTGGCGATGGATAGTAATCTCTTTAGCAAACCCTTCTTTTGAATTCTGGCAGATATATTTCTTCACAGCAACTGGGCTACCATCATCCAGGTAACCCTTGTAAACTTTTCCAAAGCCACCCTTTCCAATGGGAATGTTGTAGTTGTTAGTGATCCTTCTAATATCATCTTCTACGAACACCTTAATATTGTGATTGTTGATTGGCATCCACTTATCCTTTTCATTGCCTTGGATGAAATCTATAAGCTTGTTCTCAGGGAGCTCCATAATATATCGCTCCAAGTAAAACTGTGTTGACGTATCGGGTTGTCAGCAAACAACTAGATGAATTGCACTATATAAGACTCTAGCTCACAAGACTGAAGTTCTATGTGAGTACAGTAGATGGCAACAATGTGTTTCACATTTCTGAAAAGAAACGTACTCAACTACATTTTTCGGTTGAGTAAATTTCATAGAACTACAGATACTTTGCACGATCTATCACAAAACTATAATTAAATTTAAGAACTTGTTTCACAAAACTACAGATTCAGTGTATTCGTTTATCACAAAACTACATGTACTTTGCATAATATATCGCAAAACTACAGATTTAAGAACTTGTTTCATAAAACTACAGATTTAATATCTTTATTTATCACAAAATTACAAGTTTAGTGTCTTTATTATCACAAAACTACAGGTTGTAGCATTGTAAAAACCTATAGTTTTTCTGATAATGGATACACTAAATTTATAGTTTTGTGATAAATGAAGACACTGCTAAATGTGTAGTTCTGTGATAAACGAATACACTAAATCTATAGCTTTGTGAAACAAATTCTTAAATCTATAGTTTTGTGATAGATTGTACAAAGTACCTGTAGTTTTGTGATAAACAGAGACACTAAATCTGTAGTTTTGTAAAACAAGCTCTTAAATCTGTAGTTTTGTGATAATTTGTGTCAAATACATGTAGTTTTGTGAAATTTACTCTTTTCGGTTTTGTTTGCATGAAAATATGTGTAGACAAGCATAGACAATCAGGGATATTAATTGAGCTCTAGGCTTTTCACCTTACTTTCTTCTAAATCTATAAAAAAATATTATGAGAAATCTGAATATATAAGAAACTACGGGCGGGGTACGGTCATGATGCCAAGAACAAAGAAATTAAGGCTGACACGCAAAATTAAACGAAAGAATAAGCTAATTAACGTGTGTACATACCGTACGACGCAGCTAGGCAATAATCGGCGAAGCAATCAACTATGTGGAGCCGGCGACGAGACCAGCTGGGTGGCTCAATTACGATTGAAGACCCTGAGTTTATGAGCTTGAGGAATTAATGGATGGGAGGCAACGATGGCCTAGCTGGCTAGCTGTGTCAACTCTTAACGAACGGGGTGGGTAATAGTCAACGAAACGGTGTAGTTGACCAACGGGTACCGTGCCATTCCATCCATCCTATTCCTCTCCCCTCAATTTTCAAATATACTCTCTCCTTAAGAAAACTACTTTTATCTATAAACTTGACACATAGCCTAGGTGGTATTTAAAACTGATGAAGATTAATTAAGTCGATGCATGTAAAACGAGAAAGCTATTAGCATATGGTTAATTAAGTTTTAATTGTTAAAAACTTAACAAACGGATATATTTGATATCTTAAAATAACATCTACATAGAAAGTTTTCGCATAGAACATACCATTTAATAGTTTGAAAAACGTGCTAATGAAAACCGAGGTAAAATCTGTATCTTAATGAGTGATACATACAATAAGAATATGCTTGTTGAGTTGAGAGAGGGCAATAGTTCTACCATGGTACTTCCTCCGTTTCACAATATAAGACTTTTTAACATTGCTCACATTTATATAGATGTTAATGAATCTAGGTATATATGTATATCTAGATCCATTAATATCTATATGAATATGGGCAATGCTAGAAAGTCTTACAATATGAAACGGAGAGAGTAGAACTCATGGTAGATGCCATTGTAGTGTAGAGAGAATACGAAGATGTAGTTGACTTCTAAATATTATATATTGAATTTTAAGAGTATAAATGTGTCATATTTTCATTTTTTCCTCCCTAATATAATGAATTTAAATATAAGACTTTCAAACATAGACGTAATACCACTAAGAGTATATGTACATTTTTTTTCTAAAATTTTTGGTGAAATTTGTTAGTTGATGTGCACGTGTGTGTATACGAGAAGATTTGTGTACACATTATACGTTCCATGTAGGGGAGTTACAACAAAATAAATAGTACTTATATAGGATTTTTTTAAAAGTAAGATGAATGGTCAAATAAAATATTAAAAGTCAACGACGTTATCTCTTCTACGTACAACGTATAATCAAGTTGTCCTTCTCCCTTAACTACCACGGGCAGTGTCTAAAAAACCAAACTGGCCTATCCCTCTTAGGAAAAAATTGCATATCTACCATCACATAAGAATGTCTACGCTAGAATACAATCACTAGAATGGGCTTCGCTGGAATACCACTCCAAGCCATGTGTGTTCGCTGCAATGCCATTTGTGATTTCTTGCAATTCGAAATTACTTTTCCTCAGTTATACATTTTCTCGGACCGTTCTACCCCTGGTCACATGTTGAATCGCACGGTGATGTTGGATATAATCTTGACTTACTTAGTTGCTGCACAATTATATATGTGTTTGTGCATGTGTACGTGGTGACTGAGTCAGTCACGTAGTTAGCCATTTGCTTGATGATTGCATGCAGATGAGCTAGTGATTAGCTATTGCATGTGCATGTATTAGTGGAGTTAGTTGGGTTGTTCCGTTGTTAGTTGTGTGAGCTGTAACACCCCACAAATAATTAATGGACTATCTAGAAAACTGTCGAAAGTTTTTTAAGAAAAAAATTTTAAATCTTACTATAGTATAATTGTAATATAATTTCACTATAACTATACTATAACTACAATGTAACTCGTATATAAGTATTAAAATAATATATGTAACATTATATCTAAATTATATAGAGATAATAATATAGTTACAGTGCAGTTACATAGTTACACTGTAACTATATTGTAACTTGGGTGTAACTGAAGTATAACTAAAATGTAACTCATTTAACTTTTCAAAAACATGCAACAGATCGAAAGTGGCTAGCACGCACGGCTTGCGCGATGGAGATCCTGGGTTCGAGCCCCTGGAAGAACACACATCAATTCTCATGCAGATTTCTTTTTTCCAAATCTCGCACGAATCACGGCGTAAAACTGTCGACAGCTAGCTAGCGAAACCGATAATTAGAAGGAAAAAAAATAAGAGAAGAGAGAAAATTAAAAAAAAAGGGCAAAAAGCAAGAGTTAGCAGCCCAGCAGCAGCAGCAGCAGGCCTTGGCCGGCCCATGCGAGCAAGCAGCAAGCAGCAGTCGTAGGAGTAATAACAGCGCAGCAGCAGCAGCTCATCAAAGCAAAGCTGCAGCTGCTTTAGTCCCACCTCGCTTCCAAGAGTGAATGGCACTGGCTTATATGGGCATCTACAATATGAGATACTCGTAGAGTGCCCTTACTAACTGAAGACACTTTAGGGGAACTCATCTTCCAATGAAGACCACAGCTACTGCGTGAAGATACCCTAGCCTTAGCCCACGGTGCAATTGGGTATCCAAAAAAAAAAACCCACATATTAAATTACTCACCTACCCATCCCGGGCCTCTCGTCTCCGCCCCAACTGGGTATCCAAAAAAAACCCACATATTAAATTACTCACCTACCCGTCCCGGGCCTCTTGTCTCCGCCCCAACGCACCGCCGCCGCTCTCCCTCCACTAGAAATAAGGCACCACTAGAAATAAGGCACCGCCGCTCTCTCTCCACTAGGAATATCCGGATGTCCGCTCGCAATCATGTCGGGTGATCAAGCCGACGACGTTCGCGAGGAATTATCCGTTAACAACCTTTTCTCTAGTAGTCCAGCCATGGCCGGTGCTATGAGATAGGACGTCGGTCTTCGTTACTAGAAATAAGGCACCGCCGCTTTACATGTGCATCTCATATGACCAGCATGACTCACATACCC
Source organism: Oryza longistaminata (assembly GCA_009805545.1). NCBI lineage: Eukaryota > Viridiplantae > Streptophyta > Magnoliopsida > Poales > Poaceae > Oryza > Oryza longistaminata. The sequence goes on along the minus strand of CM020184.1, from coordinate 21,817,989 downwards.
AACTTATAGCATATCCGGATGTCCGCTCGCAATCATGTCGGGTGATCAAGCCGACGACTTTCGCGAGGAATTATCCGTTAACAACCTTTTCTCTAGTAGTCCAGCCATGGCCGGTGCTATGAGATAGGACGTCGGTCTTCGTTACTAGAAATAAGGCACCGCCGCTTTACATGTGCATCTCATATGACCAGCATGACTCACATACCCAACTTATAGCATATCCGGATGTCCGCTCGCAATCATGTCGGGTGATCAAGCCGACGACTTTCGCGAGGAATTATCCGTTAACAACCTTTTCTCTAGTAGTCCAGCCATGGCCGGTGCTATGAGATAGGACGTCGGTCTTCGTTACTAGAAATAAGGCACCGCCGCTTTACATGTGCATCTCATATGACCAGCATGACTCACATACCCAACTTATAGCATATCCGGATGTCCGCTCGCAATCATGTCGGGTGATCAAGCCGACGACTTTCGCGAGGAATTATCCGTTAACAACCTTTTCTCTAGTAGTCCAGCCATGGCCGGTGCTATGAGATAGGTCGTCGGTCTTCGTTGGTAGGTTGGGCGCGACAACTCCGCTTTCGTCGAGAATGTTCTCGATAGTGGGATGTACTCGACCACAACCTACTCGAGTGCTCAATTGTTCCTGAAAATTATTTTCTAGAAGGCAAGACATATAGCAGAGAATATCAAGTATGTACTCAAAAAAACTGCATGGATCTTCTAGTATTATCAGGATATAACGAGTAGATGTAAATATCAGGCATTATGTAGACCGTAAACAAGCATGATTTATACATAAGAAAATAGAGCGAGCCCCCAGCGTTAGACCGTAGTCGATTTAACATTGGGGACACTCGCGCAATAAATATTGTATAGAAAACATGCTCTAGGTAAACATAATAAATTAATGATCTGACAATATTGTATAGATCGGAAAAAATAGGTACGGCAAATTGCATATAAATTATTGCGTACATTTGTAGATACATGTCGGATGTATCTACGAAATTAGTAGATTAATTTAAAAAACCAATATACCAATTACCTTACTGCGTACTTGTTCGACATCATATCATCTGACGTCTTTTGGTACGCTGCGTATCTTGAGGCTTGGTCGATCTCGAGAGATCGAGTTGTTGATGACGATGGTTCCGATCTCGTCGGGATACATACTCCGGTCAGGTTGGATCTCCCCATAGCGAAGCCGTCGAGTAGCTTGTTGTCGGAGAATCCATCTCTTAAACCCATCTCGTCGAAAACCTTTAAGCACCAAAAATCCTCCTACCTGGCGCGCCACTGTCAACGTTTGATGTCGCGATTCCGGTATTTGCATAGTATGGGGATTGTTGGTACTAGGATATATGCGAGAGTTAGGTAAAAGAGATGGAGACATGGATTTTTATACAGGTTCGGGCCCCTAAATTGTCAGGTAATAGCCCTACATCCTGTTGGCCGAAGCCGGTCGTTGCCCTTATTCACCATAATCACACCAGTACAATATATGGGGTAGCCTATCTAACTGTTGTCGATATGGCGGTCTGAAGTTCTGACTCGTAGTCGACAACATGGTAGCCTTCTTCCTCGAATCCGCATCCGGCGAAATCAAAGACAGCGCTATGTCTCTCCTGACAGTATCCAGAGACACCGTAGGGGACTAGCCATGCTTATCTCTGAAATCGATATCCAGCGTCTTGTCGTGGCGTATGTTGGCTTGTATGTTGATCTTGTGTCTTGACCTATTGTTCTGTAGATTGTGGTGGGTATGTCCCCTCTCCTCCTAGGGGCCCTTGTATTTATTCTCATAGGTGTCCTCTTGTCCAAATAGAACTAGGGAAACCAATATGGATACAATCCGAGTAATCCTTGTCGTTTCCATGTAGAACTCTGTTCATCCTTCCTTATGCGGAACTCCTCCTATATCCGAAGGTTGTTTCCGTATAAGACATGGTATGTGGTGTGTCCTGCCGAGATTTAGTCAACTACTATTAGGTATGTGTTAACAACCAAATTTGGTAACATCTGTGTCAGGAAAGAGGATTTGATCAAAGTGAAGTCGGAGGCGGAGATCGAGTTCGGAAGCAGAGCAGGAATCAGCTGGAGTCCAGGGCGGCTACGGTTAGGATCGGCTGGGTCTGAGTCGGGCTAAATAAGCCGATACAGCCGATTCCGACAATACGACTTGTACGCGACATCGGGTTCAAGTTAATGTACTTCAAGATGATTGCCACGCACGGATAGAGTCCTGGGAAGGCAATTGTATCTATTAATTAGGATATTTTATGTAAATTCCTTATAGATAAATGTGGGCAAAAGTCTGCCGCAAAGACTTATGGTATCTTAGAGTTTGTTAGAGATAATAGTCGTGTTCGGTATGGGCATATCTTGTAATTCTCGGGTATAAATAGACCCCGAGCCCTATGTAATTTTTTAACACACACGTTCAATACAATCTCGGCGCATCGCCACCTTTTTTGCTTTTGTTTTGTTTCGACGAGTTCTTGCTTTCGGGTTGAGCTGCATCGATTTCGATCTTCAACAAGAGGTAAAATTCGTTATGACGGATTGCGTTCTTAGGATTAGTGATTCCATCTTCATGACACTCTAATCTTGTTTATGTAATTCGTCGAGTTATCATATATCTTACATAATCTATAGCAATATCGCCACCTAATCTACTATCGGCCACTATCTGTATGCAGAAGGCAGCCGATTAGGTTAGATCTTGATGTTGATCTAGATTATATAAGATATCTACCATTCTGTGAAAATTCTAGTGGCTTGATTGTCTAGATATCGTCCTTCTTTTCATACTTAATGCTGCATCAGTTGAGTTTGATCTATTAAGTCATGCTTAGAATATCGATCTCTAGCCTGCTTTCTAGTTGCCGATTAGAATAGCATCGGAGTTTCAGCCGATCGTATCTGATTTAATTATATTTATTCTATATGCCTCATTGATATGTTAAATCTGCCCTTTATATCAAGATATTGTTGTATCTAAATATGTTAGGCCTTTGTTTGATATATTATTCTTGCTTTAATATCCTGATATAGAGTAGTATCGGAGTATTAGCCGGTACATGCTAGATCTACCTGATCGGCTACGCTATAAACATATATAGTCTTGTTATTGATATATATTTCGACCTAAGTGATTTATATTGTCTCGGCATGATGACCGATCTATCCCAATCACTTGATTTAAGTATATTTCGATATAAGGAGTATATATCGTTAATACATACAGCCGATCGAGTAGATTTAGTTCTTCTTTACTTATTCATGATTGCCGATCGATACATAGATGACATCGGCTCAAAGATAAATGATATGTCATCGGCATCTAGCCGATCGGCTATCATTTATAGATTTAACCACGGTTTCTTTGCTTTCCTGTTGATTACAGGATCAAATCAACTGGTACGCTAATACATCCGAAGGCGAGCTTTGGACCTGCACTGGAGTTAAGCAGATCTCCCAGGCCACGTGTTTTCTGTCAATAGTATGTGGTATCCATAACCCGGACATAGACTAATAACAAAACAAATTACAGATTCCACTTGTAAACTATGAGATGAATTTATTAAGCCTAATTAATCTGTCATTAGCAAATGTTTACTTATCACCACATTATCAAATCATGGAGCAGTTAGGCTTAAAAGATTTGTCTCGCAATTTACACGCAATCTGTGCAATCGCAAAAAGACAAAAATACATCCCACCACACCCTACGCTTGCTTCGCTACCCCCCTTCCGATCTCTTTTTTTTTTTCTAAAAAATAAACAAACAACTTAAATTCCTAATCAGAAAAGGACAATGATCTAAAATAAAAAAAGACGAAAATATGTCTCACCACCACACCCCGTTCATGCTTTCTTTCCTCGTGATCTCTTTTTTTCTTTATCTTTGTACTTACATATTTAAAATATTTGTAGTGTTTCTGTTATTCGTCGTTGTCTAGCGTAAATCGACGGTTTTCGTGTTTATGCATTGGCGCCCTAGCAGCACATGCGAGTCTGATCGCTCCCAAACCAAAATTCACCGTTTCCACGTCGACGGTCCAGCATCCCACGTGTCAGAATCCAATAGGCTCCCCCCACACAGCACACCCGTTTTGCCTTCCACGCCAAGAGCACAACCATAAATCATCGAGTAAATTCCCTGTGTACCCCTGAAAACTCACTCAATCCCTTTCATACCTCTGAAATTTACCCAATCCCTCCTATATCCCTGAAATTTTAACTTGATCCCTTACATGTCCCTACTTACATTTTCCTTCATTTCACTATTACGTTTGATTGCAAATGTCTTTTTTCTCTTGATACTTTAAGTTTGAATATAACTTTGAAAAACGATTGAAAATTTTGTTTGAGTGCATAGTATGTGCATTTTATGAAACTAATGAGACTAAATAATTAGTGCAGAAAATTTTGACATAATTTTTGAAAATAAAACAAATGTAATAAATTAAAATTTTTATTTGAAATTTTAATAGGAAAATGTATTTTTTTTATCGGAAGCATTTATAAAAAAAATTACTATGAGCATTGGTAGTCCTATCTTATCCTGTTTTCTCTAAATCATATCCTGTTTTGCTTATGCTCTACCAGTAAGTCTACAATCTAAACAATGTCATAGGATCGCCAACTCGTGAATTAGGAAATAACCGAGTCATTAATATAACAAATATATAATAGTAACAAGCCTCATAATCCATATGACATGTGGACCCATAATAATTAAGAAATATAAATTAATAATTAATTAAAGTAGGTCCTCTGTGCAGTGGACCCGTGGCTTTTGAATATACACATGGATTCGTTCTACATGAAGTCATGAACAAACAAACACCCAATTTCAGAAATGATCCTTCTGGTAATTTGAATAATACGTTCTCGAGGAAGTGCCTGGTGCCTGGCAGCTTGAAGTTGCCGTTGACGGTGACCCATACGCTGATGGAGGCCATGCGGGTGGTGTCGGGTAGGCCTATGTGACATTTAAGACGACAGTGTACATTGTGGAGATACTCTACTCGCATTGGGAGGCAAAGTGGTCGGTGTCGCTGGGTATTGGTGAGGTCCAACAGTGGAAGCGGTTCGATGAAGATGGAGAAGCGATGTAGTTGAGGAGACGGTAGGAGTAGAATAGGAGCCCACACTTTGGTCGCACAGGCACGACCATCATATGTTCAATGGATTTCCCAATCATTGTGTTGTACCGCCACCACAAGGGACCAACGTGTGGGGTCCAAGCTTTTCACTCCAAGTTATTCCCGTAATGTAGGAAGGGCGAAAGCAGAATTTTGTCAATCCGCCTACTCCTCCAAAAGAAGTTCCCGAAAAACCGGTGAACATACACAAAAAGGGAGAAAACAACCATGGAAAAAACGTTGAAACACACTAAAAAAACTAAAAACATACTATAATAGAATGGAATGGAACGCTTAACACCTCTTACTACATCCCGTTGCAATGCACAGGCATATTTGCTAGTTTTTATATAAAATGTAATTTGCACGTGCGCCAGCTGGCAGCCCCTTCCCCACACGGCATTTTTTTCACTTTCTTTTTTTTCGCATTTTTCTTTCTTTTTTCTTTTCGCTTTCTTTTCTTTTTTTTTTTGCTTTTTTCGATTATTTTTTTTAACCTTTAGCAAACGTGTTTTTAAATATTTTGTGTTGAAAGTTTTTAAATCTTGACTTGAAAATTTTCAAATATTAACTTAAAAATTTTCAAATCTGGACTTGAAAGTTTTCAAATCTTAAATGCTAGAATGACTTACATTGTGAAACGGAGGGAGTAGCTCTCTTGATCGTCATAGTGGAGGTTTTGTTATATTATGTATGATGCGCTTACATTGGATGGTTTGGTATTTGGTGCAGGGGAGGACACTGCGGTGCTCACTGTCGCAGGCAAAGCACAGGCTATTTGTTGGCAATGTACCCAAGGGGTTGGGTGAGGAGGAGCTGAGAAAGATAATCCAAGGGAAGGGGCCAGGTGTTGTCAACATTGAGATGTTCAAGGTGTGTCTTTTGATTTCACGGTTGTATTTTGCACGACAAAGGTCCCAAGTTTGCTAATAGAGATGTTGTCTTGGTCCTGCAGGATTTACATGACCCAAGCCGTAACCGTGGGTTCCTCTTTGTTGAGTATTATAACCACGCTTGTGCAGACTATGCCAGGCAGAAATTGTCAGCACCAAACTTTAAGGTTGATGGTAGCCAATTGACCGTCAGCTGGGCTGAACCTAAGGGTTCATCAGATTCTTCTTCTGCAGCTGCCCAGGTATCTTTACTATATGAAAAGAAAACCTATTGGTGAATCTACTATCCATTAGTACCCTTATCTCTACTACTATAAAAAGCAGAGTTTGCTCTGCCCTTCCACCCCAACCATCACATGTCCTTCCCATTGTGCACGGCGTGCAATGTCGTGCTGTGGCCTTATTCTGTCATCATGAACAAAATCAAGCACCAGCACATCATCTCCAAACCATCTGCCCCCACGTCCCGCAGAAACTGTTTCCCCATTTCCACTCGTGATCATATCCCACACCTGATGTATGCCATTAATCCATTATCTTCCTCTCGCACACACATTTATCCTGCCTCACGCGTTGCGCCTTCAGTACAGGTCGACACCATACCGACACCGATGCTCTATGGATGGAATGATTGCGTGCTTGGCGTCTCCCAACCCGTGCCGATACTGACCATATGTTCCCCATGCCCCCAACTGTTGCATGCACCACGCCCCACTGCTATCTTCCCCTTGGCCGCTTGACCTCAAGTTGCTAACTGGCATCACCTACCCACAGATCTACTGTCTCACCCTCTTTTACATCCGCTACCACCCTCCTACACGCTAGCCCACTGGCGCGAGCACAACAAAAGGCGGCAATGTGGCATGGGCCATGTGCATGGCAGCTCAAGGAAGTTGCAGGGGAACGGCTGCACGGCAAGTGGGAGAAAGCATGCATCAACAAGATTGTCTGGACTCGTGTCCAGCCGTCCATTGAAATGGTGACATTTGCTGACTTTTTTTCCTCTTTTGGTTCCTGTGTTGCTGCCAGGGGATTCAAACAAGGAATTGCCTTGGATAATAGCATTCAGTTATGTATGCATACAAGGTGCTTGAGAAAATACTCCAAGAGTCAAGACTAACAGATTTTAGATCATTCAGTAACTTCTTAATTTGTTGTGTTGAAGTTGTCGGGTCTTTCTTTAGCAAATGGGGAGGTGGTCTGAATGGAAAGAGGCTTACTTTTTCTTGAAGTTGGACTCTTCATGTTTGGTGTGGTGAGCACCAGCAGTCAGAAGTGTGAAATTATAATAATCAGTGCATTGCTTCTTTAGCGGTGGTCTTTGGCTTGCCAATTGTTTTGTCTAGAACTTAACGCTGTAGTTTCCAAGAAAAATGATTCAATCACTTTTTCTTAAAGACATATATATCTGAACCCTAAATTTCATTCATACACCAAGAGTTCATATGCAACCTTGTCTGTCAATGCATCTATGTTTCTTGTGTTTTTTTTTCTTGCAGGTACTATATTGATGACATTTTCTTACACATGAAACATGCAGTGCTACCTTAACTTTTATTATTAGCTTTGAAATGTTTTGATCCCATTGCAGTGCACGGACCACTCAGTTAGCACACTGTAAATGAAAAACTCAGCAGAATTTATGCTTCAATGTACGGAGTACAGCTATGCACACTGAAGTAGAACCCCTTAGGAAAAAAACTGTCAATATTGCGAATCTATTAGGGTAATTTACTTGGAAAAGAGGCACTGAATTTACTTCCTTTATGCCATATAATGTTTGCTAGAGAAGGAACTGGCAAATGAATAAGGAAACATTAATCTGTGACACTAAAAGATTTTGTGAACCATAATTACTGGTTACCATGGCTGAACCAGAATAACCATATTTTTGCTGATGTATTTCTAGGTCCCAGTCGCATTCTTACTTTAGTTTCTACATGGTACAGTAGGGGATGTATAACCAGTAATTGCTTGTTGTCTGTACATTAAAACAATCTGACATAGTAGTTAGGTTGACTTGAAGTTAGTCTACTCGTTCAATGCCTGTGTAAGGTTTATGTGGTCGATGGTTTCTCCTTATATGATGCACTTTTAGCTTGTCAATTTTTTATATTCACAGAGATTATTAGCTTTGATATGTCATATCACCTTTTTTGTTGAGTCCTAGGAAATTTTTTTCTGAATGACATTTCCTTTATAGGTGAAGACTATATATGTGAAGAACTTACCAGAAAATGCTTCTAAAGAGAAGATTAAGGAGATTTTTGAAAAGCATGGAGAGGTCACAAAAGTTGTTTTACCACCTGCTAAGGATGGGCATAAGAGAGATTTTGGTTTTGTTCACTTTGCTGAAAGATCAAGTGCACTGAAGGCAGTTAAAGGAAGTGAAAAATATGAATTCGATGGTAATGTTTTCTCCTTGTTTATCATTTATCATTATTTATGGAACCTGGTATTCTTTGTTTAGGTAATTGCTTCCTGTGGAAAGCAGATATGTTTAGATCATTTGCTCTGATGATTTTACAGGACCTTTGCAGTCAGCACTGTTACACTGTATATTAGTAACTTGTTAGTTTTGGATATCAAGGAACCACTGGCATTGCCAAGGACCATGTGAATGGCTACTTCTAAATTTTGTTCATCAGAACTAGAGTTAATCTTGCTCTGACTGAAACACAGGGCAAGTGCTGGAAGTATCCATGGCCAAACCTTTGGGTGACAAGAAACCTGATCGAGCCATCGTTTTGCTTATTTGTAAACAGCATATTTGTAAACAAAAAGTAATTTGTGAATAAAACTTTTATATATGTGTTCTTAGCGATCTAACGAACTAAAAGCGAAGGTTGAAAAATAAACTTCGATGAAAAAAACCTAAAAATCAAATCCAAATTTAAGGTTGAAAATTTGAATTTTGGCTGATAAGCATAAGCATAAGGAAAAATAGGCCATTGTTGCCAAATCTCGAGTTCTTAGGGAGCCCTGCCAAACATCATGTCGTGTCATCCATTTCTTTGGTTGTATTGGTTGCCCATATTTGTTTTAGCTTGTTAGGATGTAAAATTTTTATATGTGTTCTTAACAACTTAAAAGCTAATATTGAAAAAGAAACTGCGTTAAAAATATTGTAAAATCAACTTCAAAATTAAGTTTGAAAATTTAAATTTGGGTTTTGGCTCTGAGTTACAAGGTAACAGACGAGGCTCTTCATGTCGTGTCATCCAAATCGGCATGCTTCTGTGGTAGTTTTCATTTTAACTAAAATACTGTAAAATCGATGTCCACACGATTGATCTCAAGCCAGTGAAATTAAGGAAAGTGTTTTTCAACACGGTGATTTCTTCCATGCCTGAATATGGAATGGAAAGTACCATTTTCCTGATTTTGCAGGCAGAGTGTCTCATCTGCCGACCGATAGGAAAATGGTACTTTTCCTTCCATGGCTGATTATGTGTGTGTGTTTCTCTTGGCGACTAATACTCCGACGTCATTGACAATGCCATTATAATATTTGTAGTGTATATTTCTTCTATTGTCTGTTTTATCTCTCCTCAAAATTTTCACAAGTTTTTGTTTCTCCTAGGCCGCGCAAGCATATATTGCAATGAATTTAACCAATTCTCTAATACTGACAGGTATTGCGATGATTGAGCTAATGTCTGCGTACGCATGCGTACTAGCATGTAGTTTCAGTTTCAGTTTAAGAGGTGACATCAAATTATCCTATACTAATAATGTGCTATCTTTGGCAACATTTTCTTCAGTAATATCAACACTCCGTAATCCGTATAATACAGTTTAGGGGTATGAAACTGTTATTGTTACTTGATGCAAATTTTGTAATTGTCAGCATTGAAGAGCTTAGATCTTAGTTCTCACTCTTGAATTGATTCTTGATCTGCTGTGCATACATAACAGATTGCTTCCTTTCGAGATCCCTAGCTATTGTAATGCTGATATTAACGTGGTAATTTTCATGCAAACAAAGACATGAAGACCAAAGAAGGGTGATAACTACCAACTCGGTAGCTGAAACTCACCAAGAAACCAAAGAAACCAGTAATCCCACATCTCATCAGATTATTGTAGGCACCAACTGTATACCTGGGCTCACTCCACATTAACTAACAAAAATGACAAAAGAACGCACCGAAAAAAATGTGGAGGATCAACAACCCAGTAGTACTGTTCAACATTGCTAAATCTACGAGCTACTACAACTAAATTCGGATGCTGACACAGTTGATCCATCTTACAACAGCAGGACATGCCAATCCTAGAGATAGTACACAGCAAGGCAAGAATGTACAGAAAAAGTTTTAACATGGCTAATTGATACAGATCTTACAAACCAAATGGCATGCATATCTTGGAGCTTACAGCTTTACCTAGTGTTGCTCAGTAGTGCAATTGCTGGAAAAAATACACTGAGCAGGATTCCATTCAGTTCAGATCACCCTGATTATCTAGAAGCTTCACAGTAGCTACTGCATCTGAGCAACATCCATTCATCACCCTCATCTAGTTTGCTACAATAAGCTCATCAAGCTTTTCGGCTTCAGCATTCTGCGGCTGCATCGTCAATTCATCGTCTGCAGCGCTAAAATGGTATTTCTCTCCAATAGCTCTCATTAGCTGGTAAACCTCAAACATTGTCGGTCTTTCCTTTGGAGCGGAAAGCACACAAGAGCATGCAACCTTCATGAATTGAAGCAGCTCAGCATCATGATCCTTTCCAATCAAGGACTTATCAACTGCATCCTGAAGGATAGAATTGTTTGACAGGTATGTTATCCAATCCACCAAACTTCCTTTGAAGTTTTCTGGGGCATTTTTCACCTGTGTGGGCTCTTCACCAGTGACAAGTTCAAGCAACACGACTCCAAAGCTATAAACATCCCCTTTTGGAGTGGCCACGAGGGTACGTGCATACTCAGGAGCTACATACCCCAAGTCTCCAAATTCACCGTTGACAAATGTGCTCAGGTGGGTGTCGATGGGGTTCATAAGCCTTGCCAACCCAAAATCAGAAATTTTAGGGTCATAGTCATCATCGAGTAATATGCACTTCGAACTAATGTTCCGGTGAAGGATGCGGGGATTGCAACTGTGGTGAAGCCATGCCAAACCTTTAGCAGACCCAATGGCAATTTTGAGCCTCAATGGCCACTCCAATGCCTTTTTCTCACTAGTCTGTTGGTGTAGCTGATCATAGAGTGAACCCTTGGGCATATACTTGTATACCAAGAGCCTCTCTTTCTTAGCAATACAATAGCCTAAAAGAGGAAGTAAGTTGCGCTGCCTTACACTTCCCAATGTTGACATCTCAGATGCAAATTGACTCTCTGAATGTTGAGTATCCTGTAGCCTCTTGATAGCAAGGAATGAACCATCTGGGAGTGTAGCTTTGTACATAGTTCCTGATCGACCAGATCCAATAATATTATCCTTAGTAAAATCACCTGTTGCCTTCATCAGATCATTTAACTTCATCTTTGCAACCGATTTCTCAAACATGGATACCTGAATGAAAAAAAAAAGGTTGAAAATCCATCAAACAATACTGTTTCTGTAGGTGAATGTGCTGCCTAATCAAATATTATCAGGTCTGATGCTAAAAAAAAATCCCTGAGCGCTGTACTGATAAAACATACAATTAAGTTTCTTTAGAGATGTGTGGGAACTGGGAAGAGGGTGTCACTTGATAACAGATTGGGAAAATAGAAACATGCTTTGGACATTAATATACCATCAATTACGAAAAGAGATTGTATAACAATAAAATCTTTGTTAAGTGGTTATTTGGTGGCATGAAAATATGTTAGTATGCCTAGCGAGTTAACCAACACCCACAATCTTTGAACATCTGAACAAGTACAGGCACCTATTAATTCTTAAATCCCAAGAACAAAAGCATGATTGGAAAAGACAATAACTGCCACCACCAGAAAATAACCAAGTTTCATAAATTGGGAAGAGTAACAAGGTGAATTCAAATAGATAGATGTGCACGCTCAAAAATACACCACAATTCCAAAATGAGAAGTATACCTTCGCTCCTTTTGCACTCTTGATATTCTTTGCCCACTTATTCTCTTCCAAATCCTTTTCCTTCTTCTTGGCAGGCATTTTCCGCAGGAAAATGAACAGGATAACACCAACTATTATAAACATTATAACTGCACCACCAACAGCAGAACCAATAATGACCCCTGTACGGCTGCTTGAAGTGGCAGTGCAATCATTGCTCAGAGGTCTCCCACAGAGGTCTTGATTTGCAAAATTGGATGATGCGAATTTGCCGAAAGATGAAGGTATCGGCCCTGACAGTTGATTGTTGGCAACATTAAACTGGCTTAGGCGAGATAGAATACCAAGCTGCCCTGGGATTGCTCCAGTTAATTTGTTATTTTGCAAATTGACAATATTTAGATAAGTACAATTAGCTAGGGATTCTGGAATCTCCCCTGAGAAACTATTATAAGATAGATCAAGGTTTGTAATGAATGGCAGCTGTTTTGAGATGTCAGCTGGGATTGGACCGGAAAGGCTGTTGCTCGAGAGATCCAGTGAAGTCATGCTACTACAATTCTCAAGCCCATCAGGGAAATGGCCCTTAAGACCCATGCTGCCAAGATGAAGAGAAAGAATCTTGTTTTCATTAGGATGCCAGCACTCCACGCCATTGAATCCGCATATAGATCCCTCAGTAGTGTTAGTAAATGTCCATTCCAATTTATTGTTTGGGTCAACTGATTCCTTCAGTCTCTTTAGGCATTGGATGTCACTTAATGTGCCATAGCATGGCTGACAAAGCATATAGCAGAAGAGAAGTTGGATGATAATAGTAATGGAACACTTGAAAGCCATCCTGGTGTGCTCTACTTCCTGAACCCCTTCAACATCCAATCTTGAGAATGAAGCTCTTGGATGCCTACATGGAAACATAAGAGAAAATAGTGTGAACATTCACAAGAATACTCATACAGAGTTTACCAATGCATAAGAACTAACGTGTAGATTTGTAGCACATCAGACTATAGCTAATCATCGAGGCATCAAGTACATCATTCTTGCTAGCCAAACTTATTTAAGATATATACAACGCATGTGGATTAAATGCACCATGGATCTATACAAAATAAATGCTGGAACCGAAAGATAACAACATCAAGAGTTTTTTTTTGGGGGGATCATCGACCAGACCACAGCTTAACATGAAAAAAGCTCTCACCAATGGTCAACAACCAACTAGCACTAGGACATGCAACCTGGATCACCTAACGAGCGAAACAGGACCATCCCCGTCAGCAAGATTTCGATCCGATACTAGCAGCAGAGCAAACCAGGGGAAAAGCGGAAATCGACATCACTATGGACAGCTAAATACAGAGCTAATCAGGAGGAGGTTTGACTTTGACCAAGAAACAGCTATGTCGCGAGAGGCCGGTAGAGGTAAAGAGAATACCACAGTCCCCCCACCACCACGCCGGCGGTCACGCAGCCGAGAGCTCGCCGTCGCAGCGGCCGCCGCCCGCCCGATCCCGTACACCTAGGCCGCGGCCTCCCCCGCAGTCGATCTCCCGCTCGCCGGCTGCAGCCGAGCCTCGCGTGGATCCCGGCGGATCGGGGCTAGACCAAACATGCCCTTAGACAGTGAAGGAGGAGGTCTTGTTTTTAGATGGTATTTATTGGGTGGGTTTTTCAACAAAAATATAGGTTGTTATGGAGTAAAATCTCGAAATATGGGTGACATGGATGGTTTATACCATTTTACCAACGAATTGATTATTAGTGCTACTCTGAATCAAAAATGATCTGGCGTCAGGTTGACCTATACGACCGATCGATGGTCAAAGTCGTCACAAGTCCACCAACAAACTACAACAAAAACACAAAGGAAAAAACACACACAGACGACGTACATACGCTATATGAATTCTGTAGCGACAAGTGCACGTACATTTACCAGTACGTTCCATGACTTTTTCTCTCTTATCTGTCTACGTCCGTATAAACAGAAATACCTCGAGTGATACGTACACCTTGATGGAGCTTGCATATCACGTACGTACAGCAAGTCCGATCAGATCGATCGATCGGTCGTCGTCGCCGTCAACTTTGATTAGTTATTACTACCTCCATCCTAAAATAAGTGCAGTTTTACACTATTTATGTTCAACGTTTGACCGTCCGTCTTATTTGAAAATTTTGTGAAAAAATTAAAAACATTTAGTCACACATAAAGTGCTATTCATGTTTTATCATCTAATAGCAATAAAAATGCTAATAATAAAAAATTTTCAAATAAGACGGACGGTCAAACGTTGAACATAAATAGTGTAAAACTGCACTTATTTTAGGATGGAGGTAGTAATAACTAATCAAAGTTGACGGCGACGACGACCGATCGATCGATCTGATCGGACTTGCTGTACGTACGTGATATGCAAGCTCCATCAAGGTGTACGTATCACTCGAGGTATTTCTGTTTATACGGACGTAGACAGATAAGAGAGAAAAAGTCATGGAACGTACTGGTAAATGTACGTGCACTTGTCGCTACAGAATTCATATAGCGTATGTACGTCGTCTGTGTGTGTTTTTTCCTTTGTGTTTTTGTTGTAGTTTGTTGGTGGACTTGTGACGACTTTGACCATCGATCGGTCGTATAGGTCAAACTGACGCCAGATCATTTTTGATTCAGAGTAGCACTAATAATCAATTCGTTGGTAAAATGGTATAAACCATCCATGTCACCCATATTTCGAGATTTTACTCCATAACAACCTATATTTTTGTTGAAAAACCCACCCAATAAATACCATCTAAAAACAAGACCTCCTCCTTCACTGTCTAAGGGCATGTTTGGTACAGCTCCAACTTCTAAATATAACTCCAGGAGTTAAGTTTGGAGTAGAGTTGTGGAGCTGTCTAAACACAGCTTCACAACTCTAGTACATTTTGTGAGAGAGCTCCACCCAACTCCACTCCTAGTTCTAGTGGAGCAGAAACTGTTTGGCTGGACTCCAGCTTCAGGAGGGGTGGAGCTGGAGCTGGAGCTGTGCCAAGCAGGCCCTAATTTTCGACTTGAATTAGCGGTGGCTCCTCCGGCATGGCTATGTGTTGAGTCCGACTTAGGGCTTGTTTGTGGGAGCTGCTAGTTGCAATAGCTTGTCCCAGAATCAAAAGCTCCTCAAACAGTACAACTTTTGGTCCAGATTCTGAGAAGCTGTAGTTGTAGAATCCAGGAAATGAACTAGAAGCCAGAAGTTAGGAAATCCAGCTTTTCCAGATTCTCAGAAGCTGGCTATCAAACAGCTATTACTCAGAATCTTAAGCTCCCCATACAGACACTTGTAGATTATGATTAACCTTGTGGACTACTTCCGTTTAAAAAAACTCAATATAGGTGGAGATGTGACCTCGATCTTCTTGTAATATAAATCTGGACAGATCACATTCTTTTATAGGATAAGGTTTTTGGATGGAAGAAGTATATATCAAAGGTTTATTTGGAACACAATCCTAAATAGCAATACTTTAGGACGAAGGAAGAAAGTAGGTATCAAACTAACAAGACGAATGACCAGTCAATAGAGTACAAACAGCACGAATAAGCGGCAGTAGGTTGTTATTTTTAGCAGTCGGATATTTCAACGCACTCACTAGGTATAGTATAGTCGTATAGGTATATAAAGTTTATAGCTTGTACACACAAAGTCAAATCACATCATTCCTACATTTACATATAGGGCCTGTTTAGTTAGCGAAAAGAAAATTTTTTTATCACATCAGATGTTTGATCGGATATTGGAAGGGGTTTTCGGACACGAATGAAAAAACTAATTTCATAACTCGCCTGGAAACCGCTAGACGAATCTTTTGATACTAATTAATCCGTCATTAGCATATGTGGGTTACTGTAGCACTTGTTGCCTAATCATGGACTAATTAGGTTCAAAAGATTCATCTCACGATTTCCCTCCTAACTGTGTAATTAGTTTTTTTTAATCTATATCTAATGCTCCACGCATGTGTCCAAAGATTTTGATGTGATGTTTTCGGAAAAAAAATTGGGATAACTAAACCATGCCATAGTTGTTCGATTCGTAATCAAGATCATATATAAGCCCTATTTGTTTGACACTTTCAGTTATATACTATTAGAGTATATATTATTAGATATGTGATAGTTAAATTTGTAATAGGATTGATTGTATCGTATTATTTCTTATTCCTATCCATATAATCTCAATACAACAAATCCAATATATATATTACAAAGTAACATAATTCCTCTTATATTATTAAACAACTGTTTGGTATGTTTTCATTTCTTCATGGTACATATAGTGCTAGTTTCTTTTAAGTAATTTATCCGCTCGGAGTGGGTGTGAGGTGCGACGGATTTGATGGGATGACGATGAGGAGAGGAGGGCGGATGGCCGTTGGATGATGATGAGCTTATATTTTGGGTTAGTCAACTGATGGTGGATTGTGATAGTTCAGTCAAAAAGAGGAGCTCAGCTGTCTGTCCGTCATCAAAGCTTTGTTTGCTTGTTTGTTTTTGTTATCGGTGAGGTAAGCTTTGTTTTTGTTTTTATAATAAAATTGATCGGTTTTATGGTATTGGTATAATTGGTGAATGTTTTATGTACCTGAGCTGCATGTAGGAATGCGACAGGGTTTATATAAAAACATGCTTGCTAGCTTATATTTTATATAGTAGTATAAAATTTAAAAGAAAAAATAAACTACATATGGGATAAGCGGGCAAAATGAACCCGCTTACATCCCTAGCCCACACATGAATGTGTTTGGTTTGGCTCGGGATTGTTAGTTCTACCATTTATATAAAAACATGCTTGCTAGTTTATATTTTATATAGTAGTACAAAATTTAAAAGAAAAAATATACTAATGTGTTTTGGTTTGGCTCGGGATTGCCAAGTCTATCATAAAATGTTGTTCTAGGAAACTTTTACAAGATATAGAGACTTCTTCATAAGAAACTTTCAATTCTAAATACTCCATCCATCCCAAAATATAAGGCACAACCACTTTTCTCTTATGTCTTATATAATAGGGTAATTTGGAACCATGCCATTATAATTTTGCAAAGTTTGAGATATGCCATCGGTATCTCAATGACACGTAGGACAGGATGGCATATCTCAAATTTTGCAAAATTATAATGTCATGGTTCCAATTTTTCCTATATAATAAGGCGTGTATGCATGCATACATTAATTAGCACCTCTTGGTTCAATAGAATTGATTTGTTTTAAATCCTGTACCATCAAACATCCCAATCACATTGCTTGCCATCAAATATCCCAATCACATTGCTTGCATGTATCAAGGTAATCCAACCAAGAAGGTAATTAAATGTTTTCTTGGTCTTTGTGTTATGAGTCATTGAGCCTTATATTTTGGGATGGAGAGAGTAAGAATTAGCCATATAAAATTTCTGCTTACACAGAAGAGGATAATGCGTTGGGGGGGGGGGCGAGAGGAAGAAAACGCGCGTTTCTTCCATCAATTTTTGATATTTCTGTGGATAAATAGTTTTAAGGCGGGTTTATATGATTAAGTGTTAATTTGGCATGAATAATGATAAGTTCATTTTGGGTGATACCTTTCCTGCCATCCTCATTCATCGGATTAAGTTGTTTATTTGTTTGGTTATTCTTTTTTATAGATGGCTCGTAAGCCCATAAAGAGGAGCTTAGGACAGTGAAAACACTATTCTCAAATATACCTAAGGTATATTTGGTGGAGCTTCTAGCTACTGTAACTTCTCCACGAATCAGAATCAGAAGCTCCCCAAAACAGTCCAGCTTTTGGTCCAGATTCTAAGAAGCTGTAGTTGTAGAATCCAGGAAATGAACTAGAAGCCAGAAGTTAGGGAAATCCAGCTTTTCCAGATTCTCAGAAGCTGGCTACCAAACAGCTATATACTCAGAATCTTAAGCTCCCCATACAGACCCCTATACTTGTAGATTATGATTAACCTTGTGGACTACTTCCGTTTAAAAAACTCAATATAGGTGGAGATGTGACCTCGATCTTCTTGTAATATAAATCTGACAGATCACATTCTTTTATAGGATAGGTTTTGGATGGAAGAAGTATATATCAAAGGTTTATTTGAAACACAATCCTAAATAGCAATACTTAGGACGAAGGAAGAAAGTAGGTATCAAACTAACAAGACGAATGGACCAGTCATAGAGGGTACAAACAGCACGAATAAGCGCAGTAGGTTGTTATTTTTAGCGGTCGGATATTTCAACGCACTCACTAGGTATAGTATAGTCGTATAGGTATATAAAGTTTATAGCTTGTACACACAAAGTCAAATCACATCATTCCACATTTACATATAGGCCTGTTTTAGTTCGCCGAAAAGAAAATTTTTTTATCACATCAGATGTTTGATCGGATATTGGAAGGGGTTTTCGGACACGAATGAAAAAACTAATTTCATAAACGCGCCTGGGAAACCGCGAGACGAATTCTTTTACTAATTAATCCGTCATTAGCTGATGAGGACATCCTCCACTATTACCCGCTGGCAAAGACGCAAAAGTCGGGGCGACCGTGTGAGCCTCTGAATAATCCCACCTTGCTTAGCTTGAGGAGGAAGCCACCTTAAAAGGGAGAGCCACCATTCCCTATTGGACTAGTCTTTTAGAGAGATTGGGCATTTCCCTGAGTGGTGTGCCGAAGAACTGTTGGGGTCCGGGCAACCTTAATTTGTTGGCCTCGGCCAACCCCACCTGGGCCGGATTGTTATCATTTGGTATCAGAGTGCGGGCCCTTGTTAAGGGGGTGGGAATGATGAGGACATCCTCCACTATTACCCGCTGGCAAAGACGCAAAAGTCGGGCGGCGACCGTGTGAGCCTCTGAATAATCCACCTTGCTTAGCTTGGGAGGAGGAAGCCACCTTAAAAGGGAGAGCCACCCTTCCCTTATTGGACTAGTCTTTTAGGAGATTGGGCCTTTCCCTGAATGGTGTGCCGAAAGACTGTTGGGTCCGGGCCAACCTTAATTTGTTGGGCCTCGGCCAACCGTACCTGGGCCGGATTGTTATCATTAGCAATGTGGGTTACTGTAGGCACTTGTTGCCTAATCATGGACTAATAGGTTCAAAAGATTCATCTCACGATTTCCCTCCTAACTGTGTAATTAGTGTTTTTTTAATCTATATCTAATGCTCTACGCATGTGTCCAAAGATTTTGATGTGATGTTTTCGGAAAAAAAATTGGGATAACTAAACCATGCCATAGTTGTTCGATTCGTAATCAAGATCATATATAAGCCCTATTTGTTTGACACTTTCAGTTAATTACTATTAGAGTATATATTATTAGATATGTGATAGTTAAATTTGTAATACGATAGGATTGATTGTATCGTATTATTTCTGTCCTATCCATATAATCTCAATACAACAAATCCAATATATATATTACAAAGTAACATAATTCCTCTTATATTATTAAACAACTGTTTGGTATGTTTTCATTTCTTCATGGTACATATAGTGCTAGTTTCTTTTAAGTAATTTATCTGCTCGGTACAATTAGAAAAGTTGGTGTTTATAAAAATGTAAAATGACATAGCAGAACATAAAGCTGAGAAATGTCAACCCATCCAAAAGAAGTACTTCGTCTGTCTCAAGATATAACACTTTTGCTATAAATACGAACATAGATCATAGTATCATCATCATACTATTTTGGAAGACACATTAGTAGTATGGATGAAACCACGAATATATGTATAATCACGAACAATTTTCCGTCGCCCGCGGTCAAACCGTCTCTCCCTAAACATTCATCTGTACGGCAAGCAATCCGTACACACCACGGCATTCTGTACGGCCGCTAATCTCATTCCATTCCGTGCATCCGATCCTTCCCGCCATTCAAGCGCGCGAAGCCGCCGCGCAATCCTTCACCCACACTCCTACCTAGCCCGATCACACGCACTCCGATCGAGGCACCCCAACATGGCCGCGCCGCCCGCAAATCAACGCGCGCAAATGCAAGAAAGATCGCCATTAAATACGAGCAATCTCGCAGCCGATCCCGTCTCTGGATCTCTCTCTCTCTCTCGATCAGCTTGAGATCGAGCAGAGGAGGAGGTGATGAGCGCCGTCATGGTGGTTGTGGTGGTCGGCGTCGTCCTCGCGCTCGCGCTCGCGGCGGCGGCAATGGCGGCGGAGTACAGCGTGGTGGACTACGCGCGCGCGGCGGGCGGGAGGGCGGACGCGGCGGGGGCGTTCCTCGCCGCGTGGGCGGCGGCGTGCGGCGACGGCGGCGGCGACCGCCGGTGATGCGCTCCCGCGGGGACGTTCCTGGTCGGGCGGCGTACTTCCGCGGGCCGTGCCGCAGCGCCGGCGGCGTGGTGCTCGCCATCGACGGCACCGTCGTCGCGCCGCCGGCCGTCGGCAACGCGTCGTGGATCACGTTCCACTACGCCCACGGCCTCGCCATCCGCGGCGGCACGCCGACGGCAACGGCCACGCCTTCTGGGCGTGCAAGGCGCCGCCGGCCGCCGCTGCGCCCGCCGCACCACAGTAATTCGATTCAGATATTCAAATATCAAAATCGGTACTATTGCTTTGAATTTGCTTGTAATTTGATCGAATTTGGCGTTAGACGCTGGACATCAGCCAGTCGAACAACGTGTCGGTGAAGCGGGTGACGCTGGTGACAGCAAGAACGTCCACGTCTCCATCTTCGACTGCGCCGGCGTGACGCTCCAGGGCGTGCGGATCGCGGCGCCGGCGGACAGCCCCAACACCGACGGCATCCACGTCGCGCTGTCCCGCGACGTCGCCGTCCTCGGCGCGACGGTGCGCACCGGCGACGACTGCGTCTCCGTGGGGCCGGGCACCTCCGGTGTGGCCATCCGCAACATCCGGTGCGGCCCGGGCACGGGATCAGCATCGGCAGCCTCGGCGGGCGCGCCGGCGAGGGGGAGGTCCGGAACGTGACGGTGGAGTCGGCGTCGCTCGCCGGCACGCAGAACGGACTCCGGATCAAGACGTGGGGGAAGCCCTTCGCCGGCCGCGTCTCTGGCGTACGGTTCGCCAACGTCGCCATGCGCGACGTCCAGAACCCCATCGTCGTCGACCAGAACTACTGCCCCGGCAACGTCAACTGCCCCGGCCAGGTAAACCCCGAACCTATGATATATATTTTTTTAGTTTCTTGAAATTTTTAATTTTATAAATAAACTCTTCCAAAACTTATTTTCAAAATCTAAACCTTTTAGCTACCCTAACCCGTCTGACGTGGTAAAATAACACTGACATATGCTACACACAAACTGGTAGTCAACTAACATTGTCACGTCAAGCAAACCGGTGTGACAGTGCTGTTTTACTACACCATGCCATGCTTCATATGTTGTAAATAGGTTTTGAGAGAGTTTATTTTTAAGATTGAAAAAGTTTTTTTTAAAAAAATCCAAACCTAGCTTGTTGCTTGAGCTTGGAGCTCGGTGCATGTGAGCTGATCGGGCGCCATGGCTGATGAATCAACAGAGCTCGGGGGTGAAGATCAGCGACGTGGAGTACGAGGGAATCACGGGGACGTCGGCGACGGCGGTGGCGGTGAGGTTCGACTGCAGCCGGAGCAACCCGTGCACGGGGATCAGGCTCAGGAACATCAACCTGACGTACGACGGCGGCGGCGGCGGCGGCGGCAAGAAGCCGGCGAGGTCCTTCTGCAAGAACGCCGGCGGGTCGGCGTCCGGCGTGGTCATCCCGCCGAGCTGCCTCTGACCGGCGACCGCACGGCACGGCACGACGCCACCGACGTACGGCAGCAATCGTACAATGATTGCATCAGCATGTGAAAATCTTTGTGATTTGCGACGGAAAGCAAAGCCATTGGTTGGTGTATCCGGAAGCTACGACGGCCGGCCATAGCTAGTAGAAGTAGCTAGTAACGGGCGGATTAAGCGACTCTCTCGGAATTTTGCAAAGAAAGCTAAAGTATGCTCAAAATATTCCAAATTATCTATCTATCTATCTATCTATTCTATTATATTATTAAGACAACTCAAAAAGAAGGCACCACGTTCACTGTGGAGGCTAGAAATTCCCACGTTAATCGAAGAAAATATGAATTATTTACACCGTTGGATTGTAAAAGGCATACGTGGAGGCTAGAAATTCCCACGTTAATCGAAGAAAATATGAATTATTTACACCGTTGGATTGTAAGAGGCATAGATTTCAATGTCTGAGATTTAACACAAACTTGGCATGTTAATTAAGAGATACGGAGTACCCTACGCGTCTAGAATTAGAATCAATCTCTAGCTAGGACATTTACATGCAAACGGACTCAAAAGAGTTTTGTGCGATTTCCTAAACCAATTAACCAGAGTTAGGTTCTAGATGAATTAGGCTATAATACACATATATAAATGAAGCGGCAGGCAACGAACCACTGTAGAACCGTAATTTGGATGTGTTTTTGTTGATACGAAGATAGATGCTAGCACCGAGCGACGGAAATCCGAAGCAGCGGGTCAAGCCGTGCGGCTGAACAATGAGCCAGATTTGGGTGATGCAAGTCAGCAACCAGAAAAACATGATGGCATGTTCACGGATTTTTTATTTGATTTTGAAATAACAAAATAAAAAAATGAAAGAAGAGTTCATGTAGAACACAATTAAAAATTAATTAAAATCCGCAATAAAAAATAAAATAAATTAGAAACTAGAAAAATCAAATATAAGAGTTCAATTAAAAATACAATAAAAAATAAAAAATATTAGAAGAATAATCATATAGACACAGTATGAGATTAATAGAATGCGGCTGCACAATGAGCCAGATTTGGGTGATGCACGTCAGCAACCAGAAAAACATGATGGCATGTTCACGGATTTTTTATTTGATTTTGAAATAACAAAATAAAAAATAAAAGAAGAGTTCATGTAGAACACAATTAAAGATTACTTAAAATCCGCAATAAAAATAAAATAAATTTAGAAACTAGAAAAATCAAATATAAGAGTTCAAGTAAAAGTACATTTTACGAACAACTGAAATTAGGAATAAAAAATAAGAAATGTTAGAAGAATAATTCATATAGACACAGTATGAGATTAATAGAAAATAAAATAAATTTCACAATTAAAAAAAGAAAAAGAAGAGTACACCTAGGAATATAATTTATAAATAACCAAAATTCGAAATTGAAGAAAAGATTGTTGCAAGAAAAGATCATCTAGAACCTATCACTAGATAAATTAAAAATCGAAATAAAAATAAAATAAATTTTGAAACTATAAAATAATTATATAAGAGTGCAAGTATGAATAAAATTTATAAATAACAAAACATCGGAATGAAAAATATGATTTTTTTTAAAAAAAGGTCCATATAGAACACAACAATGATAAATGATAATAAAGAGGGAAAAACAATAAGTTAATAAAGGAGTAGGGTGATGATGCATGATGAGACATATAAAAACTATAAACAAAATCTCAAATAGAAATCCAATGACAATTAGGATGAGGGACGACGAGCATGCCGTTAAATAGCACGGTCACTACAGTTGGCTGGACTTTTAAAAAGTAAAAAGGTAAACCCTAATGATAATTATGTTCGATTTTTAAAATCTCAATGATAATAAAGAGGGGAGTTAGCGGGTGGGCCGTAGATGATTACAGTGGTGGAGCTGATGACTGTTTGACCGAACTTCTAGAAAGTAAAGAAAAAGAACCCCAATGATAATTTTGTTCATTTGTTAAAATCGCAATGGCAATAAAGATGAGAGGTAGCAGGCGGACCATAGAGGACCCAACTAGACAACAAACTCTAAAAGTTGTAAGATCCAATTTGTAAAGGTTCCAAGGAAAATGAATAGAAACAATGGTAGATCAAGCAAGTAAATAAAGAATGATATGCAGAAGTAAGGGGTATCAATTGGTGTGACTTTTAAAAACTATAAAATCAGAAACATGAGGATGATAAGGTTTGGTCTTCAAAGTCCTAAGACAACGAGATAACTATTTAATAAATTTGAAGTAAAATCATATAAATATATATACTTTTGTATGGGTGCTAGCCGCGCAATTGCGCGGGACACCCAGCTAGTATTACTTTACTTAAACGCCGTGGGAATGGCTGAAGATTAGTGTGCCACCTCAGCCGTCATTTACAGAATAAACCCCATACTTTTAGTAAATTACGCGCCGGTCCCTGCTATGTCCACCGTCCGATCTTGAGATAGGGTCGATCTGGCCGTCCACGTTTCCCCTTGTGGCGGCCCTTCCGCACGCGTGGGATCGTCGGATGGCGAATGAACGGCGTGGATTTTTCCAGCCCACGTGAAACCCTACCCGCATCCTCGCACGCACTCACACGCACTCCCCCTCCTCTCTCACGCCCTCACGCGCGCCGCCTCGCCCTCCTCGGCTTCTCCTCCCATCGCTTGGCCGTCGCCGCCTCAGCCTCCTCCTCCTATCGTCGCCGCCGCCGCCGTCCGCTAGCCCGGCCCCAGCCTCCTCCTCGACGGATCTTCCCACTCGAAGGTCTCCTCCCCTCGCTCGGGCCGTCGCCGCCTCAGCCTCCTCCTCCTATCGTCGCCGCCTCGCCGCTGCCGCCGCCGCCATTGCCGCCGCATCCGCCAGCCTGGCCCTAGCCTCCTCGACGGATCTTCCCACTCAAAGGAGAGGGAAGCGAGTCATCGTCGCCTCTTCTCCTCTTTCATAGTTTTTTCCCCGCCTCCCTGCCTCTTCCCTCACGCATGCCGCCGCCGCAATCTCGCACTCCTCCAGCCCTCAACGGAGCGCTTCCGCCACTGCCTCCTTTTCCAATCTGGTCGCCACATCTGTTAGCAAAGATCCAATCGCCTGGAGAAGAGGAACACGAGCCACCACCACCTTCTCCCCTTTCATCTGCCAGTGAGGATGGTCACGTCTTGCTGAGAACGGTGACAAGGTGCCGGCACGCGAGTCCCCCCACGGCGTCCTCCAACTTTTTTCTTTGTAGCTGTGCGCTCCTTCTCCCTCGCATCAGTCATTTTTTTTCTACGACAATGTGTGCATGCCAAATCTCATCGCATTTGCAGCAGGTAACTTTCCCCATCTAATTTTCTCTCATATTGCTGGATTTCATTTTTCTGGATTGATCCCCTAATTTTTTTTTGCAGCAGTATTGGTTCAAAGCAAGCTCAACTATTTAGTGGCAATAGATTTGTCGGTACTCCACTACATAGGTTGCTTCGATTTTATTTCTACAAGATGCAGGTAATAAGTGTGTGTGTTTCTGTTTTTGTAAGTTCAGGCATGCCCATGTTCATCCGATTGCTGTCCTAATCGTTTGTACATTCATTATAGTAATCAACAAATAGTTGGAGTTAGCATGTATGTCTTAATCTGCGCAAGAATCTTTTGCCGACCCCGAGTTTTCCCCGAATCGATCGACCCCTTAAATTTCGGAAAGGGTGTCAGATTACAGAGAGGATGGTTTCATGCTGCGCATCTGCTGTCGTGCTGAATGAGCTATCGAGCTTCTCCTGGATGATGAGTTTTTCTTGAGTTCAGATTATTTCATATGAATTTCCTAGCAACACTAGCACTACTCTATGCATATAAATTTTCCATGTTACAGGTCAGCAGTAATTCTATTGTAAGTTCATGACATAACACTTCCCTTATACTTGCTTTTTGTCCCATTTCTTAATTCATGGCCATCATGTGTTAAAAGATGCTATTTTACTCTTTTCTGCTCCCTTCATATAAAGTAGCCTTTAACACTGGAGGTCCAAGTCTCCTAACTTTTTGTTGTGTGTATAATAGTATGCTCACAATAAAATCAATTAAGCGATAACAATGGTAATTGGCTGATACTATTCCAATAGTATTGGTGTCTACCGCTCATTGGTTTATTTTGGGTAATCACATATGCACCATGCCTACTTTTATATTTGACTATTAGACGATGATTTCAAATGCTATTTAGTTGCTTACTTCTACATTTAAATTATTAGGAATTGTGTTCTTATTTGTAAAATCTAAGGTGAGCGGCTGAGCGCAATTCGATGCATCACAAAATTTAGGCATTTTCTTTGAAAAATAACACTCTGCCAGGTCAGAGATTTGGGATGGTAGTTTGCAGTTTGCTTCTGTCCATATTCACTATTGTATCTTTACCCTTTACACAAATTTGTACTAGCACAAACCATTTATATACTACTATGGTTTAGTTCTCTCATAGCAATATGTATTGCACAATACAATTAATTGCATATATTTTTCTTTGTATAAATTAAGACTGCCATTTTACTGCAGTTAGCCTTTTGAAATACATTCACATTTAAAGATTTAACACCAAATCTTTCGTGTGCACCCTCATTCTGACATGTGAAGTCATTAACGTTGTCAAGCTTTCTGCTTCATTTTTTCTGCTAATAATATTGTTAAAAGCTGAAAAGGTTTATGTGTAATAGAGTTAATAAAATGTTAACCTTCAAAACAATACATAATAATCATATATGGTGTAGATTAATTGATATTTTGCCTTTGCAGATCCAGCGAAAAGAGATTAAGTTGGATAGGTTTCCTGATTTTTCTTTGGCATAAGAGGTAGTTGTTTTGTCTTCATTAATATGAGAGAGCTCAACTACATTATCTCCTCTGCAATAACTATTTTTATTCCAAGCATCCATCCAATGTCATAGATGTTAATACTGTGTTATTGGTAAGTGAGAACTAACTGAACCTTATTTTTTTGCCTATAGATTACTTACATAGCATTTTTGAACCTGCAAGTTTGCTCGGAACTCTACTGGGTTTCAAGTTACTCTATAGGTGCAATGAAACAAGGTTTTGCCATCCTATACAACATGCTTTAAGATATTCCTACATATTGTTAGTGTTGTGCAACTGTTTTTTGATTGCCGCCTGTCACAATTTGACTCCACATTTGTGTAAATGGATGAAGCAATTATATTTTGATTTTGATTTTGATTTAGTTGCTTGGCCATTCAAGCTATATCACTGCTTAAGGATTAATTTGTGTTGCCCTTTCTTCGGTATAGGTGAAATTTATCTAAAACTAATATGATTTAATACCATTTCCAGTATTTTATTGTTTCTTTTCTCAGCGTACTATTTGTTCTTTCCTCAGCACCACAGTTTGTGTATTTGACAGAAACCTGGGTTGTTTGGTCCATCATGATCTAATTCTCATTCCAATTTGTCTATGCCAGTACACAAAAACAATCAGAGATCTATATGATTTGGAATTTTCAGCCATGTTGTATTGAAATGATCTGTCTCATAAATTGTAATGATGTCTTATAGCATTTAAATGTTACTTTGAAAGTACTGTTCATTTCAATACAATCATGAAATGCATTACATCTCATGAGTTAGTTTGAATCCCTTAAGCTTATTCAGACTCCTTTATTTACACGCAGCGTAGCGCGTGCCTATTGCTAGTATATTACAAATTAAAGTGCAAGCAAGGCTTGTAGGCAGAAACTCAAGGAAAACACTATAATACCTAGGTGAGCTGCACTATGCATGGATAGCGCGGCCAACAGTCTCAATCAATCCAATATTATATTCTCGCTAAATCTTTCGCTCCACACACATAGCCCTAGTGAATTTATGAGTAAATTTCACAAACTACTCATACTTTATTCAATCTTTCACAAAACTACATATACTTTTTTTTTTGAATCCAAGACAACAATTGCTGGTGCTATATTAAGTAGGGGCAGGCAGCAATATTTACACTTAATGAAAACACTATGCATATATAGCACCAATAGTCTTAATCAGCTCAATATTCTCGCTAAATCTTTTGCTCCGCACATTGCCCTAGTAATTAATAATTTATGCTCTTATTCTGCTAGCAATTTGAGGTACGTGCCTCTATTATTTCTTGCTGAAGATTGGACGATGAGCTATTGAGTATGGCTAGCTATTGATCATGGATGATGAGCTTGGCCTTGGTGTCACCCAGCTCGCCGATCCGATACACGTCGCCCATCCCCATGTGCGCCATGAGGAACCATACCATGCTGATGAGCTCGCCGCCACGGCTGAGCTGGCGCACGTGTGTGCTCCCCTGGCACTTGTTGGCCGCATACATGAGCATCTCCCTCCACACTCCGGCCACCACCCTCCACATGGTGTCGTCGTCGAGCTGGAGGAGCACCTTGGCCAGGATGCAGGCGTCGAACAGCACTGACTTGCTCCGGTCGCCCTTCACATCCGCCGGCTTCTTGGACGTGTTGACGGCAAGCAGCATCCGGCGGGCGTCGTCGTGGTTGGGGTCCCACACCGGCGATGGAGGTGGCGGGACGGCCCGAGCGGCGACAATGACGTCGGGCGGCCCTTGCGGCGACGACACCGACGGCGGATCGAGCTCACCGGCTCCAAATCGACACCAGTTGTCCCCTTCTCTTCTCCTCCGCCGCGCGTCCCGTCCTCCTCCTCTAGCGCGGGAGCGAGGGATGGCGAGGGCAGCCGCGCGAAGCCGCTGCGACCTGTCCCGCGGCGCCGCCTCTCCTTTCTCCCTGTTGGCGGCCTCGCCCCTCTCCCCTCTCACCTCTAGCACGAGTGTGGGTCTTGCCTGCGACGAGGAACCCGTGGCCAAACTTGGCTACGCGAACCTGAGGAAGTTGCGCGGATGGAGGATGTGGCAAGAAATATTCGGTTTTTGGTGTTGAGGCTGAATGCCACGGAGGTCCATTGTGAATGGCCTTGAGACATAAGTACATGCATGGATCTTGTGTTGAGATATACTATGGAAAAGGGAATGTAAAAAATGGCAACAATTTTAGAAAAACCAAATGGTGAAAGGGCCACATAAAACTGGATTAAACACTTATTATAGTTATAGGGGAACGCCTGAACCCACTCCAACACAGATGTTTGTGTTTTGACAGCATAGAAAACCTTTAGCTAATCTTTCTGAACAGTTGAATGTTGTCATGATTGAAGCCTAGTGTCTATACGCAAGCAATTTTCCTTCCATCATTCACCAAATGAAAAAAATGTATTTCATTTTCCATGAGCAGCGACATTGTAAATCAGATCCTTCAAAACAGTAGGACAGCTCCGTATAAAATACAGAAAGTCACTTGATTCCATGAACTCGACTAGAGCCGCTGAGGAGCTGAGCAACTCAAAGCACACCTCCTTAAGACGTATGCAGTGGTGCTTCTTGGCCAACACCAACATGATTGCCACGGAGTCTGTATTGATATGGTTGCATAATCTATCTTCACAGATCAACATCAGCCTCTGCAGTCCATACATATCCGATGCGACGAGCAGATGTTGAGCCATTGCTACCTCGTCTTCTTGGTCCATCTTTGGCAACATGTCCGTGTAGATAAAGATAAGTAGAGCCTCGAACACCTGTGCATCCATACCATCAATCTGTATAGCATCTGTCGTGGTGCCTTCCTTCAATGGCCCGAAGAGCTCCGCCTTGAACACCGGTGATCGTGCCGCGAGCACTAGTCGGTGCGCCGTGAATATCTCACCGCGGACCATGAACTCAACGTCGGCGCCCTGTTTACTTGAGAGGAGATCACCGTAATGACTGTGCAAGTTCGATGGTGGTACCTTGACGGAAGGTGCTCCCTTGGTGATAACTAAATGGACACTGACGGCGAAGCAGTCGTCCTTGAGATGTTCCGATTGCTCCAGATCTTTCCTTCTAATGAATTTGTGGAAGCCAAAGGAGCTATTAAGTGAGAAGCTAAACGTTCGGGTGGTATGGGTGCGTGACAGCACCGGATTCCCGTTTTGGTCGAGCAAGCTAAATGTAACCTGTCCCATCACAGGCTCATCGACTGTGTCTTCGAGAACAAGGTAGAAGGAGATGTAGTCCGTGCAACAATAGTTGATGTGCCAGGTATGGCCTCCAGCACTGAACGAAAAAGATCTGAGCTTACAATTGGCTTCCAATGCGCTAGAATACCCGTCGATCTTGAGTACGTGGTTGGCTCGCGCAGCCACAATTGTGGAGGCGGACCGCGGTGGAGGAACATCGCCGGCGCTGGAGGCGAGAGTCGTCGTCGTCGTCGTCATGACAGGATGTACGTATGAAGGAGACACTCGTCCAGCTGTGCGTGTTTTGATAGGTTTGCCGAGTTAAAAGGGATTGATTTCCTGGTGTAATTTTGATAGGGAATCTGGGAACGGGAAGAAGCAATA
Source organism: Oryza longistaminata (assembly GCA_009805545.1). NCBI lineage: Eukaryota > Viridiplantae > Streptophyta > Magnoliopsida > Poales > Poaceae > Oryza > Oryza longistaminata. The sequence continues at coordinate 21,787,715 of CM020184.1, read as the reverse complement.
AATCTCCCGCACGGTTAGCTTCCAACTCCAATTGCGTGCGTGCTCGGAGAACTGCCATTTTGGATTCACCTTTCCTGTTTTACGGATAGACCTTTCCGTTTTGAGCAATTTTACTGTCCTTGAGTAGGTACCATGAAGTACCATTTTTTCTATTGTAAATTTGGTACCTCATGGTACCTAGATACTGTGAGGTACCATGAGGTACCAAAATTTACACTAAAATTTTGGTATCTCATGGTACCTCCTCAAGTACCGTAGAATTGCTCTTCCGTTTTACTGATAGACCTATCCTTTCATTTTGTATGGTTCAATAGTTCACGACCGATTGATCGCTGCTATCTATTGCGCAACAGGTGGTGTTGGGCAAGTCATTGATTAGATCAGTAGTTGTCTCACTGATAGAACCTCAATTCCAAAAATACTCATCGCTAATTTGAGTTTTTATTGTAACATTTAATCATTCGTCTTATTAAAAAAAATAAAATTATTATTTATTTTGTTTGTGACTCGCTTTATTATCGAAAGTAATTTAAGTATGACTTTTTTTTTTTATCAAGTTGGGTGTATTAATTGATGGTCTCAATTTCTCAAACGGTTGTAGGTCGTCAAATAAAGAGAGATGTATCAAGTTTTTTTTTTTTTCAAAAACTGAGGGGAAGACCACTCGGTTTAATTTGAAGTAGCCACGATTATAACACACAGATTTGAAACATATATAAATGACTCACATTTAGCCTGTCGCAAGGAAGCAAACATAAACCATCAAGATAAATAGTCTAAACAAGTTTTTTTTTTCACGCGAGCCAAATTAATGAACATTGTAGTTAGTTGCTGAAGTGATTAATTATACGGTAAGAGGTAGAATTTTCCAATATAAAATTTTATACCTCTATGTATCTATCCAGTATCATAAAATTTATCTATAGCTTCTAGCTAGGAACTTATAATAAGAGTACAGTCATAGTCTATAAATGCAAAAGTCAACCTCAATTATGACTCTCAACATTTTTACACAGCCCAACTATCAAGACTGGTCCGTAAAAGTACAACAAAACACAGTTCTAATATTATTTTTCACTACTACGAGAACCATTTTCGCAAGCGATCAGAACCCATTTTTATAAGCGGGTAAAGCATCCACCTACGCCCACGTGTATGCAGAAATAGGAATTTTTCAGTCGGGCAACGCAACCACGTGAAAAAGGGGATTTTTGTAGGCGGACACATTATGCCACCCATTTGCATAAAAAATTTCAGTGAAAAAAAATATAAAAACTCCAAAACGAAACCTAGCTCTTCCATCTAAGCAAACCCTAGCCACACCGCCGCCACCACCAGAAATCCATTGCCGCTGCGGTGGTGTAGGCACCTTCTCCGCGCTGGATCCACCATCGTGTAGGTCGCTGCCATCAGATCCATGCGCTGAGGTCCCTACCAGCAGATCCATGTCACCGATGCTCCCAAGGCCACCACTTCCACCGCCACTCCGAGTGAACCCGCCATCGGATCGGCCATTGCCGAGGTCACTGACGATGGATCTACCGTCGTCAAGGTCCCCATCAGCATTTTTGCCGTTGTCGATGATCCCGAGCCCATTGTCGTCACTCCCGAGCACACCCGTCACCGCCCGCTGCCGCTCAGGTTTGCCACGAGCCGCCAACCCGCCAACACCGTCGTTGGGCGCATGAGGGGGAGAGGAGGTGTGTGAGAGAGAGAGGGAGTTGAGAGATAAGGCTGAGAAGGTGAGAGAGAAGGTAAGGAGATAAGAATAAGGACTTAGATAATTTTGAAGATGCTGAGAGGGAGGAGAGGAGGAGCGAAGCTTTGCAGGCGGGCCTTTAAGAGGCTTATCCTGCGAAAATGGATTTTTTTGCTATAAAAACAGTTGAACTGAAACTAGTTAATATAAATTCATAGTTATGTTTGTTACTTTTGTTTTAATTTATGAAAGTTAAATCCGAACATGCATGTTTGTGGTATATATGATATATATGTCTCGTATTAATTTAATCTATCTTATTATTTTTTTGACTTTTTAATAATTATTTAAGTGATATGTAAGAAATGGAGGATATCCTCTAGTGGGATGAAAACACTTCCCTTACGTGCATTTCTCGCTAGGGTAACAAGCACCCAGCATCAAATCCAGGCAGCTGTTCATCGAGACTTAGGATTTCAGTTCAAATTCGCAACATATCAAACAGCAAGATGCCAAGATCTTAGCTACTGATCTCTGGGTTAATTGACTAGCTGTTGCGAACCATACATCTGGCTACATTAATCTGAGTCGTCACCGGAAGAGAATCGCCGTCCTCACGTGAACGGCATATATATGCTTAATTATTTGTAAATTAAGCAGTTAATAACCACAATATCATGATGGCTACCTAGTCAGCAGCAGTGTACTCCTCTTACTTATCAGCTTATTATACTTATCAACTTCAACCCTAGCTATACCTGGTATGCATGACACGTAGAACAGAATTCCAAATTAACAAAAGCATTCTTATGAAATTCAACTCATATAGTATTCGTTGCCTTGCTTGGATCGATCCTGGTTAGCAGGACTTTCTTACAATATATACATAAATACATAATGGCAAGATATACGTGAACGAGATAGAAGTTAATGCAGATCAGAATCTTCTAAAATCGATCTTGACCATGCTGTAAAACCTGCAATTAACAACGAATCCCAAGATCAAGTTAGCACTTGAAACTGAGTGCAATATGCATATATATCGCCCGATCTGAATCGTCTGATCGATCGATGCTCAACTGTAACTGTAGCTGCTGCTCACGTGCCACACCGTGCGTGCGTGCGTGCGTGCGAATCACTTGTCAGTTTTGAAAAACATACACTCGATGGTTCCTCACCTGCTCGAACCCCCTTTCCTATTTAACAGCCTAATCCTGCAGCAATCACTATGCAATACAAACCGAGACCTACGCTAGCTGCTGTACAAGCGGCACGATGACAATGGAGACGTCCACATCTCTGGCCGCGTTCGGCGCCGTCACCGTGATCGTCGTCGCGCTGCTCGCCGCGCCGCCGCCGGCCGCCGCCGCCTGGAGCTCCGGCTCCGCCACGTTCTACGGCGGCAGCGATGCCTCCGGCACCATGGGTGCGTAACGTCATACATATACTCTTCATTATAAACCATATGAGATCATGGTTTGCAGCGGCGGAGCTACGTAGGAGAGGGGTGTCCATGAACTCGGTAAAAATAAATTTAGCTACAATTCATTTATTTTTACTATATGTGTACCCCTCAATCCAAACTCAAGCACTCGTATCAGTCTAAATTTGGTATAAAGTAGAGTAAAGCAAGCAAGTGGTCGGCACTCCTCTCCATTTCGTTCTAGCTCGGTCTCTGATGGTTTGGTCTTGCTAATCGCGAGGTTTTATACTTCTATTGCATTGTGCAGGCGGGGCGTGCGGGTACGGCAACCAGGTGATGGCGTGGTACGGCACGAGCACGGCGGCGCTGAGCACGGCGCTGTACGACGGCGGCGCGTCGTGCGGGCAGTGCTACGAGATCGCGTGCGACGCCGCCCGGGCGGCGGACGCGCGGTGGTGGCCGCGCCGCACGGTGACCGTCACGGCACCACACCTGTGCCGCCCAACCGCGGCGCTCCCGGCGAGCGCGGCGCGGCGGGTGGTGCCATTTGTGTTGCACTCGTATCTATTGCGCATGTTCCGGCGTGGGGCCAGATCGGCGCGACGTACGAGGCCGGCATCATCCCGGTGCTGTACCAGCGCGTGCCCTGCTCGCCGTGGCGGCGCGGCGGCGTGCGGTTCACCGTGAGGGGGTCCAACTACTTCGAGCTGGTGCTCGTCTCCAACGTCGGCGGCAGCGGGTCGGTGGCGAGCGCGTGGGTGAAGGGCACGGCGACGGACCGGACGCCGATGAGCCGGAACTGGGGCGCCAACTGGCAGTCGTTCGTCGGGCTCGCCGGCCAGGCGCTCACGTTCAGCGTCACGTCCACCGGCGGCCAGACCATCGTGTTCACCAACGTCGCGCCGCCCAACTGGGAGTTCGGCATGTCCTTCATCAGCAACCTGCAGTTCACCCGCTAGCTAATTAATCACGCATGCGGCATTAGGTTTTCGATAGCTTAATTAGGTTTGAGTAATCCTAGCATGGGATTAATTAACCAGCTCGATCGAACGGCGATTGAATTGAGCTAGCAGCTCCTTGCTGCGTATGTGCTGTGCTGCACTGCATGCACTGCATTTAAATTTCTTCTAAGAAAGTTGCACGATACGCATGTGCAAATCTTCTGCATTTGATCGGTAAAACGTTAACTTTGGTTGCGCTAAGGTGGTGTTTGAATCTCCTGAAGATGAAGATGAAGATTAAGTGTTTCACGCAAAACGAGGTGATAATAACGTGTGATTAATTGAGTTTTAATTATTATAAACTTGAAAAATGGATTAATCTGATATTTTAGAACAACTTACATATAGAAAGTTTTTGCACGAAACGTACCGTTTAGCAGTTTGAAAGCACGCCATGAGTATCCAAAAGTTTATCCAACTTTTGTTGGAGAAAAGAATATGGCCTAGTGTACCGAAGAATCGGCGCGGTGATGAAAAAAAAAAGGAATAAGGCCACTTTTTGCATCTCTCACCATACTACTAGATATCCAGTACAATATTGATAGTGATATTCGCTGACTTGGCATTCCAATCATAAAAGAAATAAAAATTAAGATAAGACCCACATATCATACTCCTTCCTTTGTGTCTCCTTTTCTACCCACTGTCTCTTTTCGAATTTTTTTAGAAATAATACAATTTTAATGGAAAATTATAAAAATATAGGTCAGTTAGGTAAAATCATAAGTTTAGCAACCTGTCGAACAATCGTGGTTCGTCAGGTGATAAATTTTTTTTATAAAAAGAATAATCACCGTACGGCACTGTGTGATACTGTGGCAGCACTGTTCATGGGGGCATATCAAACAATGGGTGTTCGATAGGCCCCTTCAGAATACTGTGCAACGCTGTTTATGTTTTTTTTAAATTTTTTTAAAGTGGTCCAACTATCATGTCAAACAACCACGGTTCGACAGCAGGTTGTTCAACAGGTACCTCTGTCGAGCCACGGTTGTTCAACAGGGTGATAAATTTACGATTTTATCTAATCGACCTATATTTTTGTGATTTTCCATTAAATCGTATTATTTCTTCCCCGTGTTTTCTCAATGCCGACAGCGTGACAGCGAGGAGGAACGATGGTAGGCGGCGAGCGCGGAGGAATGGCCCATGGCCGCTGATTCGTCTTGATTCTTTTGGTTCTGAGTTTGCGTTTGTCGAGAAGATACGTCTTACAAATACTTGATTGACTTGTTGTTCATTCGATTGATTTCTTTGGCTGTTATGGTCACGTTGGATGCACAAGTATTCAGGGCTATGCTTTCTTTCATCTACACGGACACTTGGCCAGAGATAGATCAAGAGAACGAGGCGGCAATGGCTCAACATCTGCTCATTGCGGCGGAAAGGTATGGACTAGATAGGCTAAAGCTGATGTGTGAAGATAGATTGTGCAATGGCATTATCGATATGGGCTCCGTGACAGCCAATTTGGTGCTAGCCGAGAATCACTATTGCCATAGTCTCAAGAAGGCATGTTTGGAGTTGCTAGGTTCCTGGACAACTCTAGCTGAGTTCATGGTAACGGACGACTTTCGGTATTTAACCAAAAGCTGTCCTGGTATTTTGAATGACCTAATTTGCAACGTTGTTGCTCGTGAAATGGAAAGGACAATTTTTTTCTTGGGGAATAAGGGAAGACAATGTGACAGCATACACATCAGGCTTCAACCATGGAAAAACTCAGCTGCCCAGAAAGATCAGCTACAAAGATAATGCTGTCAAACACAAGTTTCTATGGTGGAATTTAAACCAGTTTTGAATGGACCTTTCACTGTTCTATGTTTCTTTGGCTTTTATAAATACATAATATTAGCATAGTATTTTTTTTCGATGAATATATTGCTATAGCTTTTTTTTTTATCAAGTTGGGTGTATTAATTGATGGTCTCAATTTCTCAAACGGTTGTAGGTCGTCAAATAAAGAGAGATGTATCAAGTTTTTTTTTTTTTTCAAAAACTGAGGGGAAGACCACTCGGTTTAATTTGAAGTAGCCACGATTATAACACACAGATTTGAAACATATATAAATTAATGATTCACATTTAGCCTGTCGCAAGGAAGCAAACATAAACCATCAAGATAAATAGTCTAAACAAGTTCTTTTTTTCACGCGAGCCAAATTAATGAACATTGTAGTTAGTTGCTGAAGTGATTAATTATACGGTAAGAGGTAGAATTTTCCAATATAAAATTTTATACCTCTATGTATCTATCCAGTATCATAAAATTTATCTATAGCTTCTAGGAACTTATAATAAGAATAAATACAAAAGTCAACCTCAATTATGACTGAACATTTTTACACAGCCCAACTATCAAGACTGGTCCGTAAAAATACAACAAAACACAGTTCTAATATTGTTTTTCAGTACTACGAAAACCATTTTCGCAAGCGATGAGAACCCATATAAACGGGTAAAGCATCCACCTACACCCACGTGTATGCAGAAATAGGAATTTTTCAGTCGGGCAACGCAACCACGTGAAAAAGGGGATTTTTGTAGGCGGACACATTATGCCACCCATTTGCATAAAAAATTTCAGTGAAAAAAAATATAAAAACTCCAAAACGAAACCTAGCTCTTCCATCTAAGCAAACCCTAGCCACACCGCCGCCACCACCAGAAATCCATTGCCGCCGCGGTGGTGTAGGCACCCATGCCGTCTTCGACCTTCCCCGCGCTGGATCCACCGTCGTGTAGGTCGCTGCCATCGGATCCATGCGCTGAGGTCCCTACCAGCAGATCCATGTCACCGATGCTCCCAAGGCCACCACTTCCACCGCCACTCCGAGTGAACCCGCCATCGGATCGGCCATTGCCGAGGTCACTGACGTTTGATTTTTTTCTAATCAAACTTTTTAAGGTTTTAATAAATTTATAAAAATATAAAATATTTTCAATACAAAACAAATATATTATCAAAATGTATGAAATATTAGTTTTAATGAAACTAATTTGGTGTTGTAAGTGTTATTAGCTTTTTCTAAAAACTTAATCAAATTTTAAAAAATTGAACAGAAAAAAGTCAAAACGACTTATAATATGAGACGGAGGAAGTAGTTGATTCTTGATCTCCTAACTCCATTATAATTTACTCTCTTTCTTAATTAATCCACTGTCGACAGAGCTTAGGTCGCCCCTGGCTATCAACCCGCGCCACGCTCGCCGACAACAGAGACGGGCCGCCAGGGTCATCACTGACCTCTCCGCCGTGGTGCATCAGTGCTCTTCATCTCTTCTGCTCCACTGGAACACCATTGTTCCTTTGGAGAAAAAAGGGGAGGGGGAAGAGATGGGAGAAGAATTGTGGTTGTTGACACGTGGACTTCCGTAGTTTTTTTTTCCTTATCATTTACACATGGGTCCCAAAGAGATTTCTTTTGTTCTTTTCTGATATAACCGCCAGGTAGATATTATATTAGCATATATGGACTAAATCAACATGCCACGTCAGTAAAACCGCCATCGAAACAGCAAAACAGGTCACGCACGAGGGCAGCCGCACTGATGGGCGATGGACCAGCTGCACCAGCAGCATACATGGGCCTGAACGGGACTTCTATGGACATGGACCGGAAGTCCGGAACGGGATTATGCGGCCCAGTTTTTCCTAGATTGGGCTTGGGCAGATTTGGGCTTGGAGGCCAGAAAGGCTAGGATGGTGGTGCGCCTCTTGTGGGCTTCATTGCTGCAGTCAGTGCCTCACTGGTGTTCGCTTTCAGTATTTCTGTACGGATGGAGTGAGGGCTAGTTTGGTTCAATACCCTACTAATATGTTGGTGGTGCCAAACTCTAGGTAAGTTTTGGCACTACCAATATTTTGGTAGGGTAGAATTTTAAACGAGTGTGTTTGGATTTATCCCAATTGAGAACCAAATTTCAAATTGTAGTAAATAATATTCTAGAATTGTGCCAAATTAAGTGTAGACATTACCAAACATTTGGCTTCAAACCAAATCATCACATTTACTATTTAAACTACCAAAAAATTGGTATAGCAACATTTTCGTATCAAACCAAAACGCCTCTGAATTTCCCCGTCACGTTCCTGTTTTTTTTTCCCTCCCTGCTGTTCCAGTCCTACATTATTCGGATTCGGGACACTGATGTTGTTGCATGGTGTTGGTTTTTCATATTTGTTACTTTGTTTTCCTCAACCTGAGGACTAAAATTATACCTCTCGCGGATCATCTTTGACGAGGCTTTTTACGGTCTGACAAAGATGACTATCTTTTGTAACAGGCCACTTATCTCCGTCACGGATAGCTTGATAGGGATGTCCGGTTCTGTACTATTGAGTTGTACTAGACCATAAAAGAAAAATGAATACCACAAGTAACAAAGTTTATCCGGAAGAAAATCTAAAGTACGAATTTAATTCTCTAAATAAAAGAAACTAAACCCGATCGAAGAAAAACTTCAAAATCAGACCTCACAAAAAAAGCAGATCAAACCCGTTATGTCCTATAGGCTATAGCTAGTGCTAAATCGGGCCATCAGTACGGTCGATTGGCGAGAGGCCAAACAAATGACAATATGGCGGGTACACTAAATTAACCCAGACATTAGTACGGCGTTAATTAACCATGAACCCTAATTAATCCACCCAACGCGATTCTTGCCAAATGATGTGGCCATGCAAACGCATGTACGGCCGGCCCCCAACACGGCAAAACCCCCATGTGCCCACGTCGCTGGCTCTCTCGTGGCCTCATGTGTCTCTCAATACTCTCATCCCGTTTCATTATCCCACCAGAATTCTTCCGCGATCACTTGTTAATTCGCCATTTGGGAGCACTCATTCCACAACAACATATTAACTATCTGCCCCATGCAATTATCTGCGCAGGGTCGTCTAAGCTAGCTAGCTAACCTCTCAAGTCTCAATTAGCTACCAACCTAGCTAAGAACATGCCGGTGGTGATAGCAATGTCCTAACTCCTATACTGCAAAACGAGTTGCTGAATCCCTGTACATTAATTTAGATTCTGATCAACATTTTTTTCTTGGCAATGAGGTTTTGTTTTTTTTCCCATGGCTTTGACATGGAGCTAGCTAGCTCTGCATGAGTATACTTTGCATGTGGGAGCTGAGCTAGCAACTGGGATGCCGCCGTGCAATTAATCATCGACCAAACCAATCAACTCCCCTGTATTCCCTGCCAACGACCATCATTCCCTCTGCCTCCCCTGCAGCTTATCCCCGTCTTATATAACCCGTACTTCCATGTTTCCTCTTCACAATCTTCCATTAGCAACCTGCAGTTCACCCGCTAGCTAATTAATCACGCATGCGGCATTAGGTTTTCGATAGCTTAATTAGGTTTGAGTAATCCTAGCATGGGATTAATTAACCAGCTCGATCGAACGGCGATTGAATTGAGCTAGCAGCTCCTTGCTGCGTATGTGCTCTGCACTGCACTGCATTTTAATTTCTTCTAAGAAAGTTGCACGATACGCATGTGCAAATCTTCTCCATTTGATCAGTAAAATGTTAACTTTGGTTGTGCTAAGGTGGTGATGAAGATGAAGATTAAGTGTTTCACGCAAAACGAGGTGGCAATAACGTGTGATTAATTGAGTTTTAATTATTACAAACTTGAAAAATGGATTAATCTGATATTTTAGAACAACTTACATATAGAAAGTTTTTGCACGAAACGTACCGTTTAGCAGTTTGAAAGCACGCCATGAGTATCCAAAAGTTTATCCAACTTTTGTTGGAGAAAAGAATATGGCCTAGTGTACCGAAGAATCGGCGCGGTGATGAAAAAAAAAGGAATAAGGCCACTTTTTGCATCTCTCACCATACTACTAGATATCCAGTACAATATTGATAGTGATATTTACTGACTTGGCATTCCAATCATAAAAGAAATAAAAATTAAGATAAGACCCACATATCATACTTCTTCCTTTGTGTCTCCTTTTCTACCCACTGTCTCTTTTCGAATTTTTTTAGAAATAATACGATTTTAATGGAAAATTGTAAAAATATAGGTCAGTTAGGCAAAATCATAAGTTTTGGGAGTTCGATAGGCCCCTTCAGAACACTGTGCAACGCTGTTTATGTATTTTTTTTATTTTTTTAAAGTGGTCCAACTATCCTGTCAAACAACCACAGTTCGACAGCAGGTTGTTCAACAGGTACCTCTGTCGAGCCACGGTTGTTCAACAGGGTGATAAATTTACGATTCTGTCTAATCGACCTATATTTTTGTGATTTTCCATTAAATCGTACTACCTCCGTTTTTTAATAGATGACGCCGTTGACTTTTTCTCACATGTTTGACCATTCGTCTTATTCAAAAATTTTACGTAATTATAATTTATTTTGTTATGAGTTGTTTTATCACTCATAGTACTTTAAGTGTGATTTATATCTTATACGATTACATAAAAATTTTTAATAAGACGAATGGTCAAATATGTGAGAAAAAATCAACGGCGTCATCTATTAAAAAACGGAGGGAGTATTATTTCTTCCCCGTGTTTTCTCAATGCCGACAGCATGACAGCGAGGAGGAACGATGGTAGGCGGCGAGCGCGGAGGAATGGCCCATGGCCGCTGATTCGTCTTGATTCTTTTGGTTCTGAGTTTGCGTTTGTCGAGAAGATACGTCTTACAAATACTTGATTGACTTGTTGTTCATTCGATTGATTTCTTTGGCTGTTATGCTCACGTTGACTTTGTACTCCCTCCGCTTTATATTATACTACGTAATTTGTTTTGATTTTTTTCTAATCAAACTTGTATTGTTTGTTTTAGTACTGATTATATCCAGAGAGAGTACATTACTAATTTAATATAAGTACAGACTACAGTGCTCTCAAATAATGTGGCAATGTGCGCCGATATCTTTAAACAAAGTGGTGTTTTTTTTATACTAATATTTTCTCTCTTTTCTTCTAGATAGTCTATATTCACGCATGAGATAACGCGCGATTAGTGTGAAATGAGATAGCAGGTTGAATCGCAAGCACATGATTGGACAACCCGGCATTGACTTACGCATTAGCTACGTAGGAGTACAATCAATCAGTGATTTATGTGTGTGTGTGTCTAATTGTTCTTTCCTTCTTCCATCCAAAAATGATTAACCAACCACTGGTGCCCCTCTGAAGAAGTCCAATACTTATCCTAGATTACTCACATGTACCAGTAATTAATCTAGCTGGTACTTGCAAACTAGCTGGACTTGTACAACCTGTGTCCTTTTCAAGATCAAAATGGCACTTTTTTTTTAATAATAAAAGGCAGAGTTTGCTTTGTCATTTATTTCAAGTAGAAGAGGAGCAGAGTACATCCGACCACAAACAGAAAAATATCACTTTACCTCAACTATACTACTGTTGAAATGCCATAATCTGAAGTGTTGAAGTGATTTTACATATCCTATAAAAAACTGATTTTGCATATATATCTCGGTTTATCCTTCAAGAACCATAAAATTATCTCTACGTGTTAACCTTATAGCCAGGTAACACGGAAATGAAAGACACAAACAGGTGTTGAAGACAAGGATGAAACAAATTACACTGATCATTGAACAAATTTCGGTCATCAATTCCATACTGCGGCGCGGTACAGATCAAGTACTAGCAAGTTTATAATAGTATAGCCCACTACTAGCTTCAAATCATATATAGCCAATGTAATAGCTAATTTATACAATAGTTGCTTACTATACTATTAATATTTGGTCTCACTTGTCATACACACATTACGTATTGGAGTCTGTACTGCAGCTGGCTACAGATCTGTAGCCCGCTGTTTTTCTCTCTCTTCGTTTATCTTTTTAAAATATATTTATAACTGACTTATAGCCTGCTATTGTACATGCTCTAACTATAGAATATTAAATTTTCGTCCATATTACAGGATGGAAGAAATTAGAGATTACAAAATTTTAGTCTAGGAGTAGTATGCATTGTATATACGTGCATATGCATTACAGAGGAGTCGAGGATCAATCATGGCCCAAATTCATCTGTTAAACCTCTCGTCTAGGTAGCCAAACCAACCAACTAACTCGTCTGTTAAACAAACTAGCTAACTAACTAACGACTAGATAACTGGTAATATATCAGCAATTCAGCATAGAACATGGGTGCAAACGGGCAACGGCTAACAGAATTTAGCATGGAATAATCTTAATTTTAATCCCCAGTATCAATCATCCATCAGAGCGCGCAAGTCAAAATATCCGGAGTTACATGTGCTAGTTTGAGGCGAGTATATATGTATATACGTCCATACCCCATTTGGCTTTTAGTTTTGGAATTCCCACAAGGATATCATATGTATGTTTAGAGGTAATCTTGTTTAGTGGCCCAATTAACGAGATCTTGTTTACGGTGTCCTGAGAATTATTCTGCTCTACACATTGCGGACTGAGTTATCTTTAGGTGATGTATATATTGCTGATCTAACACTTTTTTCACACATATCTTTGGGTGATATATATTGCCTGGATGTACCAATTAAAATTGACAAAAAATGTGATACTTACTATACCTACTTAAGGATGGTAAAATTGCTGTATGGTTTTACTTATAAAGATGGCTGAAATTAAGCCCATTTTCTTTAGATACAAAATTATACAGGCCATAAGCAGGAAAGCCCATTGGGCTATACCCTAAGGTCCCTAACCAAGGAATGGGCCTAATTAACTGGGCTTTATTTTCTTTTTCAGCTCGGCTTGAATTTGTTGTACTAGAAGTTCGTTTGATTCCGTAATAAGAGGGAGATCGATATATATGTTGCTAATCTGGAAGCCGGCCACAAGGTTAATTAAGGGTGTGGATAATGCATCCAGGGCTTCATCAGGTCACCAGAGTTCAACTCCTAAAACCAGTGTTTCTGTAATTGTGTGTTAGCTTGTGGCATACTATGTATCATGTGTGTTAGCACTGAATGCACATGAATGTGCTTCGAGTTCGCACCCTGATTACGTACGTGTTCCATCACACATGAGGATTAATCGCCGGCGTTATCCGTCTAATCATCTTCAGGTTGATCGTCAGTAATTAATCAGCTTCTGTTCCATCCGATTCCCGCGTTCCAATCCAATCCATGGCTATTTAAGCACCAGCAATTTTGGCCTTGTCATCGTATCATCGAATCAACAACACATTTCGACCGATCTTCTTCCTCTGTTTCTTTCTTGCTGCAAGGTTAAGGGGAAACTATTCTAATTCCTCGAGAGGATGTTTTCTCGTTTGCTTAAAAACCATCTAAACGGTTATGAAAAATTCTAGGAAAATTTGACAACATTCAAATAACACATATATACAATTCCACAAAATCTTAAGTCCAGACTCAACTCACACATTGAGATATAAAAAAGACAAATTCAGCATATAAACAGTAGCAGCGTACTGTTTATATCTATTAGAATCCACTCCCAAGGTTAAGTTGCAGTGGACATGGGCATGACCGCATGACAAGGTCGATCGTTCTACGGCGGGGGCGACGTTTCTACCAGCGCGCGTGTGCGTGTCAGGGCCGTCGGCTTCAACAACTTCGTGTCAGAGACGATCAGACGAGTCAGATTAAATCTAAAAAAAAAAGACACCGTTCATTCATTAATTATATTAGTCGTTAATTAATATCGTTATTATACATGTACTTTGCAGTTACATTAAGAATTAGATTAGGATTGGATCAATATTCCATCGGTGACTTCGACTTGGAGCACCATACGGATTTCAACTTTATATTTGCACCCATTTATACCCTCATCCTCCACGTAAGATTTTTCCCCCGTAAGGCCGTAACAACCTGTCCTGTGTGGACGCAAGTACTTTTCTTGGCATCGTCGCCCTTATCCTCCACGGGAGATTTTTCCACCGTAAGACCGACTTTTCTTGGCAAAAAGCAGCCCCGCCGCGTCGTCGCAGCCGCCACCGCCGCTGTCCTCCGTGGAGTAGATCGATCTACTGGCCGCGTTTGGAGTGATGGCTGCAGACTCAGTTCCATCGACATTATCGACTAATGTTGCTGATCCGTCGTATGTCACGTCGCCACGAAGAACCACAGCTGCTACTGGGCAGATTGATTTGTTGCTGAATCTTGAAATTATGGCTACTACTACCGCCGCCGCATCTCTATCCACAATGAATGCCGTCGCCGCTCCGACGTGTGCCACGCCGCCACCGGCGCCGTCGTCGGATAGACCCACGACTTCCCAATCTTCCAGATGGTAAAATTGCTGTATGGTTTTACTTATAAAGATGGCTGAAATTAAGCCCATTTTCTTTAGATACAAAATTATACAGGCCATAAGCAGGAAAGCCCATTGGGCTATACCCTAAGGTCCCTAACCAAGGAATGGGCCTAATTAACTGGGCTTTATTTTCTTTTTCAGCTCGGCTTGAATTTGTTGTACTAGAAGTTCGTTTGATTCCGTAATAAGAGGGAGATCGATATATATGTTGCTAATCTGGAAGCCGGCCACAAGGTTAATTAAGGGTGTGGATAATGCATCTTCACCAGCAACCAGCAGTTCGACTACTGATTAATTTGATTGTTGGTTAATTAATTAGCAGCGAAAATTGTGTATTAGTAAGGAACACGCATGTGCCTGCATGCTGCCGCCTGGCTCTGGTAAATTTATAATCCTTCGGTTGACTTGATGGTTGTGTGTGTAATGTGGGCTGATCTGGATTTTGATCTGTAATTGGGATTTTCAGATATGTTTTTGCTGGTTTATGTTATTATGTACTACATGTACATCAATTGTCAACTGAGTTAATATGATTGGCATATGTGTGTTGAATTGATTCACCATCCGAGTAGATCTCTCTCTCTAGAAACATTGTGTATAGCCATCAATTTGGAGCAAACAGTTTCTTACATGAACTGAATACTTGATAATTCCTAACAAAATTTATGACATTTTCAGAAATATACAGATGATAAACTACTACCTAAAAACGTGGTTTTCCCTACAAGCGAAATACTACATAATATTCGAGTACTAGAAGCAGTGATCGGTCGATGCAACAGGATATACACACACAAGCAAACAGCCATGAGGTCAAATATTCACGCACATGTTGCCAACTGACGGTTCTTGACTTCTTGTTCAATCAGTTACCAAGTTCCAACGTAACTTAAATCTGATTATATTCATGAAGTGAATTTTCAATATAACCTAGTTAAATTTAGTGGTAGGGTTAAACTAAATTGATTATTGTAGTACTTCGAAACAAAAATCAGATGCATTCATGTTTAAGTAAATTTCATAAAAACTAGTTTTGGGGCAAGCGTAATGTAAAATCTCAGGTATTGCAATTTGTTTCAAGAAACCACATGTTTGAACTCATGTTGAAAATATGGCTAACTGTAACTATCCCATACTATTTTTTACATTTATTATATATGTATAAATGCATTAGCCAAGTAGACAATATAAGTAGCTTGAATTTGGGGTTTCTTGAAACATTTCTTTCCTAAATATAAGGTTCCTTGAAATAAATTATAATACTTGATGTTTCGTGTTACTTATATCCTAAAACCTAAGGTTTCGTGAAATTTACTCTAATGTTTTGTGTGTTGGGCATGCTATTCACTCGTTGTCCGGCCTGTGGTGACAGCTAAGCTAGATTCGGCTAGAATTCGTCTGTCGGAGAAACGGTGGGATTTAAATGGGGGTGTGGTAGTTCAATCCATACTTAACTGATTATTTTAAGAAAAAAAATCAAACTATTTAAAATTTCTTCTTCAGTAGAAACATAATCCTAAGTTTTTTATAGCTAGAAAATTGAAGACATACGTCTGGAGAGCGTATACAGCATACTTGCCTCGTTAATAACATTTCATTAACCCATCTAATAAAAAATTACATGCATAGGCAATGGAATTAATAATAATTAACAAAATTAAGGAACAAATTAAGCATGAAGCTAACAGAGCAATTAATTAAGAACACCAACGAGCCGAAATCGTAGGCATCTTACGTCGCGCGCACCTCCGGGCTCCGGCATGCCAAGGATGTCATGGCGGCGGCGTGCATGCAGCTCCGTCAAAACCACGAGCACGCACGCACGCACGCACTCACCGTCGTCGTCCGGCCATGTTCCGGCCGTCCGTACGTCGCCGTGTATCAGTAGTCGAACTGCTTGGAGGTGGAGAACGTCTGGCCGAACTTCCACCCCGCCGGCGCGACGTCCTGGAACAGTATGTACTGGCCGCCGGTGGTGGTGACGCCGAAGCTGAGCGGCTGGCCGGCGAGCCCGGCGAGCGACTGCCAGTTGGCGCCCCAGTTGCGCGACATCTGGAGCCACCCGGTGCCGGCGCCCCTGACCGACACGGCGGCGACGGAGCCGCTGCCGGCGACGTTGGCGAGAGGCAACAGCTCGAAGTGGTCGAAGCCGCCGACGGTGAAGGCGGACGCCGCCGCGGCGCCAGCACCGGACGCGGCGGTAGAGCACCGGCACGATCCCGGCGCGGTAGACGCCGATCCGCTCCCACGCCGGCTGCGACATGTCGAAGTGCCGCCGCGGCGGGTTGCACCACCGCCGCCGTCGCTGGGGAGGGCCCAGTTGGGCGGGCAACAGTTGGTGGCCGTCACGGTCACCGCGCCCCGCGGCTTGCACCACCGCCCGGCCTTGTCGGTGTCGCACACGATGAGGTAGCACTGCCCGCACGCCGCGCCGTCGTTGAACAGCGCCGTGCTCAGCGCCGCGTTCTCGAGGCCGTACCCTTGGTCGTACAGGTTCCCATACCCACACGCACCGCCTGCTCATGCATACCCATCGTGTTAGTTTATTTTTTTAAGGAAATTGTTATGCATACGACTTAACTGTTCAACTCATGTACGACTGAATTTAATCAACGGTTGTAAATAGCTGCAATATATATAAACATGTTTCCCTTTAATTGATATATGGTTGTATACTTGTATATCTCTAGTTGTATAACTTGATAGTACATTTAGCAGTACTTTTTTTTATTAGTGTTGAAATTCATTTTTACTGATTGTTAAAATCATTTTTACTGATAATAATAACAGAATGTTATCAGCAGAGACTTATTTTTTTTTCATGAATGTGCAAAAGCCCTACACGTCAATATATTATAACAAGAGTAATGTATATCGGTACAAACCAAAATAGTTACTGGGGGGTATGGGGTACAGTATGACACTAAATAGCTTGCTAAACGAGTACAACTCCTACGAAAAAAAGTGAGAGAAACGAAACTAGACGTACTCATAATCTTTATGTGGGATATACGGTTCGCGCGGAGAACGAAAATGTTGGCTTACCCATGGTGCCGGAGCCGTCGTTTCCGCCGTAGAACGTGGCGGTGGCCGGAATCCAATCATCGGCGGCGGCGAGCGCCATGCGCGCCGCGAGGATGGTGCACAGAACCAGGAGGTTCTCAGCCATGGCGCCCATGGCGACGTTCAAACAACAGATCAGGCTGGAAGAGATCGACCTGAATAACTACAAGTTCTTGAATATTTTGATGTTGTTACTGAGTGCTAATGCGTGTTATCAATTGAGTGCTTATATAGAGGCAGGAAAGAGTGGGAGCTAACTGGATTAGCAGTTGATTAATTAACTAAACTAATTAATTACAGATTAGGCTATCATGATCGACGCTAAGGACAGGTTGTTTGGTGGAAATTAAGCTAGAGGGGAATGATGGTCTTGTCCTGTGTCAGAACACTCAATCCGTGTTCGATCGAAAGCACATGCAGATCGGTTAATTAATCACTAATTAATCCAGTGATTAATTTAGCTAAGCTCCGAGGCCTCTGACTTTGGAGAGGAGAGTGGAGAAATGCTCTGTTCCCGAGTTGGATTAGAGTAGGCTGCATGCCGGTGCTAACGTGCCAGTTGTAACGCCATGCTGGTTGTGGACTTGAGAATTTGGTAGGAGAATTATATTTGGTGAGGCTGTGTGCCAATTTTCATCAGCGATCTCAACCGATTCTACCAACCAGGGTTTTACATTTCAGAATAAAAAAGGGTTTAATTATAATTAGGGGGGCTGAAATTTCAGAATTTTCGAGCAGAATTTTGAAATTTGAACATATTCCACTTGATTTATTTTTTTTTGCTAAATTCAAGTAAAATTTTTTAAAAAATCAGTAACCCAAGATTTTTGAAATTTACGTGTGAGATTGTGAATCATGCTACCAAGTACCAACCAGTGGAGTTTTCTCTCTCTTTCAAGTATTGTTTGTTTTAGTAATGATTATATCCAGAGAGAGTACATTACTAATTTAATATAAGTACAGACTACAGTGCTCTCAAATAATGTGGCAATGTGCGCCGATATCTTTAAACAAAGTGGTGTTTTTTTTATACTAATATTTTCTCTCTTTTCTTCTAGATAGTCTATATTCACGCATGAGATAACGCGCGATTAGTGTGAAATGAGATAGCAGGTTGAATCGCAAGCACATGATTGGACAACCCGGCATTGACTTACGCATTAGCTACGTAGGAGTACAATCAATCAGTGATTTATGTGTGTGTGTGTCTAATTGTTCTTTCCTTCTTCCATCCAAAAATGATTAACCAACCACTGGTGCCCCTCTGAAGAAGTCCAATACTTATCCTAGATTACTCACATGTACCAGTAATTAATCTAGCTGGTACTTGCAAACTAGCTGGACTTGTACAACCTGTGTCCTTTTCAAGATCAAAATGGCACGTTTTTTTTTAATAATAAAAGGCAGAGTTTGCTTTGTCATTTATTTCAAGTAGAAGAGGAGCAGAGTACATCCGACCACAAACAGAAAAATATCACTTTACCTCAACTATACTACTGTTGAAATGCCATAATCTGAAGTGTTGAAGTGATTTTACATATCCTATAAAAAACTGATTTTGCATATATATCTCGGTTTATCCTTCAAGAACCATAAAATTATCTCTACGTGTTAACCTTATAGCCAGGTAACACGGAAATGAAAGACACAAACAGGTGTTGAAGACAAGGATGAAACAAATTACACTGATCATTGAACAAATTTCGGTCATCAATTCCATACTGCGGCGCGGTACAGATCAAGTACTAGCAAGTTTATAATAGTATAGCCCACTACTAGCTTCAAATCATATATAGCCAATGTAATAGCTAATTTATACAATAGTTGCTTACTATACTATTAATATTTGGTCTCACTTGTCATACACACATTACGTATTGGAGTCTGTACTGCAGCTGGCTACAGATCTGTAGCCCGCTGCTTTTCTCTCTCTTCGTTTATCTTTTTAAAATATGTTTATAACTGACTTATAGCCTGCTATTGTACATTCTCTAACTATAGAATATTAAATTTTCGTCCATATTACAGGATGGAAGAAATTAGAGAATACAAAATTTTAGTCTAGGAGTAGTATGCATTGTATATACGTGCATATGCATTACAGAGGAGTCGAGGATCAATCATGGCCCAAATTCATCTGTTAAACCTCTCGTCTAGGTAGCCAAACCAACCAACTAACTCGTCTGTTAAACAAACTAGCTAACTAACTAACGACTAGATAACTGGTAATATATCAGCAATTCAGCATAGAACATGGGTGCAAACGGGCAACGGCTAACAGAATTTAGCATGGAATAATCTTAATTTTAATCCCCAGTATCAATCATCCATCAGAGCGCGCAAGTCAAAATATCCGGAGTTACATGTGCTAGTTTGAGGCGCGTATATATGTATATACGTCCATACCCCATTTGGCTTTTAGTTTTGGAATTCCCACAAGGATATCATATGTATGTTTAGAGGTAATCTTGTTTAGTGGCCCAATTAACGAGATCTTGTTTACGGTGTCCTGAGAATTATTCTGCTCTACACATTGCGGACTGAGTTATCTTTAGGTGATGTATATATTGCTGATCTAACACTTTTTCACACATATCTTTGGGTGATATATATTGCCTGGATGTACCAATTAAAATTGACAAAAAATGTGATACTTACTATACCTACTTAAGGATGGTAAAATTGCTGTATGGTTTTACTTATAAAGATGGCTGAAATTAAGCCCATTTTCTTTAGATACAAAATTATACAGGCCATAAGCAGGAAAGCCCATTGGGCTATACCCTAAGGTCCCTAACCAAGGAATGGGCCTAATTAACTGGGCTTTATTTTCTTTTTCAGCTCGGCTTGAATTTGTTGTACTAGAAGTTCGTTTGATTCCGTAATAAGAGGGAGATCGATATATATGTTGCTAATCTGGAAGCCGGCCACAAGGTTAATTAAGGGTGTGGATAATGCATCCAGGGCTTCATCAGGTCACCAGAGTTCAACTCCTAAAACCAGTGTTTCTGTAATTGTGTGTTAGCTTGTGGCATACTATGTATCATGTGTGTTAGCACTGAATGCACATGGATGTGCTTCGAGTTCGCACCCTGATTACGTACGTGTTCCATCACACATGAGGATTAATCGCCGGCGTTATCCGTCTAATCATCTTCAGGTTGATCGTCAGTAATTAATCAGCTTCTGTTCCATCCGATTCCCGCGTTCCAATCCAATCCATGGCTATTTAAGCACCAGTAATTTTGGCCTTGTCATCATATCAGCGAATCAACAACACATCTCGACCGATCTTCTTCCTCTGTTTCTTTCTTGCTGCAAGGTTAAGGGGAAACTATTCTAATCCCTCGAGGGGATGTTCCCTCATTTGCTTAAAAACCATCTAAACGGTTATGAAAAATTCTGAAAAAATTTGACAATATTCATACAACACATATATACAACTCCACAAAATTTTAAGTCTAAACTCAACTCACACATAAAGATATAAAAAAGACAAATTCAGCGTATGAATAGTAGCGTACTGTTTATATCCATTAGAAATTTAGAATCCACTCCCAAGGTTAAGTTGCACTGGACATGGGCATGACAAGGTCGATCGCTCGCTGGCTGGTCCTTTGCATTGCGGTGGTGGCGGCAGCGTGCGCGCGTGGCCGGCGTGGCGGCGAACTGGTCGGCGGGGGCGACGTTCTACGGCGGGGGCGACGTTTCTACCAGCGCGCGTGTGCGTGTCAGGGTCGTCGGCTTCAACAACTTCGTGTCAGAGACGATCAGACGAGTCAGATTAAATCTAAAAAAAAGACACCGTTCATTCATTAATTATATTAGTCGTTAATTAATATCGTTATTATACATGTACTTTGCAGTTATATTAAGAATTAGATTAGGATTGGATCAATATTCCATCGGTGACTTCGACTTGGAGTACCTACGGATTTCAACTTTACATTTGCACCCATTTATACGCTCATCCTCCACGTAAGATTTTTCCCCCGTAAGGCCGTAACAACCTGTCCTGTGTGGACGCAAGTACTTTTCTTGGCATCGTCGCCCTTATCCTCCACGGGAGATTTTAAGGCCGACTTTTCCTGGCAAAAAGCAGCGCCGCGGCGTCGTCGTAGCCGCCGCCGCCGCTGTCCTCCGTGGAGCAGATCGATCTACTGGCCGCGTTTGGAGTGATGGCTGCAGACTCAGTTCCATCGACATTATCGACTAATGTTGCTGATCCGTCGTATGTCACGTCGCCACGAAGAACCACAGCTGCTACTGGGCAGATTGATTTGTTGCTGAATCTTGAAATTATAGCTACTACTACCGCCGCCACACCTCTATCCACAATGAATGCCGTCGCCGCTCTGACGTGTACCAAGCCGCCGCCGCCACCGTCGTCGGATAGACCCACGACTTCCCAGTCTTCCAATCATAGGGTGGTGGATATCAACTATCATCAGAGCCAGCAAAACCCCCGTGGCAGTGACTTCGGCGAGCACCTTCATCTCAGCGAGGGAGGTCGCCGTGGTGGCCGCCCTGTGCCAAGATGTGGCTATGGCAGTGGACACCGTGGTGGCTATGGCTTCCATAGGCATCGTCGCGACGGTTGGAGAGGTCACCATGGTGGGCATGGACCGGAGGACATCATCGGTTTCCTCCCGCCGCCGCCACATTATCCTCCTTTCCCAGATTTTCTGCTGCCACCGTCATTTCTCACGTCGCCGTATTTCGGTGCATGCCATGAACCAGCTATTGGATACGCACCTCACAGCGAATACTATGGATCAATGATTGGCCATGCACACCCAGGTATGTGAGATAAGAAGGAATAGATCATTGGTCCTTAAGGTAGGTGACTAAGTCACTTACATGTGAGACCACTCTACTATAGGATCACATATCAGTGATTCAAAGTCATGCCACCTAATGATAAAGAATCTGTTTCGGTTAGATAAACTATAAGTTATGTTTGGTGAGTTATTTTTTATAAAAGTTATATTGATTTTCAGTTATCCATACTCTATGTGAGACACATCATAAGTTTGGTGTATTCTTTCTTTCTTTTTTATTTATACTGACTTTCTTTGTGATATGCAGGATAAGTTTGGTGCATTCTTTTATTTATTTATACTGACTTTCTTTGTCTTATGCAGGATAAGTTTGGTGTATTCTTTATTTTTTTTATTATTTATACTGACTTTCTTTGTGATATACAGGATTTGCCTTTCCACTCCCACAACAAAACATAATGCCTCTCATACCGTTTTCGGTGCGTCCACATATAGAGCAACCGGAAGCACCGTTGACTGCGGAAGAGCGTGAAAAGAAAATACGTGAACAAATTGAGTATTACTTTAGGTTCTTACTGTAACTCATTCAAGTTTTAACTTACAGTGTAATAGTTTTTTTAAAGTCCGGATTCTTAATCTATATATTCTCTCTTATTTTCCAGTGAAAACAATTTATGTTCTGATGTGTATTTGAAGGGGTGGATGAACCAACAAGGTTGGGTTCCGTTGACATTGGTTGCTGGTTTCCCTAGAGTAAGTTAAGATTATATAAATGCAGTGATGTAAATGGTAGCACATTTGAAGTATTGTTGGTGTTCTTTTAAAAAAATATTGTGGATTTTTCACCTTTATTTGGAAGCAAGATATGTTTCAGATTTTACAATTTAAGCCAAATTCCATTTGATTTAGCTTTTTTAGATAGTGGATAGGAATTAAGCCTTTATTTGATTTAGTATTTACTTTAAATGTCCATCTCTTTTGCCTAGTCTATGGCACACTTTCTGTAAACAAATGACATACTAATATATCATACTAAGCTGAGTTCCTAATTTAAAATGATATTTTAAAAATGGCTAAGCAAAGTCTTATCAAGTAGCTCAGTACTTCTAATTTGTTTATCTTTTATTCGAATTAGCTACAAATATTATTTCAATTTTTTCAGGTCCAGGCTCTAACTACCGATTACGAGATCGTACAGAGGTCTTTGCTATCATCGACTGAAGTAGAATTGCAGGTAACCACTTTCTGCATTCAAATGATGCTTCATGTTTGTTTACTTAATATTCTCCTAAATTACAGTAACAGCTCTATTACACAAGACCGTTTCGCTACTCACTTCTTAACCATAATGATTCAAATTATCTTCCTTTATATTTCATATTTCAGATGTTTCAGCGTTTACCTATACTTGTTACTAATTAACAGATATTCTTGGTTTCTTACTAATATAGACTTAATTCCTACACTTCAACAGGACGGTAAAATAAGAAGACGCATGGGGTGGGAGAAATACATTCTCCCTATAAGTTTCACCCATGAGGGTTGATTAATTGCAAAAGTAAAGCTCTACAAGAGAGGATAATCGTCACTATTTTTTCGGTTGTGATGCGTCTATTATCCAAGTTTCTTTTTTTTTGTCTTTGTATGTTATTACATGATTAGAGGACAAACCTACATTCTATGAATGTCCTGTCCGCTATGTGCCTCTGCTGAATATAATTCATTGGGTTAAACTGAATATTCTGTATTGCAATGTTCGCAAAAGAAAAAAAATACTATCGAGCTCTCACTTCAGTTAGTAGCATCTGCTAGTAATAAATTGGCATATGCCCTGAATGCATTCTTAATAATGCTGCAATGTATGCTACTGAGTGTTGTCTGTCTGAATCTGAATAACCTGAGTGAATTCTGAATGTTGTTGCATGCATGCTGCTGAACTGAGTGAGTGCTCTTTGTATGTCTGAATATGTTCTCTGCAGCAATGTTAATGTGCAATGAGGTTCAGACAGGTCAGCTAGGCTGTTTGGTGATCCGTCTTTCTGTTGTCTACTGACAATCAGACATGACCAGGAAGTAGTTAGTTTGAGGCTTAGAGATGAAGCTAAATGATATATAATATATGCTGTGAAGTGCAGAGAACTAGGATGATTATATATGACTGTAGCACCTAACTGTCAGATTAAGATGACAGTGCAGGCAAAGCAAAATGCAAGGGAATCATGGTACAAAACCATCGATATGATTTTATTATAGTCATATTGGATTATGTGCTCTAATTTGAAATTTTCACTTGTAACCATTTTGCATATATTTATAATTTATTTGTGTACAAACACTTAACATAAGTGGATTATGAGTGGACTGTAAGGTAAAACCATTTCAGTCATATTCCCTTATTTATAGGACAAACACATCGCTTTCTAATGAGTTGGGTATATACAGTTGCATGTCGAGTTAGTGAGCTGAATTAATAAAAAGGAGTGTGGTTAGTGTACTGGTTGGCCCCAATTTATTTCCATTATGGAATTTACACGCTACTAGTATGCCAAATTGAGATGAATTGGCTACTCTTCACTTTTCCCTGTCTCCATTTTTAGGCTTTGTGTTGAAAACAGAGATTTCTTCAGGCAGTCCTGAACTCACTCAGATCACTGAAAAACTGAAAAAAAAATTCAAGGCGGTTCATTGTCTCAAAAGGGCAAATGTACAGGGGCAATATAACAGAGGTGTAAGTAACCAAGCTATTCAGCAATGTACTGTACCATCAAAGTTCGTTCATTGCTTCATCATTCATCCAACCAAAATTAATTTAGGAACCTACTTGCAGCTGCATTAATTCTATCTGAACATATATTGATATATGGCCAGAGTGAATATTTGCAAGGAGCTAAAACTATATCTTTGCTTTGAACTTTGAATTCTGCCATGCCGTTTTGCTCTACCACGGACAGGTAGAGATTGGCCATTTTATCTCTTAAACTGGAAGCACAGCACGCGCGAGAAACACAAGCTTTTTTTTAAAAAAAAAAAACAAAAAGCAGATTGCTCCGGATTCTGATTAACTAAGCTAGAAACCGGCCACGAAGAGGGAGGAGAACCAGATGACGAGGTCGTCGCCGAGCTGGAGCTCGTCGAGCCCGGCCACCGCAGCGGCCACCACGGCGCCGCCGACGTGGAGGCGGGGAGCGGGCACTCCGCCGCCGGCAGTAGAGCGCCAGCCACCGGTCGACGCAGTCCCGGTGGAACGCGTGCCCGCACGGCAGCCGCCGCACCTCCTCCCCGTCCTGAACCCCGATATGCACACGCAGCACCCGCCGCCGCCGCCGCCGCCTGCTGCCCGCCACCGCCGACGCCGACGCCGTCGCCGTCGCCGTCCCGCCAGCACCGGCACTGCCCTCCATCGTCGCCGCCGTCACCTTCCGCCGCCGCCTTCTTCCCTGACAGCGCCGACGACAGGAGCGCCATGACATGGCTCACCACCACCACCACCATCGTCTCGATCGATCAAATGCGACGCAATCGAGACTCGAGAGTATAGTAGCTGGCCAAGATTTAAATTTGCACTCGAACCAGCAAGATCGCGATGGCTTATAAAGAGAGCGATCGACTGATCGACTGATCAAGTTTGGGATCATCTGGAAAAAATTAAGGTGATGGAGACATGGATTGGTTGCACCTAATTAAAACTCCCAAGAGTACATCGAGCTATCACACTCACACTCCCTTGGATACAAAGGACTTGCCTCCTCCAACCACAAACAATCTAGATTTTCACTCAGATTTTAAGAAGTTGTAGTTGTAGAATTCAGAGAATAAACTAGAAACCAGCTTCTCCAAATTCTTACCAGCTAGTTTCTCACCAGCTGCTTCTTAAAATTTTAAGCTCTCCAAACGGAATCAAAGCTTCTAGCTTTTTACCTGTTACTTCTTAGAATTTTAAGCTCACCAAAGCTTCTGGGTCACTGCCGTAGCTGAGCTGATCAGCTCGAGTGATGAGTGATCGATCTCGTCAGTGTACGTGACCTACCTGACACGAGGCGTGAGGTCCAAACATCCGCATGGTCATCAGATGAGCAACAACAGTGTCGCAGCTCGCGAGGTGGAGTGGTCATTCTCGGGCGTCCGATTGAAAATCCAGTTTACCTGTGGGCTACTGTAGCGGTTGATCCGAGCCGTCCTTTCAACCACCTAGGCTAGTTGCTAGTACGTACAGACCAACAGTGGATCATTCCTAGGCTATCAGCATTAATTTGACAATTTGACCCTTTACAAAAACTAATTTTACAAATAAACCGTCGCCAAAATTTATTTTAAAAGTGAATTTTTTTCAGCGTCAAATCGTGTGGCGCTAAACTTAGACATCTCAGAGGCTCAGCGCCACGTCACCTGGCGCCGAATGCCGTGCCACCGTGGATGGAAGGCTGAGTCAGCGTGCCAACGTACGTTCAGCGTTGTGCTATTTGGCGCTGAGGTGTCTAAGTTCAGCGCCACGCTGAACAAAAGGATCATTTTTGAAATAAGTTTTGGCGACGGTTCATTTGTTTAGTTTTTGCAAAGGGTCAAATTGTCAAAATTAATGGGCTATCAGTGTACCAGCTCAGTTTGGTACTTTGGAGTTTGGACTGTTGTTAACGAAATTGGGTATTTTTTTCTCAAAAAGAGAAGGTATTGTATACTAGGACTCTAAAAGAATTCATGTGTTCCGAACCAGGCTCAATTTGTGAGATTGCATTTTGCCATTTTGAACTGAGAGGCAGAGACAGCGCAGAGGCCAGGCACCATCCAATAATTATATTTAGTGTAGGGTCATATAATTAATTGGGTATTTAAGCTAAGTAATGGTGTATTAGGTCCCCTCAAAACCTCTCGGGGCCCCTTTTCTAAATTCTGGCTCATTGCGCTTATCTTTTTGGTTGTTATATAAAAATAGAAACTTGTAATTTTTGTAACCTGGTTGCACACATTAATTTCAACGGATGGACCAAATGTGTTATCGAACTATCATGTCTCTCTCTGTCTCTCAAGTGTTCCATATTTTCATAATACAACAATATTATCACATTTGCAGAATAGATTAAAGAAAGCCTGGTTTGCCAAATGCCCAAAAACAATTTAAAAACCTAAAACTTCTCTGAATACATAACACGAGGTATTGCGTGTTGTTGATCGATCGTGTGCGCAGCCTTGTCGGTTGCAGCCATACAAGCAGATGTGCCTGTCATTTGAGCTATTCTGCCTGGTGCCTGCTCGTTGCTTCATCAGCACAAAAGCCGGTGACCTTTGTCTCATGGCATAAAAGCAACTTCAGTAACCTGCAAGGAACCAAAGGAATAATAAGTAAGCCAGTGATCACTGCTAGTTAGGTACACTGACTGGAGCTATTCTTCCCTGCAGAACAGAGGTGAAGGTGATCCGTCACTAATCATAGCTCTATGCGTGGCATGTCAAATCTCTCTAAATATATAGATTTTTTGTTCTTAAAGTTCTCAACTTAACCAATGCATTTGATGTGCCTGTAGGGAGTACATTTTAGTGTGATCATATAGAATATAGCTTATTTTCATTTCAGTGCATATGGAGAACATTAGGCATGTACTTGTTGGCCACTGCATAACTGAAGTTACATGATTTTTCATTCAGTAATCAATTGCTTAGTGCATATGCAAAGCATTAATCATGTAACAGTTGTTGGGCACTGCTGCATAACTGAAAATACATGTACATGATGTGTCCCTTGCCGCAAGAACTGTCCTGACCGACCCATACTAGATTTCTTTCGTGTTTTCTGGCGACAACTTTAAATCGGCAGGTGCTCCAGCTTTCGCTGTTCTCTTTTGGCTCTTTGCATTGCTTTATAAGGTAGTAGTAGGCTAGTAGCTTTTGCTGTTCATTCTTTTTCTTAATCATTTTAGGTCACTTTCTTTATCTCGTTAGAATATTAATATCCATGCAAGTTAGAGCTAACGCTATTCTTCTGTTAGTTTGGGAACAAGGATCATATGTATATGATGTTAAGTGATTGGTTCTCTCCAAAAACCAGTAGAAGTAGAGTACTAATATAAACATAGAAACAGAGCAACTTGGGATCATTTATTCTCGATTATCATGCACAATGCAACAATTAATTACTCCAGCCAAAAGAATTAAGTTTATCACAGGATCGTACTGGGATAATAACTACTCCCTCCGTCCCTAAATACAAGGGATTTTAGTTGGATGTGACGTATTCTATAACGAATCAGGACAGGCTTCATATCCAGATTCATTATACTAGGATGTCACATCTCAAAATCCCTTATATTTAGGGATGGAGGGAGTAACAAGTGATCGGCGTTTGGGAGAGCATGCTGATCAATATGAAACAGAGAGAGAGAGTTGGTTCTAAATACCAAGCGACAGAGTGAAAAATCAAACACCACTGAATCATGAGTAGCCATGTAAGTATTTCTTTGTCCTGATGAACAATTTGGTCAGTGCCCATCAGCAGGGGAATGCTTTATTGGAGCAACAAGCAGTTAGAAGAGCACGCAGGTTGTGGTTTATCTCAAAAGTTTTATTCTTACTAACTATTACCACAACAGAAATGCAAATATTTGAGCCATTGTTCAATGCCTGTGGGAAGAATCCTTTGCACCGCAATCTTCTGATTTGTCCTGGTCGTGGTCCAGCAACTTACCATCTTTTGGGACAAGACAAGGAATCCCATCGACTATCTGGAGCAGACATAAGCACAAAAAGAAAACGAGGTTAAGAAAGTAAGATGAATGGAATCACCATGACAGTAGCAGGTCCTCACAAGAAACCTGGCCAAAAAGTAGATAATTCAGTGGGCAATAGGAGTGCTGCCAAACTGCCCATTAAACCACCCACGATCGAGTGAATTCCTGCTAGAAGAAACAGCTCACTTAAATCCTACGATTCCACATGTTAAAGTTCTCATCCTTTTTGGCACGGTTCAAGTGTTCATTTGTTCCTCCAGAAACTGTGTTTCACATATTTATAGATCAGAATGCAGATAGCATAACAACCCCCCTTGCAGTTGGCATGAAAGCCAGTTGGTGCACATCTTATCAACGTCCTGTCCTACTGTGCCCATCAATGTAATTCTCTTCTGTGATCAATGGTTGATCTCTTTGCTAAAAAAGAGAGAGATATAGTAATACAATCAGGTGAGGCATGAACATCCCCGTGATTCCCTAAAAAACATCCTACACTCTAGTTCATCTCACATAGAACACTTGCATGTATTAATTGACAATGGGCACTAATATTTGGCGCTGAAACCATGTTTACACAAGTACTAAGTTGCATTGTTGGCTAACTCTAGGACATCTTCGAGTAACACTAGCCCCTAGTCCTGCCAAAGTCCACTCTAGGGCACGCACCGCATCCAAAATATCCATTGATCTGTTACTACTGTGCCATCCCGCACGGTTCACCATCTATATCACTTCAGATTAAACAAACCTCAATAACTGCAGTACATTCCCAGCCTGAATCCTGCAGAATGCAGTTATACAGGGTATAGCAGGCGGATCTACAGTGTTACCACCGGTGTCAGGCGACACCGACGACTTTTGGCAAAAGCTATGCTTAAAATTCTTATTCATATATTGTAACACTATACTCTAAATATAATTAGTATGCTATGACACTGATAGACACATTATGACACCAATGAACTAAATTTATGGATCCGCCAAATAGCCCCCACGATGTGTCACTAGGCACCACCTGAATTCAAATCGGCAGAGCTGGGTGTTCCGCTCCGAATTGTGGTTTTTTACTAGGGAATGGGATTCCTTGATTTCGTTCCCCATTTCTTGGATATTTGTTTGGCTCAGGGCACAGGCAATACAACAAACAGGTGGTCGGCAGTCCAAACGCACAAGCTAGTACCGGAGAGGGAGGAGCCGCGGGGACTCACCGGGAAGGACACGCCGACGGCATCGCTGACCAGAGACCCGCTGTCTTCGCAGTACCTGCAGGTAGCAAGTAGAAACCGCACTTGTAAGCGAGACGAAACGGAGGACTCCGCCGCGCACACAGCGCGCCGCGGCGGCGAGAGAGGAGGCACAGCTTCCCTTGGCTGCTTGGCCGCCTCGCCTACCTGAGAGGCTTCTTGGAGAGTGGGCAGACGAGCGCGTCGGCGAGCGCCTGCGGGATTCCTCCCCCACCGCCGCCGCCACCGCCGATTCCGCTGTGGCACAGCAGCGACGCCGCCGTCCGCCGCATCGTCGCTCGCCGTGCAATGGTCACGGGCTCACGGCCCGGTGGCCGCCGCCGCCCAAAGCGCGTGATTGCCGAAGTGCCGGCCCACATCGGCCCAAACCTCTCTCGTGGGCTAGCTACAGAGTAGTAGATTGCGGAAGTGACGGCCCACATCGGCCCGCTTCTTTGGGCATGTAGCGTTCAGCCCAAATCATCATCCAATTCCAATGAACTGATTCCTAGCATATTTTATCAAAATGAAAAATTCGTATTGTGTTTCTTTTAGATCATTTTTATAGCATAAAACTCAACGTTTTATTAATCCATAAAATTTCAAGTTTTGTGAAGTAACCCCAGTTTTTTTTTTGTGGGGGGATGCATTTCACCTATATGTAAAGCCCTATGTAATTATGTAAAAATCAGTTGTTGAAAACCAGTTGTAGTCAAATCTGAACTGTTCGAAGCAAATTAAAAAACCTAAAATCATGCGAAAGAAATAGAGTACCTCAAAACCAGAAGTTCAAAGGAATTATTTCCCCCGAACATTGGAGTCGTGTTTGGTTGGTATGAAGATGTGTGATGCGCCTAGTGCCTTCCTTGCAACCTGATGATAAGGGCAAGTTTGGTTGGAAAATCGCTTCAAATATACATTAGGTAGTACTATGGATGGTAATATGGAAACTTAATTATGGGGTTTTGGATATATGACCAAGAGAAAATAATGGTACTGTGTGCTAACTTGTGAATTTCACCTTTGCATGAATTCAGAAACTTTTTCTGTCTTGCAAGAAAAAGAGAGATAAATCTACAAGTCATGATCAATTTTTGATCAAAAATTTCTCTCCAACCTATTCCCCTTCATGCAATCTGTTCGATTTCATCTCAATTATTTGTACCCCCAAACAAACTAGCTGCCAAACGAACCACCACTGTTTGCTGAAAACTTGTGCAGACAAGACAAGGTCGACATGGCCAGCAGCAGAAGCTCTCTGGTGGTCGCAATGGCGGTGGCGATCCTGCACCGTTGCTGCTGCGCCGCTGCTCCGGCGGCCGCGGCGGCGAACCGGACGCGGGCGCCGGCGCTGTTCGTGTTCGGGGACTCCATCGTGGACGCCGGCAACAACAACGCCATCACGACGCTGATCCGGTGCAACTTCGCGCCCTACGGCAAGGACTTCCCCGGCCACAACGCCACCGGCCGGTTCAGCAACGGCAAGGTCCCCGGCGACATCCTCGGTACGGCCTCTGCTCGTCCATGGCGCCGCGCGGCGACCTGTTTAGCACAGCTCTAGCTCTATCTCTCTTGAAGCTAGAGACCAATTAAACGATTTTAGCTCCACCTAAACAGGGATTAGAGTTGGCTAGAGTGATCTTACAAAATGAATTAGAGATGTGGAGCTGGGTTTAGGCAGCTCAATAACTTTATTTCAGAACCAACTACTGGAGTTAAATTTAGAAGCCGAAACCCTACCAAACGGTTTCTAAGCTCCTGTTCGGGGGAGTTTATTCTAAGAATAAGCTGATTGGTAGTTAGCTTCCAAAATTCTAAAGAAGCTAAGAAATCCAGTTTCTAATTTCTACACTTCATTTCTTAGATTTTATAACTACATATTCTATAGATGCTTAAAATCTGTACTGTTAGGGAAGCTGGAGCTTCTGAAAGCTCCCAAACAGCTATGAGCTCTCCAAACACAGGCCTAAGAACATACAAACCTGAAGTTGTTTGGTATCTTCAGCGACGCAGATGGGCATCAAGCAGTACTTGCGGCCATTGTTCAATGCCTGTGGGAAGAATCCTTTGCACCGCAATCTTCTGATTTGTCCTGGTCGTGGTCCAGCAACTTACCATCTTTTGGGACAAGACAAGGAATCCCATCGACTATCTGGAGCAGACATAAGCACAAAAAGAAAACGAGGTTAAGAAAGTAAGATGAATGGAATCACCATGACAGTAGCAGGTCCTCACAAGAAACCTGGCCAAAAAGTAGATAATTCAGTGGGCAATAGGAGTGCTGCCAAACTGCCCATTAAACCACCCACGATCGAGTGAATTCCTGCTAGAAGAAACAGCTCACTTAAATCCTACGATTCCACATGTTAAAGTTCTCATCCTTTTTGGCACGGTTCAAGTGTTCATTTGTTCCTCCAGAAACTGTGTTTCACATATTTATAGATCAGAATGCAGATAGCATAACAACCCCCCTTGCAGTTGGCATGAAAGCCAGTTGGTGCACATCTTATCAACGTCCTGTCCTACTGTGCCCATCAATGTAATTCTCTTCTGTGATCAATGGTTGATCTCTTTGCTAAAAAAGAGAGAGATATAGTAATACAATCAGGTGAGGCATGAACATCCCCGTGATTCCCTAAAAAACATCCTACACTCTAGTTCATCTCACATAGAACACTTGCATGTATTAATTGACAATGGGCACTAATATTTGGCGCTGAAACCATGTTTACACAAGTACTAAGTTGCATTGTTGGCTAACTCTAGGACATCTTCGAGTAACACTAGCCCCTAGTCCTGCCAAAGTCCACTCTAGGGCACGCACCGCATCCAAAATATCCATTGATCTGTTACTACTGTGCCATCCCGCACGGTTCACCATCTATATCACTTCAGATTAAACAAACCTCAATAACTGCAGTACATTCCCAGCCTGAATCCTGCAGAATGCAGTTATACAGGGTATAGCAGGCGGATCTACAGTGTTACCACCGGTGTCAGGCGACACCGACGACTTTTGGCAAAAGCTATGCTTAAAATTCTTATTCATATATTGTAACACTATACTCTAAATATAATTAGTATGCTATGACACTGATAGACACATTATGACACCAATGAACTAAATTTATGGATCCGCCAAATAGCCCCCACGATGTGTCACTAGGCACCACCTGAATTCAAATCGGCAGAGCTGGGTGTTCCGCTCCGAATTGTGGTTTTTTACTAGGGAATGGGATTCCTTGATTTCGTTCCCCATTTCTTGGATATTTGTTTGGCTCAGGGCACAGGCAATACAACAAACAGGTGGTCGGCAGTCCAAACGCACAAGCTAGTACCGGAGAGGGAGGAGCCGCGGGGACTCACCGGGAAGGACACGCCGACGGCATCGCTGACCAGAGACCCGCTGTCTTCGCAGTACCTGCAGGTAGCAAGTAGAAACCGCGCTTGTAAGCGAGACGGAACTGAGGACTCCGCCGCGCACACAGCGCGCCGCGGCGGCGAGAGAGGAGGCACAGCTTCCCTTGGCTGCTTGGCCGCCTCGCCTACCTGAGAGGCTTCTTGGAGAGTGGGCAGACGAGCGCGTCGGCGAGCGCCTGCGGGATTCCTCCCCCACCGCCGCCGCCACCGCCGATTCCGCTGTGGCACAGCAGCGACGCCGCCGTCCGCCGCATCGTCGCTCGCCGTGCAATGGTCACGGGCTCACGGCCCGGTGGCCGCCGCCGCCCAAAGCGCGTGATTGCCGAAGTGCCGGCCCACATCGGCCCAAACCTCTCTCGTGGGCTAGCTACAGAGTAGTAGATTGCGGAAGTGACGGCCCACATCGGCCCGCTTCTTTGGGCATGTAGCGTTCAGCCCAAATCATCATCCAATTCCAATGAACTGATTCCTAGCATATTTTATCAAAATGAAAAATTCGTATTGTGTTTCTTTTAGATCATTTTTATAGCATAAAACTCAACGTTTTATTAATCCATAAAATTTCAAGTTTTGTGAAGTAACCCCAGTTTTTTTTTTTGTGGGGGGATGCATTTCACCTATATGTAAAGCCCTATGTAATTATGTAAAAATCAGTTGTTGAAAACCAGTTGTAGTCAAATCTGAACTGTTCGAAGCAAATTAAAAAACCTAAAATCATGCGAAAGAAATAGAGTACCTCAAAACCAGAAGTTCAAAGGAATTATTTCCCCCGAACATTGGAGTCGTGTTTGGTTGGTATGAAGATGTGTGATGCGCCTAGTGCCTTCCTTGCAACCTGATGATAAGGGCAAGTTTGGTTGGAAAATCGCTTCAAATATACATAAGGTAGTACTATGGATGGTAATATGGAAACTTAATTATGGGGTTTTGGATATATGACCAAGAGAAAATAATGGTACTGTGTGCTAACTTGTGAATTTCACCTTTGCATGAATTCAGAAACTTTTTCTGTCTTGCAAGAAAAAGAGAGATAAATCTACAAGTCATGATCAATTTTTGATCAAAAATTTCTCTCCAACCTATTCCCCTTCATGCAATCTGTTCGATTTCATCTCAATTATTTGTACCCCAAACAAACTAGCTGCTAGACGAACCACCACTGTTTGCTGAAAACTTGTGCAGACAAGACAAGGTCGACATGGCCAGCAGCAGAAGCTCTCTGGTGGTCGCAATGGCGGTGGCGATCCTGCACCGTTGCTGCTGCGCCGCTGCTCCGGCGGCCGCGGCGGCGAACCGGACGCGGGCGCCGGCGCTGTTCGTGTTCGGGGACTCCATCGTGGACGCCGGCAACAACAACGCCATCACGACGCTGATCCGGTGCAACTTCGCGCCCTACGGCAAGGACTTCCCCGGCCACAACGCCACCGGCCGGTTCAGCAACGGCAAGGTCCCCGGCGACATCCTCGGTACGGCCTCTGCTCGTCCATGGCGCCGTGCGGCGACCTGTTTAGCACAGCTCTAGCTCTATCTCTCTTGAAGCTAGAGACCAATTAAACGATTTTAGCTCCACCTAAACAGGGATTAGAGTTGGCTAGAGTGATCTTACAAAATGAATTAGAGATGTGGAGCTGGGTTTAGGCAGCTCAATAACTTTATTTCAGAACCAACTACTGGAGTTAAATTTAGAAGCCGAAACCCTACCAAACGGTTTCTAAGCTCCTGTTCGGGGGAGTTTATTCTAAGAATAAGCTGATTGGTAGTTAGCTTCCAAAATTCTAAAGAAGCTAAGAAATCCAGTTTCTAATTTCTACACTTCATTTCTTAGATTTTATAACTACATATTCTATAGATTCTTAAAATCTGTACTGTCTAGGGAAGCTGGAGCTTCTGAAAGCTCCCAAACAGCTATGAGCTCTCCAAACACAGGCCTAAGAACATACAAACCTGAAGTTGTTTGGTATCTTCAGCGACGCAGATGGGCATCAAGCAGTACTTGCCGGCGTACCTCGGCGCGGAGCTCAGCGACTTCGACCTCCTCACCGGCGTCACCTTCGCCTCCGGCGGCTGCGGCTTCGACCCGCTCACCGCCGAGCTCGTGGTAAGCACGCACCGGCGAGCACACATTGCCAAGAACCGTGTCAAACCATGAACTCTGACAGCTTCCTTGTTTTCAGTCGGTTCTCACCATGGACAACCAGCTGGACCTGTTCAAGGAGTACAAGGAGAAGCTCCGGCGCGTAGCCGGCGACGCGCGCGCCGGCGAGATCGTGTCGGAGAGCCTGTACATGGTGATCACCGGCACCGACGACCTCGCCAACACCTACTTCACCACGCCGTTCCGGCGAGACTACGACCTCGACTCCTACATCGACTTCGTCATCCGGTGCGCCTCGGGCTTCGTCCGGAAGCTGCTCAGCATGGGCGCGCGCCGCGTGAACGTCGCCGGCGCGCCGCCGATCGGGTGCGTGCCGTCGCAGCGGACCAACGCCGGCGGGCTCGACCGGGACTGCGTCGCGCTGTACAACCAGGCCGCCGTCGTGTACAACGCCCGGCTCGAGAAGGAGATCGAGCGGCTAAACGTCACGGCGGCGCCGCCGGGCACCGTGCTCAAGTACATCGACCTCTACACGCCGCTGCTCGACATGATCCAGCGCCCCGCCGCCTACGGTATATATAAATCACACACACGGACACACCTCAGAGTTCCGTAATTCGGTTCAAAAATTGCGAAAAATTTCAATTTTTTTGGTGAATTCAATAAAATTTATTTAAATTTGACCAAAACTTGTTCAAATTTCAAATAACTTAAATTTCAGAACTTATTTTTTTTTGTTTGCATTATGCAATGTATTGAACCCTGCTCATACCACCACGCGCACACGCATAATCCTGTCCAAAAACATCACCGTTTTTTTTTTTTTGTTGCAAAAGACTAAGGCTTTCTTTTATTCATAGGAAAAAAATGAGGAAAAACATAGGAACAATAATCCTATGGGATTTGGTACTATTCATCCTTTTGATTTGTAGTAATTAAACATAGGAAAAGCATGGAAAAATTTCCTATGACCACGATTTCAAAGGAATTCCATAGGAAAATTACATCTACATTGAGCTCATTTTTCTTTTCCTATGTGTAGGATCAAGGCAAAACACTATTGGAAGATAAGGTTTACCCCAGTAAAACCATTCAAATTTTGATTGCTATTAACTTAGTACTCAATTTTTCCTTTGTATCAATCAAACGATCATTCCTATAATTTTTTTATATTTTTCAATTCTCTGTTTTACCTATGATTTCCTATACTATTTCTAAGTTTTTTCTATTCCTATGCTTTTTCAATTCTATGATTCAAAAGGGCCCTAAATTTTTGCGAATCGGATGATCAAACTCTGTTCTTGTGATAGGATTCGAGGTGACGAACCGAGGTTGCTGCGGGACGGGGGTGTTCGAGGTGACGCTGACGTGCAACAGGTACACGGCGGATGTGTGCAGAGACGTCGACAAATTCCTCTTCTGGGACACCTACCATCTCACGGAGAGAGGCTACAACATCCTGCTCTCCCAGATAATAACCAAATACGGCTTCTGAACTTCTTAATTCTGATATAGCAGAATCTTCAGAGAAGAAAACGAGGAAACTTTAATTTCGTAGTATCATCTTTCATCAGTGCTTCAGCAGCAGCTACAGCATTCCAAACTTCAGTGCTGAAATATGTGGTACTAATACTGAAGATCTGATGGGCATGATCCTGGAAAGGTTCATTCCATAAGCTGCAGTGTGGCAGCTTAGGTTTCAGTTTGCCAGTTAAGTATCTTGCTGTGATGCTGAACCCTACACTGAGAAATGGTGACCAGAATTTTCATGTCAAAAATATGTGGAAAATACAGTTTCATCTTTCATGTAAAGGACAAACATTCAGCCTAACAAGCAGCATCAAGAGTGGGCATCACAGAACCTCGTAATCTGTTCGGCAAAACAATATGAAGCTCCTCAGGTTCACTATATCACAGAACAAACTTTGGCCTCCTGAAGTGCTGATTGGTAGAACATAGGCAAAAAATAAACATCATTTCTGCAAGCAAATTATTAGCTATAAATAGTTTACCAGTACATTTACTATATACAGACCAGGGAATAAACCAAACTAGATTCTTCTTACTATATAACATGCTAATGACTAGTCTAAAACGTTCTTCAAAAAAAGACTAGTCTAAGACTGCCTAACCAAACAAAACTCATGCTAGGGAATTGACATAGATAATCATGTACATTATGAGGTGGAAGCAATAACATATTGCTGGTTGTGCCTAAAGGTCATTGCAGCTTCAAAGAAGCTTATTCTGTGCCACCGCTTCGCAAAGCTCCTCCTCATACAGTAAAACTCTAGTCGAGGATGCAGCTTTGGACACAGGCCTTGGCAATCCTGGTGGCATTGAACGGCGCAGACGTTTTGAAGGAAATGTGTCTGGGAAAAGAACAGCAGTGATTGGCTTGAAATCAAGCAGCTCAAGGCGCGCAAGCCGAGGAGCATGTTTTGGAGCCTTTGGGGTTCTTGGGGTAGAAATCCGCACATCCTTGCCATCAATCCTGCTGAAAAGAAAGTGGTTGTTACAACATATTAGAATTAGTGCAACTCGGTGTTATTAGGAGAGCAAATGTGATGTGACTAAAAGTAACCTCATGAAAGGCCAATGTTCTGTTGGAAGAGGAGTGGTGTGCTGGAGTAGTTCCTGTCTGCTTCGATCTGGGGTAGTGTAGTTAAAATGGTACTGCCTCGCCAATTCAACCTAGTTGACAAATCCCAGAAAACGTGAGTTTGGGATAGGGGGAAACGGTATATGAAACATGGAGAATGCAAGCTAATTCGGTAAAAGATGTTTGAGCAAATAAATGCAAAATAACTCAACAAATAGAATGTTGAGAATGCAAAAAAAATGAAGCAATGGGCCAGTGTAGATGATTCAGAAGTGCTCTATACGGACATTTTGAAGTATTAATATGAATTGAAATTAGTTCACTTAGGTTTACACAATTTAACAATGAATGGACAAGCAACTTTAGCCAAGAGCCGATCTCAGTTAAACAGGTGAAATGGGTGATGAGCATTCTTCAGCAATATATAGAAAAGTAAGAGCCAATGTCACTAATATCTAGTAAAGCATCATCTAGAGGTGCCTAAGTAAGTGAGAACATGTTGACTAGACAAAAAGGGATGGTCAAAAGTTCAAGAGAAAATACTTACTGCCTTCCGGATCCTTTTTGAAACATGGAAAACAATATTCAGCTGATCATGGTGCAAGCAACAAATGATCTTGATCTATATAATAAAAAATGGCGATCAGATACAGTACAGATAATGCACAATAAAGATTTAAAAAGGCAGTTTCATTTCCATACCAGCAATTCAAGTGGAAGTGATTCAAGTCTTGAATGACCATCAGATAATTCATCTGACTGAGGAGTCTTTGGAGTTATTGGCATTACCTGCCCCTTAGTTCCACTAAATGGCTCAAAGTTGAGCCTTTTAGGCGACATCATAGGTTCAGTGTTTTCGAATGCAACCTCCTCCTGCGGTAACTCATCCTTATCCACATTCAACAGAATCCTTTTCTTTCCTATATCCCTGCTTGTGCTCCTGCTATAACGAATCTGGGCGAGAGCACCAGGTTTCAAGTACTTGTTCTTGGTGTGCTTTACTCGCTTCTTTTGTTTCACGGTAACTGATCCAGTACCCATGATGTCTGCTATCCACGAGAAAATAACAAGCTTTGATTCTTATCCAATTTCACAGTAGATGTTGTGAAGCTTTGATTCCTATCCAATTTCGCAGTAGATGTTGTGAAGCTTTGATTCTTATCGAATTTCATCTCCCTGAATCAATCAGTAGAAAAAAAGAACACTTAACACGGATAACTTGTCTTAAGGAAATAATATAAATTCAGGCAGAGCCTTCTCTATAGCAAGATTCATTCTTTGTAAGAGG
This sequence comes from Oryza longistaminata, assembly GCA_009805545.1. NCBI lineage: Eukaryota > Viridiplantae > Streptophyta > Magnoliopsida > Poales > Poaceae > Oryza > Oryza longistaminata. The sequence goes on along the minus strand of CM020184.1, from coordinate 21,748,128 downwards.
AACAAAATATAAAGCAAAAAAAATGGCCTATTGTAGCCAAACTAGCAAGATTGGGTCAAGAATCAGGACAGTTCTCTTAGCTAAATAGAGGTGGAAGAAAGGTAAGGGGGGAGCTTTGCTCTTTACAAAATCAGAGAGTTTGGGTAAAATTCCATTTGAGAATTTACTAAACTGGAAAACACTGAAAAAGAGGACAAATGCTCTGTGTATATACACTATATTTAACAAAGAAAGCAGTCCCTTTTCATATTACAAGCACTTCGAATGTTTTCCTTAAGTAGTGGCTGGTGGCACATCTCACATTCTTGAAGAAATTGGCAGGATTAACTAACATAGTTATACAAAGCATGGTATCAATCAAGTTCATACTGATGATTCATCAGATCCATTCAAAGACATCTGGACATTTGTGTAGTTTAATGTACCACGGTACCAGATTAGGGGATAAATTAAATGCATGGTACCTGAATGAACCAGAGCAGAACATCAGTGCCAAAAATTCGAATCTGAACAGTACAGATCATTCACACTTGAAGCTTATCGGGACATCTTGACAAAAAAACTGAACATTTTATTTAGCGCGTGAACATTGAAGGCAGTCATATTTATGCCAAGAGTTTAAGGAGCAAATCATTCAGTATTACTAGGGATGTAGCAATAAAACGCTTTGCTTAATGAACAGCATCAGATAACAGTTGAAGCGAATCCTCAAGATCACAATAATCATTATCATCGATTAAATGCATGGCTCCCTAAGTAATCCTGGAAAAGGCTCCAATTTATTGTTGAACAATAATAGACCACCCAATTACATGAAGAAGTATAACTGATCAAGTAATTAACAGCATAAAGCAACCAAACGGATTGATTCCAGGGGAGGAATTGCATGCAACGAACACCAATCCTCCCAATCTGCCGAAATGTACTACAGCAAAATAGGGTCTAACAATATTTGCTTTCTACTGTGCAAATTTATCCCCATTCTACAGTAAATGCCACAGATTCAGGAAGAACACGCATATGCATCCACGCATCAGGAAAATCGCCTGTACCAAGAACCCAAGACGTCCACTCCTAAATCGCACGCCACCGGCCTATCCATCTATCCATCCCCCACAAAACAAGCTCACCAACAAGAATCTTCTCCCAGCCGCGGAGAGCAACCCCAACGAACAACCGATAGCGCGAGAAGGAGAAATCAACCGAGGAAAGAACAGCATCTCTTTGAAGGTGAGGCGGGATTTACCGGGGGGCAACGCGCGGCGCAGCTCAGGAGCCAGCAGCTCCCATCCTATGCTCGCTCTAGATCCAAACCCCCAACAGCCCAACTCCCTCCTCCTCCTCCCCGCGGTAACCGCCGCAACCGAGCACCCACGACGCCACAAATCTCTCTCCCCTCCCCTCTCTCTCTCTCTCTCACACACAGATGGAATGGCAGAGTGGGCTGGTTGAGGAGGTAGTGGGGGAAGAGAGAGAGGGTATCGAGGAGATGGTTTTGTACTGGGATGAGAGAGAGGGGGAAAGAGGAGGGAAACCGAAAATTTTTCGCGGGGTTTTGGCGCCAAACTCACTCTCGTCTCGCCTCGGGGCCATCGGCGCGCGGGCGTGGTGGGCCCCACCGGGAAGAGCCAGGATTCATTGCTGGCCCCACTTCTCGCGTTCCCCCCCCCCAACTTCCGAGACGGGCGGGCCCACCTGCAGTGGGGCCCAGCAGCAGCAGCGCCCTCGTTGCGCGGGCGCGGCCGTACGTGCGGAAGGATCTGACGGCGGGCAACGGCGCAGTCACCGGGGGGTGTGGCTGACAGGTGGGGCCCGCGGGTAGCGCCGTGCGGCGACGGCTGACGGACTCGTCGTGTCGCTTTTTCAGGTGGTGGTGGCGCGTGTAGTGCGCGTGTTCGTGGTTGGTAAGTTTTGTGGGCGCGGTGGTCACGGTCTCTGGCTCTCGGCTCGGCGGTGGCCGGTGGGTTGTGTGTGTGCCGCTCCCGACCGAGCGCGCGCGTGGACGCGGCCGCGAGCGCGACATTGTGGTGGACTGGTGTTGGTGGGGGCGTTGCAGCGTGGCCGGCGAAGCGGAAACCGCGAGACGGGCCGGGCGCGGGGGGTGGTGCCTGGTGGTGGCCCGTAGACGCGGGTGTTGGTGGATGTGTACGTGCGGCTTTTCCGGGGGTTATCGTCGGCGCGCGTTTGTGCGTGTGCGCCGTGTGCGCGGTGCGCGAGAGAGGTTGGCGATTCTTGCGTGCGGCGCGGCGTCTGGGTGTGGAAGGAAGAATTCCCCGTGCGGCGTCGGGACGCGACGTGCGCGGAGAACTTTGTTCGTCTCCGCTCTCCCCTCTAGAGCAAGGCTAATAATAGTCGACCTGTTGAATATAAGGTTATTGTAGTCTTCTCTCAGCTATCCATACAATAGTTAGCTCTTCACAATTAATACATGCCACTAGTCTCTCAAACAGAGTTTCTTGGTTCTTGTGTCCAAGCCGCTGTAAGTTTACAGCCCGCTTCTTCTCTCTCCTCTCTTCTCTCCTCCATTCAACATTTAACCGGCTTATAGCCTACTATTATACTTGCTCTAATAATAATCCGCACCACAGCATCCCTCAACCAAACAATGCGTCTTTTGCTAGCCCATTGGCCATTGGCAGATGGCAATGTATCCCTCCGTCCCAAAAAAAGGCAAATCTTGGGTTTGCGTGTCCAACTTTGACTGTTCGTTTTATATGAAAATTTTTATATTCGTATTTTTATTGTTGTTAGATGATTAAAAACATGATTAATACTTTGTGCGTGACTTCTCTTTTTAATTTTTTATTATTTTCAAATAAGACGACGGTTCAAACATTGACACGAAACCAGGTTTGTCTTTTTTTTTTTTTTTTTTTTACGGAGGGAGTACCTAGGTAGCAGCTAGACGGTTGCTAGCTTTTCTTTTCTGGCTTGCGTGTCAGCGGTCGGCGTCGCACGATTGGAATTTGCACGCTCATTATCTGGAAGAGTTAAAAATCTAAAACCACCGGAGTTAGGTGTTTGATCAGGACTAACTTTAGTACCTGTCTTTCGACACTAATTAGAGTTTTAAATATAGATTACTTACAAAACTTAATTATATAAATGAAAAGCTATCACGAGACAAATTTTTTAAGCCTAATAATCCATAATTAGAGAATGTTTACTGAGCATCACATAGGCTAATCATGGATTAGTTAGCTCAATAGATTCGTCTCACGATTAGTCCAAGATTAGGATGGGTTTTATAATAGTCTATGTTTAATATTATAAATATATCCAACAATCGATGTGATAGGAACTTAAAATTTTAGTCCCATCTAAACAGGGCCTTACTCGGGTACTATTAAGGAAAAAAGAAAATTTGAGCAGAGCAAAAGCTTATTTCCAATCCTCAAAGCTAGTCTGAGTCTACAGGGTACTATTAAATAGCCCTCTAGAATCTAGCTATTTACGAGTATAAACGTAGATTACTACAAAACCCATTCCAAACCCCTAGGCTATTTTGCGAGACGAATCTAACGATGTATATTAATCCATGATTTGTTACAGTGATGCTACAGTAATCAGCCGCTCCGCTCACATAGATAATATACATCATTAGATCGTCTCGCAAAATAGCCTAGGAGTTATGGAATCGGTTTGTCGGTAATCTACGTTTAATACTCCTAAAATAGCAAGATTCGCGAGAGGGCTATTTAATAGCTCGGGGTATCCAAACAAGGCTGGAGCAAGGCAGAGGCTGAGTGTAGGATGTCGAATCCAATTCATATAATGATTTTTTTTTACTTAGGGCAGGTTCACTTTGATGTCATTTCCAACCTTATCAAGTTTTGGTAAAGTTACCAAAAAAAAATGACTACATTTAGTTTGCTGCCAATTTTTGGTAACTATATAAGAAATCCTGCCAAAATTTTGGCAAGTTACCAAAATTTTGGTAACTATGCTAAAATTTGGTAAGATTTTTTTTTTCATCAAAGTGAACAGACCCTTACATTGTATCTCTCGCCATCACACTGCAATTGGCTCACAGCCTCACCGTAAGTAACAAAAAAAAAATCCTACACTCTGTCTTGCTCAGACTAGCTTTGATTCATTGTAAGTATTCCCTCAGTCCAAAAAAAAAAGACAAACCCTGAGTTTCCGTGTCCAAGTCTGACTGTCTGTCTTATATGAAATTTTTTTATAATTAGTATTTTCATTATTGTTAGATGATAAAACATGATTAATACTTTATGCGTTACTTGTTTTTAATTTTTTTCATATTTTTTTTCAAATAAGACGGACGGTCAAACGTTGGACACGAAAACCTAGGGTTTATCTTTTTTTTGGGACGGAGTGAGTATAGCGAGAGACTTGCTCAGACTAACCATCCTCCTCGTCACCGCCCAAGCTGCTTTTGTCGGGCGGCTGCAGGGACGACAGAGAGGGGGGCTCCCCCCGCTCCCTCACTCGCGATCGTAGCGGCCGGGCTCGGCACCCCACGACCGGATCAAGCACCGCTACGGTCGGGCCTGGCGCCCCACGATCGAATATGGTGTTCCCTCCGGCGAATCGAGACAACAGTGCCAAGATGGTGGCAGGACGGGATGGGCGCGCGGCTAGTGGTGGAGGGATGCCGGTGTAGGATCAAGGATGTCAATTAGAGATGGGATGAATAGGTGGTTTAAAAACTTTTGGCTAAACCAAGTTATATATGCGAAACCGTAAATCCAAACGTTTTTGCACAATTGAAAATCTAAATCAATTAGTCTCAACTAAGTACACAAAGAAGCTAGTCTATGTTGAGTTTTGCAAGCCTAGGATGATAACAGCACAAATAATTTTTGTATGTAAACTTATTCAAAATAAATTGGCACAAAAAAATAGACAAGAGACATAAGATTTTTCCACCATATGTTTAGAAGCTTACTGGCTTCATACGTCACTGTTGAGGCGATCCAACTTCAGCGCTCAAACTACCAAGGCTCCGAACCCCTTCGTCAAGGGATGAGCAAGGCGGGAACCAGTCCCGTAGTAGTCTCCCAAGCCTCGATCACTAGTGGCAGTTCTTCTGCAATCTCTAGGTAGGTAAACTCCAAACCTTCACAATCAAGCACCAGCCTCCTCCACGAACTCCTCTGGAGAGGTCACTGGGTCACAACTGCCACCAAGCCATCTAGGTGTCAGCAAACATCAAGAGTAACAAGTCAAAACCTACTTGATTCTTATCGTATATATACCTCACGTAAGACCAAGAGCAACAACCAAACTACTCCTACTCATGTCCTTGTTGGTCTAGCGATGATCGATCACGCTTAACGGCGCCCGGTTCCATGCTAGCTTTTTCCTTGATTGTGTATAGGTATTGGCGGTGTGTGGTAGTGTTTTTTTTTTCCTTCATGGCTATTGCTTTCTAGGGTACTAGCCTTGTAAATTTTTCATATTCTAGGTGTGTTTAGTTCACGCTAAAATTGAAAGTTTTGTTGAAATTAGAACGATGTGACGGAAAAGTTGGAAGTTTTTGTGTGTAGGAAAGTTTTGATGTGATGAAAAAGTTTGAAGTTTGAAGAAATAGTTTGGAACTAAACTCGGCCTCTATACTCGACCTCTATACTGATCATCCAAAAAAGAAAAACAAAACGTGCACAAATCTCATCGTCAACTCAGACATTATAAATTCAATCGAAATCCGGATGCCCTAGTCCCCAACCTGCCCCCCAGTCTACACATACATGGACAATGTTCGACTGCTATGTTTAGCAGTTGTGCTGCTGCAGCTACCCAAAGAAAACACTGTGGTTGTTGCTGCAACACAATAGCCAATGTCAAGAACAAATATAGCGTAAGTAGCAAGTCGAGTCTAAAAAATGGAGATTAGACAAGGCCGAATACATCGAAACATCGAAAAATAAAGGTAATAAAGCAAAAGCAAAAGCCAAAAGAGGCAAAGGCACATGAGAATAACCGAACAAGGGAGCCGAAGAAAAAAAGGCGGGAATCGAAGCGGCTAGCGACACTTCACACTCGCTCTCAAATCCCCTTCGAAGCAAAGAAGAAATCCACCTGACACCGCGCCCACCTGTCGCCTCCGAAGCAGCCGCCCTCGCCATGGCCGCCTCCTCCTCCAACCCCGCGCCGGAGCCGGCGCCTCTGCTGCTGCTGCCACCGCCGCCGCAAGAGCCCGCGCCTCTGTCGCCGCCGCCGCCGCCGCCTACTTCGCCGAAGCCTACCCCACCGTCGCCGACAAACTTCCGCAGCCTGCTCAGTCCGCGCGAGGCGCTCCTCCGCTTCGCCTTCCGCGGCAACTCCGGCCACCCCGGCTCACCGGCACCGCCTCCGCCGGGCCCCGCCGCAGCAGCAGCAGGCAGCATCCGCACCACCACAACCGCCCGGTGCGTACGCCTCGATCGTGAGCTCGAACACACTCGATCAGCAACCATGGTGATTACCTTCTTCTTCGCTGAGACGCTCGCGTTTGCAGGCCGAGATCATGAAGCGGCTGCAGCGGGAGAAGTTCGGCCGACATGATCAAGCACATGGACGGCACGAGCAGATCGACCGCCTCGTCGCGCTGTACACGAGCAGCGCCAAGGGGTTCCACCTCCCGGAGCTCCCCGTCCGGGTGAAGGTCGCGCTCGACGCGGCCGGCGCGCTGCTCCTCGTCGACGGCGACGAGCTCGAGCAGCGAGGGACAGGCTCGCCAAGGCCAGGAACACCACGGGCCTCGGCTCCAGGTTCGTGTTCGAGTCGAGCACCACCGTGGCGGCAAGGACACCGTCGCCGCGGAGCTCGCCACCGGGCTCGGGCGGCGGCGGCGGCCGGCGGAGGCCACTGAGCTCACCCGCTGCAGTACTGCGCCCACGTCAGCACCTGCTGCGATGACCCTCGTCCCGTTCGGCGCCCAGTGCAGCAACTTCTTGCACGGTTCGAGCCTGATCCAGGTAACTTCACTGAGCTCGCCGGAGTAGTGGCGTCGCGGCGGCGAGCTTTTGTCTGATGATGAAACTGTTCGCCGCAGAGTATCCAGAGCAGAGCATTGTCCGGCGGCCGCCGTCGTATTCGGAGCGTCACGACTGCGGCGCCGGCGTGAGCATCAAGGGATCAAGATTCAGGGCCCCATAGCTGAGCTAATCTTTGGTTCTCCCGGCGAACATGGCGGCGGCGGCGGCAATGGCGATCACGAGGTGCCCAAACCGGTGACGACGTTCGGCAAGGTGAGCTACGAGACGGCCGACGACATCAAGCTCAGCTTGTCGGGGCTGTGGCAGGTCCGCCCGCCGGCGTCCCGGTTCAGCGACCTCGGCGCGCTCGCCGTGCCCCTGGGCAGCCTGAAGACGCGAGAAGCCATCGCGTCTCCCCGTCGCCGCCGGCCGACGACAAGCACTCCCCGTCCGAACCAGGTCAGGCCGGCGCCTCCTGCTCCTCCACCCCCATGATGGGGATAGGGTCGACGTGCGGTGCAGGCTCCGTTGCCGCCGCCGCCCCGCCACGCGCCTCGTCGCCACACGGTGGCCGTCATGGTGGACTGCGACATGTACGACACCCGAGTGCAGAAGCTGGTGGGAGGAACGGGGGCGGCTGCGTGCTCGGAGCCGGGCCGCCGGGGGCCGGGGCGCCCGCTGTCCGACGCCCACCCCGAGCACGAGCTCGGGTGGGGGGTGCGGATCGGCGGCGCGGCGGAGAGGAACGCGCACCGGCCGCACGTGGAAGGGTTCCTCAGCTTCGACCTCGGCAAGGGCGGCAGGGTGCAGCCGGGCCTCGTCATCGCCATGGACGGCGACAAGCGGACGCCGGCGCTGGTGCTGAGGTCGTCGTGGCTCATGTGACGCCGGTGATCATCAAACTGGCCGTTCTTCCCCTCCATGCCGGTGTTTTGGTTTTTTGCTCTGAAATCTGTTGCAGATATAATAAGCGTACGTGACAAATGCCCTCATTCAATTTACACCTGAGTGAGATTTCGTTTTTCCTTTGCTTTTTGAGGGACTTTTCTACCACCAACATCTCGGTTGCTTTAGATAGCAAAAGGGAACTCGAATTTGAGTAAATTTGATAACACCTTTAACTTTTTGTCCAAAAGTGCCCAAGTTATTGTAATCTGTAGCTCTCAGAAATTTGAGCTAAAGTTGCAATTCCTTAATAGTCTTGAATTTTATTCTTGACTGAGGTGTAGTGTCGTAGTGTCAGTGCGTTGCAACTGGTGTCAACTAAATATGCTACAACATTTTGAAAAACAATATAACTCTGAATGCATCAATTCGCAAGTTTGTCCAAATGTCATTCACAGCCTTGTACAGGCAACATTCATATGGTATAATTTCTATGTATACATGCCCACAAGATGGTATGGCTAGATAACCAGATAAGGCAATGCGAGGCTAAAGTACTATAAGCAAGATTGAGCACACTGATCAAGCAAACTAAACATCACAAAATGCAATCCACAGCAAAAAGCAGAATGCAGAAGGCATCAAGCATGCCAACAGAAAAGAAAGCATTGCCAAACTAAACTAGCAAGATTAGTAGGAATCAAAATTTCTCAGATATGAACTTGCGAAACAGCAAAAAACTAACTTGATCACAAATGTGCAATCCACAAACCAATTAGGACGGATATAAACCAACTAAATACATGCACTCATCTTCAACACTAAAACTTGAAGAACGGTTAGCTTACTTCCTGCCATAATCTTCTCTACTTGCCTACATCAATCTGTGTCCAGGACTCCAGGGTACCAAACACACTGATCAAGCAAACTAGACATCACTGAAATGCACACTTCACAGCAAAGAGCAGAATGCAGAAGGCATCGAGCATTCAAACAGAAAACATTGCCAGACTAAGCAAGATAGTACCAAGCTAAGATTTCTCAGATATGAATAGCTAAAAGGCGATTAGTACTGATATGAACAAATCTAAAAACATGTACTCATCTTCACACTAAAACTTGCATGATGGTAACTTAATTTCTGCCATAATCTTCCATATTCACCTAATCATCAATCCTGCAACCTATCTAGCAGGCATCAAACTGGAGGTGACAATCTCAACTCACCAAGAACAGCAACAGCGACTAACACAAACACGCCCGGTGAAATTTTTTTTATGCCCGGCGAAAAATAACACAAACGCATTTAGCCAGCGTATCATACCCTGACAAAGCAATTGAGCATAACAGATTCACAATTCCTAGCAGAGAGGCAGGTAAGGAACATCTCTCACAGCTGCACAACCATCCAAGCAAAAATAAACTAATTACTGAAGCTGATCAAGATATAAAATAAGCATACCGATTTACTCTAACTAACTGTTTTGTGCTGATCTGAACCAGATCAGAAGAACATCCACCACAACTCACAGCAAAATTTTGCAGTATTCGATGCCTAATTTGATTCTACCAGCATGGAAGTTTTTTCATTAATTCAGAACTCAATCTGTGGAGGCCTATCTTCTAATAGTCAGAACCAGCCAAGCCTTACTCTCCCTTCAGTCCTCGAAGGCCCAGGCGTTCTCCCTCCTGACCTCCGCCTCCTGCTCCGGCGTGTAGTCGTTCTCGATCTCAAAGATGTCGCGGATCTCCTCCGGCTTCTTCCCCCTCATCTTGTCAGCCACCGCGGTGCACGCGTCGTCGAGCAGCTCCTCGATGTTCAGGTAGTTGGCAGCCTCCAAAATCATCCCAAATTGCAACAATCGGTGTTAAAATCGAGAGACCACGCAATCCAATTGGGGGAGAAGAAAACAGAATAAGGTTTGGCGGGGGTGTGGTTGCGCTTATACCATGATGATCTCGAAGAGGGTGGAGTTGTCGACGTCGAGGAACTTCTTGTCGAACGCCTTGAGGCCGTGCGGGTCGGCGTCGGGGTCGACGAAGGTGACGGGCTTGATGGAGGAGGCGGTGGGGGGGAGCTCGACGGGGAAGGGCGGGAACGGGTAGCGGTCGCGGGCGGAGGCCTCCGGGTCATAGTGCGGCGCGTGCCTCTCGCAGTACTCGACGAGGAGGGCGAGCACGTCGGAGTGGACGCC
>CM020184.1:21669618-21732160 GCA_009805545.1 Oryza longistaminata | reverse complement strand
GACCGCCAGTCGCCCCACGGTCACGCCTGAGCCCGCAAATCCGCGCCCTGTACGCCGCGCCCTTTTTGCCAAACCGCCCCGCCGGTCATCGCCATCGTTCATCGACCGTCGGCCCCGCCACTCCGCACGCATGCTTCCAAGGGTTGGAGGCAGAGCTCCTCCTCCCAACTTGCCTCGTCGCCTCTCTCTCCTTCCCTTCTTTCCGCAAAGAGGCAAGGGGCAAGCCCCCTTTTCTCCCTTCCTTTTTCCGCTTTCTCTACCCCCGCGGCCCAGCGCCGGCGCGCGGCAGAGAAACCGCAAGAGCGAAGCGCGGCGAGATCCGGAGCCCGCGCCGCTCGCCGCCATGCAGCCGCCTGTCCTCCTCAACATCGGTCCGCCGCCTCCGTAGCATCCGTTTCTGTTCGATTCGATCCAAAAATTGGGCTCACCCCTCACGCGAGCCCGCCGCCGATGCAGGGGGCAGCAGGTACGAGACGACGGCGGACACGCTCACGCAGCGGGATCCCGGGTCGCTCCTCGCCACCGCGCTCTCCGGCGCCGCCGCCCACGGCCTCCCCACCACCGTACGCCGCTCGCCCCTCGCTGCTGGTTGTGGTTTGATTCTCCTCGGCTGACCTCGTCGCGTCGCTGCAGGAGGATGGGGCCGTGTTCGTGGACCGCGACGGGGAGCTGTTCCGGCACGTGCTCAACTGGCTCAGGGACGGCGCCGTCCCCGCGCTCGCCGACGCCGAGTACCGGCAGCTGCTGCGGGAGGCGGAGTACTACCGGCTTCCTGTACATGAGCAATGCCTCCTGCCACCCTGGTTGTGTGTGTGGGGGATTTTGACCCCCCCATGCTGTGTGAGAACCTGACATTGATTTTTTGGTTTGGTTTGGTTTGGTCTGATTTGACCATTTAGGGATTGATCGATTGCATAAGTGAAAGGATTGGGGATTGGGATGATAAGATTGGAAGATCTTCAGAGGCCGAGCTGACTCGCAAGGACGTGATCAAGTGCATCCAGGCTGATAAAGTCCGGTTCCGAGGCGTCAACCTTTCTGGCCTTGATCTGTCCAAGCTTGTAAGCTCTTGGGAAGCCTCATCACTGTGTAGTTTGCCATCTCTTGTCAGTCAAACGCTTCTTCACAACTTGAAGTGAACTTGTTTTAGATGTGCATTGTTTTCCCTGTGTCCTGCAGGACTTATCAGAAGTTGATTTCAGTTGCGGGTGTATTGAGGAAACAAAATTTTCCCTTGCCAATCTTCACAAAGCTAAATTTGGGGTACGGAACTTGTAGTGTGATATCATTCTGCTTATTGTATATGTCTGTAGCTCTTATCAAATTAAGTAATTATACTTCGGATTTTTACATCTCTGTTTTTTATATATTTCAACTTAGTGTTAATTGATGAATTGCCTATTGTGTTTTTGCTTCAACTGAGAAATGCTGAAAATTGGTGATGTGTGGAATTCAGTTGTGAAACACCTATGTATTCTTTGCAGGAGGTTCAAGCTTCTCGTTCTTCGTTCAATTATGCTAATTTGCGTGAGTAAGAAGATTTCAGACTTCAGAGTCACCTTTCCCCTTCAATTTCTCTTCTCCTTTAGCTAGTTTGTGTTTTGGACTTTGGAGGTTCTATTAGTAATTACAGAATATGAAATTGCAGGTGTGAATTTGTAGGAGCAAATCTCCAAGAGTCTACTTTGGACAGAGCCAACCTTCAAAGTGCAAACCTGCAAGGTACTTGACCTTCTATTCTTTTCACATTTTACTTGATCATAGATTATTCTTCTTGAACCTGCTTAGTTTTCTTTTTCTCTGCAAAATATAAACAAATGAGTAGATGCAATAAATTCTTCAACCTATTCTGCAGATGCATGCTTGGTAAAATGTAGCTTCATTGAAACAGATCTTCGTTCAGCACATCTGCAGGTTTGGAAAAAAAAAATGTGTTCAGTACTCCATGTTGCTGCTTGTTTCTCCTATATGCTAACTGAAATTCTGTTCCATTAATTATTAGTATGTGCAAGAACACTGCTGCCAATTTCTGTATAATATAGGAAACTGTTTTTTTTATGATGATGAACCTGAAGCCAAAAAACACATACATTTACGATATATAGTCTTTCTTTTGTTCTCTAGTTCTATCTAATATTTCATCTTGCATACTGGATCCATGTCAATCAATTTTTATATATAACACTATATAGGCACATACCTTTTTCCCCTTAGCGTCACTTTGCAGAGAAACCGTATGTGAACTTATCTGTACCTACAATAAACAATTATAGTAAGTTGAATGCTGTTTGATTCTCATGGATCAGTTTTAACACCAATTGCTCAATTTACATGGATTTTCAGAGTGCAGACCTTACAGGTGCCAATTTGACAGGAGCTAACCTTGAAGGAGCCAATCTGAAGGTAAAAATTGTATATTGCGAATTTATGATGCATTTGTTCTCAGGATAAGCTGATAATCCTTTGTGTTACTAATCTAGAATGGTTCCTTCAGTAAGATTTGACAATATCCAATACTCTGTATTGATTCATTTAAAATCATAATGCTTGATATTTTGTTCAGGCATACTGTCCCTCATGTTGTGCATCATGGAAACTGAAGATATATTAAAATTTTTTAGTCTCTTCCAACAATTTCCATTTAGACGGAGACAATTCTAAATCATTATCCTTTTCACTTTTTCAGGGAGCTAAATTGTCTGGTTCAAACCTGCAAGGTGCAAATCTTCAGCGAGCTTATCTGCGGGAAGTTGATTTACGTGAAACTGTATGTCTACTTCCTATCGCTCTACTTCATGGCAGCCAGTTATCTCTTTCTGTTTCACATATGAATGCACAGGAAAGTCGCATCTAGGATAAAAGTGCACAACCTCAATAATTCTGTGTACCTTCATCCCCTAGGTTTAGATCATGCAACTGCAAGATGCAACTATGCATTTACTTGAGATGGATCTAACGTGGGAATGTGGCATCATAGGTTCTAGTAGTATAAGATTGTTCTCTAAAATTTAATCCATGCATTCTTTTGAGCAGCAATTAACTGGTGCTAAGCTCGGTGGTGCAAATCTGCTTGGAGCTATCAGATAGTACAACAGGGGAGTGTCCATCTTCGTCGACATTGTTTGCGCGATGCTTGTTGGAAGAAACACTGAATTACAGATTTACAGTAGTTGCTGAATCCTGCACAATACTCCATATCATCAGTCCATACCCCCGTGAGTTCCTGTCTAACATCTCAGAACATCTCAGTGATTTCCGACATCACTCTGGCTAGCAAGCAGTGAAAGTTCAGCGCAGAAATTATCAACACAGTTAATCAATATCCTGAGCGTCCCAATTATGCTTATTTACAGGGATTTTATTCCATTATTTGTCCCCATCCACACTCGAAAGTATCCATATCTTGTTGGTATATACCATGTTATGCAGCGATTGTGTTTGCACATAGGTTGACGCGTTTTGTATCACTCGTTCTTGGTCGGTTTGCTGGCGAACGTGACGAGCCAGAGCAAGACGACGGCGATCACGACGTTGAGGACCTACCTGCCGGTGCCGGCTCAGCGCCCGGCGAGCCGCCACGCCGGGTGCCCGCCGCGCCGCGTCACGGCGCGGCGGCGGGCGTCGCCGGCGATCTCTCCCTCCTCCTGCTGCTGCTGCTCGCCGTCGCTGCCGTTGCCGGCGGCGGGAGCGCCGGGGCGGGGCACCTGGACGTAGAGGACGCCCTTGTCGAGCTGGACCTTGATCGCCGACGCGTCGCCGGCGGCGCCGGGAGGGAGGTCGAACCGCTTGAGGAAGTGGAGCCAATGCCGGCCGCCGCCGTTGACGGCGCGCTCGCCGCTGATCCTGAGGCTCCCCGACGCCTCCACCTGGACCTTGAGATGGTCCTTGCTGAACCCTGCAACAATTTGGCATATATTACATCAGTAGTTTTGCAATAAAAATAGTTGGACAAAAAAAAAAAAAAGATGCCTACCTGTTTCTTACCACGAATGCTACAAGCCTACAAGTACTTTTGGCCAAGATTTCAAGAAAAATGGTACAGAACATTTGGTTCTAGTTAGGGTTCACAAATCACAATCCCGATATCGGATCAAAAACTGCTCACTAGCGGTATCTCCGGTTTTCAAGGACACTATTGATAAACCGACAAAAATCGATATAATCCACATAAATCTTATCAAACAATTAAAATCCAGTTTTTTTTATTTTTTATTTTTTTAAAAAAACTTCACCGAAAAATCCAACAGTTTGTATTTTCGACTTAGTTCGGAAAGTCTGAATATTCGGTTTCCGTCTGTTTTGTAAACCCTGGTTCTTGCATATCACCTCGAAAACTAATTCTCCCTACGGCCTTATTCGTTTAATCCTCAAGAGAGGGGGAACGGAGGAGATTGAGAGGTAATAATTCCCGTTTAATCCGCAAGAGAGGGGGAATGGAGGGGATTGAGAGGTAATAATTCCACACCACAATAGGTGTGGAATAAATCCCCTCCAAATCCCTCCCAATCTTGATTGAGAGGGATTAACCGAACAAGGTCTATAAAGGGAATGTTCCAAAGAACCCTAACTATGAACAAAACCTGAATTTGAGACGCAGAATTGAGGAGATACCTGTAACGTCGAGGACGAGCGTGTCGAACTCGTCACCGTGAATCCATTCGCTGTGGGGGTCGATTTCAGACAGGACACGGGAGCGAGAGCCAGATGCTGCTGCTGCTGCTGCCTGATCCATTTTGCTTATGCTATTTTACTTGTGCTGAAGCTGAACTGTGTGCTTTGCTTCCTTGCTCGGTTGCTGCTTGGATGAGGAATTTGCCGTGCACAGCAGCTGGGTTATATAGGCTAATGAAATCCATGGGACAGTAAAAAAATTGGGACGTGAGATGGAAGACATGCCAAGTCTGGTAATGGTGATGAAGGAAAGGAAATGATACCTCACCTTGCCGACCAGCATGTATTCATCAATGGGGCCAACTCCTAGCTAGGTAGATGGATTTCCTTGCTTTTGTGCAACTCCATTTTACAACCTTTTCTTTTACAGTTATTTATTATTGCAAATCTTTTTTGCTTGATCATGAAGCTGAAGCTGATGCATGTCCTCCTTTTCAGGGCATCTACAGACTGAAATGTTGAAAGAAACTAAGCAGGGCAATGGGAAACTGAAAAGGGTACTACCAGTTTTAGCTCCCCTCCCGGATTTGAATTCTATATGATTGTTTTGCCCAAAAATGGTCCTTGAAACAAAAGATTGGACACCGTTGAATCCTATTTGAAATTTCTGCCGAATAGCTCAATGCATGGAGATTTCTGATGGAAAGTTAGCATGAGGTGTAATCTCTTGGAAATTTTCTTTTTTATCTATCTGCCTTATCCAATTACTATGCTTTTCTTACTGTTTATTCAAATTTCCATTCATGTGTTTGTACTTTATTTTAGGGGTATTTGTAATTTTGCCATCGGTTTTTTTAATATTGCAAAGATGCCACTCGAATGACAGTTCTAGTCATCGGTTTTGCAAATGCATTCATATTGAAGTCCTGTTTTTTTTTCTTATTCCTTTATTTTACTAGTTCCAGAAGGGCCTTAATTATTTGGTGGAAACATGTCAATAGGTCCATCGCCACATTAGGTCTCCTTCGGCTCAATGAAGACGAAATATAAAGTGGACCCAAACCTATGGAGTGGACCCAGACCTCAGACACCGTAGACCATGTCCTAGGGCCTGAAGTCGAAAGCCCATGGGAGTTGACAAATTTTCACCTTGATAGGCTGAGCTCACAAGAATGTCCCAGGGCCTGAATTCAAAAGCCCATGGAAATTGACAAATTTTCACCATGATAGGATGAGGTCACAAAAAAAAATTAAAATGGGCTAACCCAGTTCATATCTCTAAGCTGGGTCCGCCCTAACAGTTGTTCTAAGCATTGTTCCGTTAATCTCTCTTATAAGGGGATTTGAAGGAATTAATCCCCTCCAATTCCTTTCTCTTGGGATTAACCGAATAAGTCCTATCTCCTCCAATCCCTTACTCTTGGGATTAACCGAAAAGGCTGTATTGGGTCACCGGATTCAGCATTTTTGGAGCTTTGATGAAGACTCCGGTTCAAAGCACACGCCTTCGATCCACTATCACTTTTGTTAACCATTAGCGCTTTTTTTTTTTGGCATGTTCAGCCGATCGATTAATGTTTTCTTTTTTTGGCATGTTCTGTTAGAAATAATGCATACTTATGGCCTGTTCACTTTGATGCCATTTTCAACCTTACCAAGTTTTGGTAAAGTTGTCAAAAAAAGTGGCTACATTTAGTTTGCTGCCAAATTTTGGTAACTATATAAGAAATCCTGCTAAAATTTTGGCAAGTTACCAATTTTGGCATTGCCAAAATTTGGTAAGGTTTTTTTTTTTTGCATCAAAGTGAACAGGCCCTTAGCCATTAATTTTATTCCAAGCATTATTATTTGAAAGCATATACAGCAAGCATAACCTACTTGCGACATGATAGGTTAAGAAAAACTCATAAATTCTATCATGCTAGATATCAAACAAGACATAAATAACCAAGCCAAGTAGGTCATTAGGCTAATCACAATGGTAATCTAGCCGCAGTATTTTAATCTAGATGAACAGGAACTTTTGTGACACGTGGATCCGATGGGCATACGAGGTCTACATGTCAGCCAGTCAAAGTCGGAGAACACTACTGCAAAGGATTTGCATGGGAATATCTCTTTCATGCGACATGGATGATCATATACATGAACAGAAAAGCCAAGGCTTTGTTTACATTTCCATTCAGATGGATTTCATTAATTATTACAGCGAAACCCATCGCATCATCGATCGATCAGTGCTCGTCGTCTCAGAAATAATTAAATACCGTGTGTCCCCCCCGTGATCACGGCTTCACGCTGTACCTGATGTAGATGACGAAGCTAAACAAGACGAGCACCACGCCGAGCAGAGTGGTCGCGAGCTTTCCCCGCTCCCGGAGGAATTGGCATCGTTCGCCGCCGCCCCGCTGATCCCCTCCTACTACCGCGGCGGCGGCCGTCTTGGCGGCGGGCGGCGGCTGCTGCTGCGGCTTGACGCCGGGCAGGGTGACGCGGACGACGCCGTCGTGGAGCCTCGCCTGGATGGCCTTGAGGTCGCAGCCGTCGGGCACCGGGAACTGCAGCCGGAAGCGGCTCCACCGGTTGGTCTCGCCGGCGACGGGGCACTCGCCGCTCACGACCAGCCGCCGCCGGCTGCGGACCAGCTGCACCTTGATGTGCTCCTTCTTGTACCCTGCACGGTTGTAGATATAAATTAAATATTTCGATAAATAAACTTAACGTACAAGTAGTATTTCGCCATCTTGGCTTTCTACCAAAAGCGGATCATTTGAAATGTAATAATGAATCCCGGTTTAAAAATAAATAGCTTTGTTATGGGATCGAGCAATGTAGTAGATATTTTTTCAACAAAACGTATTTTTTTTACGTGTGGAACAAATACTTTATGATATGATGGCAATAATATAATCTGTTGAATTAACTGAAAAGAACAGGACCATATTCTTCCTTAAATCACCGTCAGGGACGACGTGTAATTACCACAAGTAACTTTTTTCTTTCTTTCTGCGAGGACGCGTCTTCCAGGCGTATAGAACTTACGGGTGCTAATAATCTCCCACCGTCTCATTTTTAAGTGTAGTTATAGGTTTTCGCGAACAACTACACTTAAAATGGGACAAATGAACTTATTGTTTCGCTTATTCACGGAATAAGCCAAACGACATATTTGTAAACGAAAAATAATTTGTGAATAAAACTTTTATATACGTGTTCTTAGCGATCTAAAAGCAAAGGCTGAAAAATAAACTTCTATGGGAAAACCTCAAAATCAACTCCAAATTTAAAGTTGAAACTTCAAAGTTTGGTTGATGAACATAAGCATAAGCGAAAAGATGAGGCCAAAAGTACACGAAAGTGTTTTGAAAGAAAAAAGAAACTTTATTCTTACGCTAAGGTTGCGTTTTCCCCCCTTCTTTCTAAACTCGTCTATATCGTTTTCCGCGCGTACCCTTCTCAAATTACTAAACGGTGTGTCTTTATAAATTTTCTATAGCAAAATTGCTTTTATTAATTTATTTTCAAGTATTTTTTAGGTTAATACTTAATTAATCTCGCTCTAATCATTTGCTTTGTTTTCCGTGTAAGGAGGCAAGGTTGGCCGAACTCAGCCTAAACATAGCTAAATATGCAGAGCAACAAACCAAAAGAGCATGTATGTAATAGGACTGCTCATGAAAAACTGGAGACGGAGGAGGAGAGCTTTGCCTTTGGCGGAGAGATCGATGGTGAGGGTGTGCGTGGGCGGCTCGCGGACCATCTTGTGCGGCGGTTTGAAGTCCTCGTACGAGCGGCCGCCGGCGCCGTCCATGTCTCCCTCCTCAACCGAGACCGCTCAATTCACTCCCAAAATCGATATGCCGTGGGATGAAGGGATTCAGCTAGGCAGTAGCTTTGGTTATAGCTTAGGAATCTGTCATGCATAGGTCGGGATTACACACATATATATACATGTGCATGGTTGGAGTTGTCGTGGAATGGACGCTGGTGAAGTGGTGATGGAAGAAGAATCCATTTGGTAGGGAAAGAATTTTTGCAGGTGAGGAACGGTGAGCTTGTGTGGGCAAGTTAAATGGGAGATACCTTACCTTGTGTCTCACCGTCTCTCCTTGGGGCTAAGCATCCGGCGTCGCAGGCTTGCGGCCACCTCATGCGAGCTTGCAAGCATTGCACACGCTGATACCCACACGGTCGTTGCATACTTGCAATCTCCTTTTCTTTCATGTGCCAATGGACCAGACGAGGAATCTGCATGAAGCGTATGTATCAACTATCAAGGGGCAGTGTTAGTACCTCTCAATCCAAAACACCCCAAGTCACAAGTAGAAGGGAAAGCCACCATGGGATCCACGGGTTTAACTGATCATAGCAGCAGACCAATGAAAAAGCTGAGAATAAATTTGCAGGGGAAATTCCCACTCATGTCAATGTCATCTGGGAAATCCCGGGACGCTAATCGTCTAAAGATCGAAGAACTGGACAAAGAGCCAAGAAAAAAATAAGGTACAACCGAACCATTCGGTGCATAGGAGAAAGAACAACTAGTCTATCTGCTAGTATCTGCTATTCTGCTGTACTAAAAGCATCTAACCGAGCTCAACAACCTACCCAGGGGCGAACAATGGTGGTTTGGAGCCTTCCAGAGCGCACAATGGGGCTTGGAGCCTCTCCAGAGGACAGAGGTGCATGCTGGCAGACGGCTGAATCTTTCATGTGTTTTGCCATCTTCCAACAAAGGCATCTCACGCTGCTGAATTCACCTGGGAAGTAGGTTCATCATTTGCCTTCTTGAAAATGATGTCAGATCTTACAAAAGAACTCTGTTCATCCAAATCACAGGAAGATGTAAGCCATGGAACTAGCTGGTGGCCGCATCTGAGCAGCTGACACAAGAAAAAGGCATTTCGGTCATGAATGACTGAACAATCGTCAAGGTGTTCTTGGACTGATCACCATTGATACTTGGCAGCTAGGAGGACTTCCTCATAGAGCTTAGCAGCATTATCCCAACTTAGATCTTGCATCATCCCTCTCTTTTGAAGTCCCTCCCAACTAGTCCTGTAGTTCCTGTACGTGTTCAAGCAGTGCCCTAGAGCATCAATCAGTCTGTTTGCCTCTGCCTTTTCAAAAGTCCAACCAAGTCCTAAACTCGTCTATATCGTTTTCCGCGCGTACCCTTCTCAAATTACTAAACGGTGTGTCTTTATAAATTTTCTATAGCAAAATTGCTTTTATTAATTTATTTTCAAGTATTTTTTAGGTTAATACTTAATTAATCTCGCTCTAATCATTTGCTTTGTTTTCCGTGTAAGGAGGCAAGGTTGGCCGAACTCAGCCTAAACATAGCTAAATATGCAGAGCAACAAACCAAAAGAGCATGTATGTAATAGGACTGCTCATGAAAAACTGGAGACGGAGGAGGAAAGCTTTGCCTTTGGCGGAGAGATCGATGGTGAGGGTGTGCGTGGGCGGCTCTCGGACCATCTTGTGCGGCGGTTTGAAGTCCTCGTACGAGCGGCCGCCGGCGCCGTCCATCTCTCCCTCCTCAACCGACGGAGCTACCGCTCAATTCACCCCCAAAATCGGTGTGCCGTTAGGATGAAGGGATTCAGCTAGGCAGTAGTAGCTTGGTTATAGCTTAGGAATCTGTGATGCATAGGTCGGGATTACACATATATATTCATGTGCATGGTTGGAGTTGTCGTGGAATGGACGCTGGTGATAGAAGAAGAATCCATTTGGTAGGGAAGGAATTTTTGCAGGTGAGGAATGGTGAGCTTGTGTGGGCAAGTTAAATGGGAGATACCTTACCTTGTATCTCACCGTCTCTCCTTGGGGCTAAGCATCCGGGGTCGCAGGCTTGCGGCCACCTCATGCGAGCTTGCAAGCATTGCACATGCTGATACCCACACGGTCGTTGCATACTTGCAATCTCCTTTTCTTTCATGTGCCAATGGACCAGTCGAGGAATCTGCATGAAGCGTATGCATCTACTATCAAGGGGCAGTGTTAGTACCTCTCCATCCAAAACACCCCAAGTCACAAGTAGAAGGGAAAGCCACCATGGGATCCACGGCCCAATGAAAAAGCTGACAATAAATTTGCAGGGGAAATTCCCACTCATGTCAATGTCATCTGGGAAATCCCGGGACGCTAATCGTCTAAAGATCGAAGAACTGGACAACAAGAGCCAAGAAAAAAATAAGGTACAACCGAACCATTCGGTGCATAGGGGAAAGAACAACTAGTCTATCTGCTAGTATCTGCTATTCTGCTGTACTAAAAGCATCTAACCGATGCTCAACAACCTACCCAGGGGCGAACAATGGTGGTTTGGAGCCTCTCCAGAGCGCACAATGGGGCTAGGAGCCTCTCCAGAGGACAGAGGTGCATGCTGGCAGACGGCTGAATCTTCCATGTGTTTTGCCACCTTCCAACAAAGGCATCGGACGCTGCTGAATTCACCTGGGACGTAGGTTCATCATGTGCCTTCTTGAAAATGTTGTCAGATCTGACAAAAGAACTCTGCTCACCCAAATCACAGAAAGATGAAAGGCATGGAACTAGCTGGTGGCCGCATCTGGGCAGCTGACACAAGAAAAAGGCATTTCGGTCATGAATGACTGAACAATCGTCGAGGTGTTCTTGGACTGATCACCATTGATACTTGGCAGTTAGGAGGACTTCCTCATAGAGCTTAGCAGCATTATCCCAACTTAGATCTTGCATCATCCCTCTCTTTTGGAGTCCCTCCCAACTAGTCCTGTAGTTCCTGTACGTGTTCAAGCAGTGCCCTAGAGCATCAATCAGTCTGTTTGCCTCTGCCTTTTCAAAAGTCCAACCAAGTCCTGACTCCTCGTAGGGATTGTAGTGCTCAACGGTGTCTCGAAGACCACCGACCGCATGGACTACTGGGACAGTCCCATACATCATGGCATAGAGCTGATTCAATCCACATGGCTCAAACCTTGATGGCATCAATAGTATATCAGCCCCTGCTGTCATTCGATGAGCCAACCTGATGGAAAAACCAACCCACCCCCTAACTCTGTCGTAATGTTGGCTCTCAAGCCTCCTCAATGTATCTTCGAGGTCTTGCCGTCCAGTGCCCAACATTATTAACTGTACATCTTGGCCAGCAATCCATGGCATTGCTTCTGCTATAAGGTCTACACCTTTTTGATGGTCTAGCCGTCCAATGAAAGCAATGACAGGAACATCGCCACGAACTGGGAGACCAAGTTCCTTCTGCAATGCTGCCTTACATTGCTGTTTACCTGCTTGAACTGTTTCTAGAGAATAATTGGTGTACCCATCAGATTTTAGGTGGATATCACACCTAGGATTCCAATCAGTTGTATCAATGCCATTTACAATGCCTTGAAATTTCCAATCGCTTTCATTGATGATCCCATGAAGACCCCAACCACCTTCAGCTGTTTTGAGCTCCCATGCATAACCATGGCTTACAGTAAGCAAACGGTCAGCAGCTTTAATACCAGCCGCAAATATGTTTAGGTGATCACCCCCAAATGGGTCATAAAGTTTGAAAAGATCCATGTAATCAACTGGCAAATCCAGATAACTGAAGTCATCTAATGGGCCACGTCCCTGAAAAGTGAAATTAAGTAAACTTATTATCAACAGAAATAACAGGTACCCTGAAGCGAAAAACCCACATAATTCAGTACAGCCACTATGTAGATTGTTCAACAGAAAACAGAAGACAACAAACAGAAGCTGTAATCTATTCATTGAAAGTTTGAAACTTTTTCAGACTTCTCTAAAACTTTCTTCTCTGTATTATCTCCATTTTCTGCATGGTAATCTCTGTTTAATGTTTCAGATATCCATCATGATGTTGCTTGAATCTATCTGCTATCCAAAGCTAAAAATGTTTTCCTTTCTAGAAAGGACAAGTTAAACACCGAAAGATCTATTAATATTCGTTCATGAGCTATCTGTGACCTCAAGGACTAAAAATGGACTATATAATCGTTCAACTTGGTAGATACATTTAATAGACTTGATTGCTTAACTTTCCATGAATAAACAGAAGTAATGCATGGATTGTGCTAATAGTAGGTGATTCATTGGGAGACTCAGGGCAAACACAAATCACATGTGAAAGTTAAAGATCAACGTACCTGATGTGCTATATTGTGTATGACAAGAACAGAACGGGCATATATCATGAAACCATTGTCATGATAGTATGCCTTCAAATAAACAGGCAGTAGTGCAGTATGCCAATCATTTGCAAGGAACACAAGATTTCCATCACCGTAGCAGTAGCCACCACAAGGAACATACCATGGAACCTGAAGCAAGGTAATCATGTGTTTTATAAGCATATCAAGGAAGACAGAGAAACAGGGCTAACCAAAGGTTAATCATGTTAATAAACTTTAGTTCAAAATCTATCCTTGAAAAGCCACTTGAACAGAGCAATAAGGAAGGCAACTAATCTTGCTTTGAGCATAAAAAACATAAGCAAGACACCAAATTACATAATAAGGACTAATGGAAAGATAAAAGATTAAATAAGAAAGAAGATTTTTCAGATTGTCTATTGCAAGGTTTGTTGACTGTGAAACCAGACGTGTAATGTGGATGGGGGTTTTAGGATCTGCCACTCCCAAATAATGGTAAATGATGATTTACTTTGGATGTATTTTCTCATGGAAAGGCACGTGGTATACTTGACATATGAGCAAATTTTTACCTCTATAGCCGCTTTGCACAACAAAACCATCCGTTTTAAGATGTCCTGCAGATAAAAGTCAATCATCTTAGCTTTAAATCATAAACAATTGAAAAAAGGCAAGAAAGATATACCACTGACTACTACATAACAAATTTTTCATCTCAATTTTTCTTATCACCAAACATGCAATGAAGTGGTAAGTGGTAACAGAGAACAATCCATTACTTACTGTTCGGTCTCCGCCATAAATGTCATTCTCAACGTGGTGGAAGATAGGATTGTCAATGAAAACAAAATCCACACCATCTATGTATGCATGATAATAAATTACCTCCATATCCTGTACAGTGTACACATAGTCTCAAATGAGAATATAGTCAATAAGCTACAAGGTTCTCATGACATGACAGAAGAATATACCTGCCCTGCAACCTGGTATCTCCTTGGCTCTCCTAGCTGTTGAGGTTCTGCGTAGTTTTTATACATTGGCACTACTACCTATAAAATATATGTACCCATTGCAAGTTACTACTATTCAAGGAAAAAGGAAACAGTGACATATTTTCTATTCAAGCATTTCTACAAATGTAACCACCAAAATATTAGTTTATATTGTCAATTAGGGGGCAGCAATACATAGAAGAGATCAACCTAAGGACCTGAAAATGTGCCAATTTGCAGAAAGGCCATATACCTGTACTACTGCATCACTCAGTTTCAACTATTTGTCTATTGCAAGATGGCAAGATTTTCTCTCAAGATAAAATGTTTAGGTTAGAACTCTGGACATAGTACCAGAGTTATTTCAAGCCCAGGAAACTACTCTATATTTACAATTATTATACTGAAAGCCCAAAATGCAAAGGTGTACTGTTCAGAATTTAGGTTCTTTAATCTCTAGTGCATAATAGATGTGCCTTAGCCAACAAGTTGTGTCGTGAAATTTGCTTAAATATTTCACACCAATTCATGTAATAGGGCATATGGCGAGTTCTGCTGACATGTCCCAATTATTCCAAATATATCATATTCTTTTGTAGTAACTGGTTCTATATGAGAAGGTTGTATAACAAATTATGCCACAACTGATTACTTGTGAGTTTCGTGTCTATTGAGGTTTGTCACTCCAATCAAGTCAATCTAAGTAATGATTGAACCATATGCAGCTATGCGAACTGAAGTTCTTGTAGACTCGAATGCCATCTTGCTCTGCTTGTATCACGTGTTGACTTGTAGAACTTATTAGATGTGATTAGCTTACTGAGTCTATCCAAAAATATTGGTTCAGGAAGTCTTATTTAAAAATTAAAACATACCATAACACGGTGACCTCTCCTAGCCAAAGCCTTTGGCAAAGCTCCAGCAACATCTCCAAGCCCACCTGCAGGAGATTAAGAGATGTCAAAGGAGGGGGAAGAGAGATGAATGCAACTGGTGTATTTATACTTGCAAACATACACGGCAATGAGTTTTGTTATATAGCAACAGTTGAGTTACTGTGTATTGCAGCCACCCAAAAAGGTGGACAAGTGACCATGCCACCACCATTGCCTCCCTCCGTCCCTCATACAGACCATCCTCTCCTTAGCTATAGTAATTGGGTAACTGTCAAAGTCCCTGAATTTATATCAACCATCTTCCCTTCCCCCTCCTTTATCAACTCGAAAGCTAGTAAATGGACCTCATGTTTGGGTAATTGAGTTTAAATCTAGAGTTGTTCATGGTTAGACTCATGCATGCTTAGGCCCAACACTGGGGTGAACTCAAGGCTACTTTTGGTACGTTGGTCCAGCTCATGCCCTAAAAAGGCCACTAAAAACAATAAAAACTCAACTGGTGGGTTAAGACGGCCCATGGAAAACCCAAAACCCCCTGAACACAGCACGTGACCGGACGCTCTCAACCTCATGCGGGCAGCACACGCTTCTACCAGCACCTGTGAGGAACTGGAACTTCACTGTTCCTTTGGGGGCTTCAGGCATGGAAACGTCAAGCCAAGCTCTGGCATGGCCTTCCAAGGCCAAGGCAATATTTTCTTGGGGGTTTATGAGCAGGTCTGGTTGAAACAATAGACTAACCTGTGATTATGTAGTGTATAGAATGAATGTTCTATAGCATATAGCAGGTCCAATATGCTCAGTAACATTTGCAAAGATATAGAATTAATTTGGTAGCTTATAATTCTCGAATATAGTATGGTTAGGCTTGAGGAGTTGCTGGTGTACATGTCTGAAGTCTTGGAAAATTAATTCAACATGCCATAGATAGCCTATATAGGAGTAGTTTTTTTGGGGCATCGATGCATTTGTATTTTACTAGATCAAGTTTAGGGATATTGACTAGTTGGGCCGACTTCATTGCACGAAAAATTCATGATATAAGACACAGCATGCATGCTCTTCTACAACAGGCAGGAATGAATATATCTACATCTATGTTCTCCCTGGCATCTAAAGTAACACCCATCAAACCCCAATGTTTCAATCATTGAGTGTGAGCTCTACAAAAGCTACAGAAATGAAATTAGCCTACTTTTGCCTTCAACTCAAGTGAGGCTTCATCAGGACATAGGTTATAAAATTGCCAATTGTGAGTAACTGGATGGAAACTATCAAGAAATGAAAAAAAGGCATTAAGACGGACTACATCAACATTTGTCACGAGAAACATAACAGGCTGACGGAACAAGAACGTTTAATATAGGAACACAAACAACACGTCCTTAAATTAAATCAGCTCACACAGGAAATGTAACCATGTAATGTTGTATTTGGAATTTTGGGTGTTAGCCCACACACCCTCCAGTCTGCCAACTTACAGGTACTAGGTTAAACCCGCAATGCCCTTTCATGGAAACTGAAACATTTAGAAGGTATGTGGCTATTATGATCTTGCCTGTTTTGGACCAAGGAGCACACTCCGCCGCTACCAATATGATATTGATAAGATCTACAGCAGCTGAAGCAGATGGATCATCACTTGTGCCCTCAGCAACTGACTGTCCCATTTCACTTATTTGACTTAGTTGTGCCTCATAATCCTGAGTTGCAACAACTTCAGATTGATCTGGACGTCTATCAAGGTACATCTGTAGGTCATAGCTAAATTCATCATCGTCTGGAACTTCATCAAGATGATAAAAAGAACTATCTCTTTGACCAAATGGATCTTGCTCACTATAAATGGAACTGTCCTCTATAATTGAAGTGATCTTCTTCCTTTCTGATGTCGATATCTGAATAAGTTGGCCACATATCATAATTCAAAACAACCATTTTCAGTAAACAATAAAAGAGGAGGACCAGAACTGTTTCATATAGTAATGTTTTAATGCGAACAGCCAGCAACATGCATAAATGTAACTGCAAAATGACCCAACAAAAGGTTGCAGTTCAAGGTCATTCACAGGTTGCCTTTCTCATCACCACTATATAATAACCATTTAAGAAATTAGCATGTTACATTTAGTAACATTTCACATTCCAGCAAGAACATGAAAAAGGACACATTTTCAGTAAACTCAGTGCATCAGCCCTTCAGTAGAATACCTAATTGCTTCCATCAAACATGGTGCAAAGGACCTCACTGGTAGATGTTAACAGAGCCTCCATTACCTTTACACCGCCTTGTTCCTTAGAAGCTAGAACATAAACTGTCTCGTGATGGTATAGAATGTAAAATCCAAGACTAAAAGGTATATCTTTCAACGATGGAGACTAAAATGTTTATTACTTCAACAGTGGAAGGAAATGCTCTAACAGCATGCATGTGGATAGAACGAATCTGACTAACATGAATGTCTACCATTTGTTTGTATAAGAGAGCTTTATAGGTGATCCAACAACTAAAACTATATCATACTTTGGGAAGTTCATAGTAATCTTGTATTTTCAATTTATGTACCTGCACCCAAAAATTGTCTACATAAATGAAAGGTCACACAAATAATGCTACAACCTTTTTAGTTTCATCATTTTTGTGGGCTTGTGACAACCTGCTAAATCATAACTTTAAACAGACAACTTATTTTAAGATTGAGAAACACATTTGTTCCAGCAACAACTTATAGAACAGCTACCTTCTCAAGTAGATTCCGATGGATCTCCAGCACCTCTTTGCTCTTGCGGATAACAGCACGAAGCTTCTCATTGGTAACCTTGATTCCATCATCGTTATCGTCACCAACTTGATTCCCTGCATTGCCGACCATGTCCTATCCAAAAAATATTGTTCAGGAAGTCTTATAAAAATTAAAACAATACCATGGACACGGTGACCTCTCCTAGCCAAAGCCTTGGCAAAGCTCCAGCAACATCTCCAAGCCCACCTGCAGGAGATTAAGAGATGTCAAGGACGGGGAAGAGAGGATGAATGCGACTGGTGTATTTATACTTGCAACATACACGGCAATGAGTTGTGATATATAGCAACAGTCGAGTTACTGTGTATTGCAGCCACCCAAAAGGTGGAACAAGTGACCATGCCACCACCATTGCTCCCTCCGCCCTCATACAGACCATCCTCTCTTAGCGTATAGTAATTGGGTAACTGCCTAAGTCCCTGAATTTATATCAACCATCTTCCCTTCCCCTCCTTTATCACTCGAAAGCGTAGTAAATGGACCTCATGTTGTGGTAATTGAGTAAATCTAGAGTTGTTCATGGTTTAGACTCATGCATGGCTATGCCCAACACTGGGGTGACTCAAGGCTACTTTTGGTAGTGGTCCAGCTCATGCCTAAAAGGCCACTAAAAACAATAAAACCTCAACTGGTGGTTAAGACGGCCCAGCGCAGAAAACCCCAAACCCCCTGAAACGGGGGGGCACGTGCCAGACGCTTCAACTCATGCACAGCGTTCTACCAACGCTGGAGGGGGGACAAATAGAGATACTAGTGATTCCCCGCGGTTTGCAGCGGGATTTACTAAAAGGCAATTCTCGACATTTTTTTCGACAATCAAGCTAGGAGTACAAAAGCAAAATGATAATGTAAACATCAGTGCTTTATCGGTACTTATACATGAAATAAGACAATGATATCGTGCTTTAATGGTGAACATATTGATAGTATTATGTTAAATTTATAAATAAATGATTGATAGATTTGTAAATAAAAAATACTTGTGCAAACTGATGAGGAGGGATGATGATTGGAATAATGCTTGCTATGTTGATTTGTAGGAATTAAATAAATTGTAAGATGATATTGTATGTTTTGTATAGGGGTGGTTAAATATATAATTATTGCTAGTGGGGTTGATGATGCTGGCTGGATTTGCATGTTGTAGCTTTAAAACTTAGTGGCTATAACTTTATAGAAAGTATAAGCTTCGTAAATAATTAAAACTTTCATTGGGAGACTCAGGGCAAACACAAATCACATGTGAAAGTTAAAGATCAACGTACCTGATGTGCTATATTGTGTATGACAAGAACAGAACGGGCATATATCATGAAACCATTGTCATGATAGTATGCCTTCAAATAAACAGGCAGTAGTGCAGTATGCCAATCATTTGCAAGGAACACAAGATTTCCATCACCGTAGCAGTAGCCACCACAAGGAACATACCATGGAACCTGAAGCAAGGTAATCATGTGTTTTATAAGCATATCAAGGAAGACAGAGAAACAGGGCTAACCAAAGGTTAATCATGTTAATAAACTTTAGTTCAAAATCTATCCTTGAAAAGCCACTTGAACAGAGCAATAAGGAAGGCAACTAATCTTGCTTTGAGCATAAAAAACATAAGCAAGACACCAAATTACATAATAAGGACTAATGGAAAGATAAAAGATTAAATAAGAAATAAGATTTTTAAGATTATCTATTGCAACAGTTTGTTGACTGAAACCTGACGTGTAATGTGGATGGGGGTTTTAGGATTTGCCACTCTCAAATAATGGTAAATGATGATTTACTTTGGATGCATTTTCTCATGGAAAGGCACGTGGTACACTTGACATATGAGCGAATTTTTACCTCTATAGCTGCTTTGCACAACAAAACCATCCGTTTTAAGATGTCCTGCAGATAAAAGTCAATCATCTTAGCTTTAAATCATAAACAATTGAAAAAAGGCAAGAAAGATATACCACTGACTACTACATAACAAATTTTTCATCTCAATTTTTCTTATCACCAAACATGCAATGAAGTGGTAAGTGGTAACAGGGAACAATCCATTACTTACTGTTCGGTCTCCGCCATAAATGTCATTCTCAACATGGTGGAAGATAGGATTGTCAATGAAAACAAAATCCACACCATCTATGTATGCATGATAATAAATTACCTCCATATCCTGTACAGTATAAACATAGTCTCAAACAAAAATATAGTCAATAAGTTAAAAGTTTCTCATCACATGACACAGGATATATACCTGCCCTGCAACCTGGTATCTCCTTGGCTCTCCTAGCTGTTGAGGTTCTGCGTAGTTTTTATACATTGGCACTACTACCTATAAAATATATGTACCCATTGCAAGTTACTACTATTCAAGGAAAGGAAACAATGACATCTTTCCTATTCAAGCACTTCTACAAATGTAATCACCAAAATATTAGTTTATATTGTCAATTAGGGGGCAGCAATACATAGAAGAGATCAACCTAAGGACCTGAAAATGTGCCAATTTGCAAAAAGACCATCACAAGAGAACATATTAGCTCACAATACTTAAAACTTAAAACTATAATAGGTCAATCTAAGAACTCCTTCTCCGCAAAAAAAAAAAACAAAAAAAATAACTAAGAACTTCCAAAACATCAAAACGTGACCTATAATTTAATTCCTCTTCCTATTAGTAAATAATAATACATGTACTATTGCATCACTCAGTTTCAACTATTTGCCTATTGCAAGATGGCAAGATTCTCTCAAGATAAAATGTTTAGGTTAGAACTCTGGACCCTAGTGGAAAAAACCGGACAGGTGAGTGACCCGGACGACCCCTCGGTTCACCGGTCCGACGGTCTGATCGGGCAACCGCTGGTTGAACCGCGGTTCAATAACTAATATATGCAATGTGTATTTCCTCTATTACACAAGTGAAAAACGGTAGGATGGCTAGAGCCAAGCGCTCTCAGTGCGCATACCAAGGTTCGAGTCCCCAGGCCACACGCAGTTCTGTGATTTTTGTACAGAAACAGCCACGTGGGCCTGGACTGGGCCTTAATATAGCCCATTTATCTCCTTTACCCGGTCCGACCAAGGCGGTTTAATGCCCGGTTTATTCAAAACCCGGCCGGTTCAGCTGGTTCAATCCAGGTTGGATGCATGTCCGGTCTTTCAGCTCAACCGAACCGTGGAGACCTCTGGTTCCGGTTTTTTCCAGTTGAACCGCCGGTCTGGTCCGGTTTTTTCCACTATGCTCTGGACATAGTACCAGAGTTATTTCAACTTTCAAGCCCAGGAAACTACTCTATATTTACAATTATTATACTGAAAGCCCATAATGCAAATGTGTGCTGTTCAGAATTTAGGTCCTTTAATCTCTAGTGCATCATAGATGTGCCTTAGCCAACAAGTTGTGTTGTGAAATTTGCTTAAATATTTCACACCAATTCATGTAATAGGGCATATGGCGAGTTCTGCCAACATGTCCCAATTATTCCAATACATCATATTCTTTTGTAGTAACTGGTTCTATATGAGAAGGTTGTAAAACAAATTATGCCACAACTGATTACTTGCGAGTTTCTTGCCTACTGAGGTTTGCTACTCCTATCAAGTCAATCTAAGTAATGATTAAACTATATGCAGCTATGTGAACTGAAGTTCTTGTAGACTTGTAGAACTTATTAGATGGGATTAGCTTACTGAGTCTATCCAAAAATATTGGTTCAGGAAGTCTTATTTAAAAATTAAAACATACCATGACACGGTGACCTCTCCTAGCCAAAGCCTTCGGCAAAGCTCCAGCAACATCTCCAAGCCCACCTGCAGGAGATTAAGAGATGTCAGAGGAGGGGGAAGAGAGATGAATGCGAGTGGAGTATTTATACTTGCGAACATACACGGCAATGTGATTTGTTATATAGCAACAGTCGAGTTACTGTGTATTGCAGCCACCCAAAAAGGTGGACAAGTGACCATGCCACCACCATTGCCTCCCTCCGTCCCTCATACAGACCATCCTCTCATTAGCTATAGTAATTCGGTAACTGCCTAACTCCCTGAATTTATATCAACCATCTTCCCTTCCCCCTCCTTTATCAACTCAAAAGCTAGTAAATGGACCTCATGTTCGGGTAATTGAATTTAAATCTAGAGCTGTTCATGGTCAGACAACCCTGCCTGGTTAGACTCATGCATGCCTAGGCCCAACACTGGGGGTGAGCTCAAGGCTACTTTTGGTATGTTGGTCCAGCTCATGCCCTAAAAAGGCCACTAAAAACAATATAAACTCAACTGGTGGGTTAAGACGGCCCGCGGAATTCAACTAAGTCAAGAAAACCCCAAACCCCCTGAACACGGCACGTGACCGGACGCTCTCAACCTCATGCACACGTTTCTACCAGCGCCTGCGAGGGGGGACAAATAGAAGATACTAGGTGATTCCCCGCGCTTTGCAGCGGGATTTACTAAGCAATTCTCGACATTTTTTTCGACAATCAAGCTAGGAGTAAAAAGCAAAAATATAATGTAAACATCAGTGTTTATCGGTACTTATCATGAAATAGACAAATGATACTCGTGCTTTAATGTGAAACATATTGATAAGTATATGTTAAATATTATAAAAATGATTGATAGATTTGTAAAAATATTGTGCAAATGATGAGAGGGATGATGATTGGATATGCTTGCATGTTGATTTGTAGAATTAAATAAATTGTAGATGATATTGTATGTTTGTATGAGGTTAAATATATAATTATTGCTAGTGGGTGATGATGTGGCATGGTTGCATGTTGAGCTTTAAACTTAGTGGGCTATAACTTTATAGAAAGTATAGATTCGTAAATTAAATAAACTGGAACTTCTGTTCTTTTGGGGGCTTCAGGCATGGAAGAGTCAAGCCAAGCTCTGGCATGGCCTTCCAAGGCCAAGTCAATATTTTCTTGGGGGTTTATGATCAGGTCTGGTTGAAACAATAGACTAACCTGTGATTATGTAGTGTATAGAATGAATGTTCTATAGCATATAGCAGGTCCAATATGCTCAGTAATATTTGCAAAGATATAGAATTAATTTGGTAGCTTACAAAGATGTGATTTTCAAATATAGTATGGTTAGGCTTGAGGAGTTGCTGGTGTATATGTCTGAAGTCTTGAAAAAATAATTCAACATGTCATAGATAGCCTATACAGGAGTAGTTTTTTGGGGCATCGATGCATTTGTACTTTACTAGATAAGGTTTAGGGATATTGACTAGTCATGATATAAGACACAGCATGCATGCTCTTCTACAACAGGCAGGAATGAATATATCTGCATCTATGTTCTCCCTGACACCTAATGTAACACCCATCGAACCCCAGTGTCCAATGATTGAGTGTGAGCTCTACAAAAGCTACAGCCTACAGCAATGAAATTAGCCTACTTTTGCCTTCGACTGAGGCTTCATCAGGACATAGGTTATAAAGTTGCCAATTGTGAGTAACTGGATGGAAACTATCAAGAAATGAAAAAAGGCATGAAGACAGACTACATCAACATTTGTCACGAGAAACATAACAGGCTGACAGAACAAGAACGTTTAATATAGGAACACAAACAACACGTCCTAAAATTAAATCAACTCACACAGGAAATGCAACCATGTAATTTTGTATTTGGAATGTTGGGTGTTAGCTCACACACCCTCCAGTCCGCCAACTTACAGGTACTAGGTTAAACCCATAATGCCCTTTCATGGAAACTGAAACATTTAGAAGGTATATGGCTATTATGATCTTGCCTGTTTTGGACCAAGGAGCACACTCCGCCGCTACCAATATGATATTGATAAGATCTACAGCAGCTGAAGCAGATGGATCATCACTTGTGCCCTCAGCAACTGACTGTCCCATTTCACTTATTTGACTTAGTTGTGCCCCATAATCCTGAGTTGCAACAACTTCAGATTGATCTGGACGTCTATCAAGGTACATCTGTAGGTCATAGCTAAATTCATCATTGTCTGGAACTTCATTCTGATGATAAAAAGAACTATCTCTTTGACCAAATGGATCTTGCTCACTATAAATGGAACTGTCCTCTATAATTGAAGTGATCTTCTTCCTTTCTGATGTCGATATCTGAATAAGTTGGCCACATATCATAATTCAAAACAACCATTTTCAGTAAACAATAAAAGAGGAGGACCAGAACTGTTTCAGATAGTAATGTTTTAATGCGAACAGCCAGCAACATGCATAAATGTAACTGCAAAATGACCCAACAAAAGGTTGCAGTTCAAGGTCATTCACAGGTTGCCTTTCTCATCACCACTATATAATAACCATTTAAGAAATTAGCATGTTACATTTAGTAACATTTCACATTCCAGCAAGAACATGAAAAAGGACACATTTTCAGTAAACTCAGTGCATCAGCCCTTCAGTAGAATACCTAATTGCTTCCATCAAACATGGTGCAAAGGACCTCACTGGTAGATGTTAACAGAGCCTCCATTACCTTTACACCGCCTTGTTCCTTAGAAGCTAGAACATAAACTGTCTCGTGATGGTATAGAATGTAAAATCCAAGACTAAAAGGTATATCTTTCAACGATGGAGACTAAAATGTTTATTACTTCAACAGTGGAAGGAAATGCTCTAACAGCATGCATGTGGATAGAACGAATCTGACTAACATGAATGTCTACCATTTGTCTGTATAACAGAGCTTTATAGGTGATCCAACAACTAAAACTATATCATACTTGGGGAAGTTCATAGTAATCTTGTATTTTCAATTTATGTACCTGCACCCAAAAATTGTCTACATAAATGAAAGGTCACACAAATAATGCTACAACCTTTTTAGTTTCATCATTTTTGTGGGCTTGTGACAACCTGCTAAATCATAACTTTAAACAGACAACTTATTTTAAGATTGAGAAACACATTTGTTCCAGCAACAACTTATAGAACAGCTACCTTCTCAAGTAGATTCCGATGGATCTCCAGCACCTCTTTGCTCTTGCGGATAACAGCACGAAGCTTCTCATTGGTAACCTTGATTCCATCATCGCTATCGTCACCAACTTGATTCCCTGCATTGCCGACCATTCCAACAACGCATAGACACCTGCTTGACCCCGGTTTGGTCAAACCTGGGAACACCAGCGGCGACCCATAACCAACATTCACATGGGACCTTGCCTAGGTGAGACAATACATTGCATCAGAAACTGAAATCTGCAGGCATTCAGCTGGTTTGACTTGATCGAATTGCGACGTGGCAGACCTAGAATTTCCAGGACGAGTGTACAGGGTAAACAAAATAATACTCCTGATGGCTCACCGTGGATGATAGCCATTGCAGTGCTGCTCGGCAGCTGGTGCGAGCGCCCGAATTCTGAGCCTCCACACGCCCCCACTCCAACCTGCTCCTCCTCCGCACTGCCCAAGTCTGCCCAGGTTAAAAAATGTACAACATTCAGATTAGGAAAAAAAAAACTATTATGCACCTGCCGAATGTGCTCTTAACCTTAGGCCATATGATTTCTAGTTTTCTGCCGCGCATTGGAGCCTAATGCACTCTTAGCCTTAGGCCATGATTTCTAGCTTTCTACTGCGCATTGGAGAGCGAGATTGAAGTCATTTCGGCGCAAATACAATTATACAAAGCAATTAGATCAACAATTAGGATATATATCTCTCTCTAATACACCAACTAAAGTAGCTATTTCGCAAGTGCCGGTTCTCATCTAGGCTGCGCGACCTCCCAATCAACGAACATCCACGCGATTCGAGTAATTCTCTCTTACCTTTTCCCTCTTTGGTCAGGCTGCATTGTTGCTGCTATTCAATGAAGCTGATAAACTGAGTTACTCTGATATTGTGTCACAATTAAAACTGTCTGATGATGATGCCGTGCGTTTGCTTCATTCACTTTCTTGTGCAAAGTATAAGATTCTCAACAAAGAGCCTAGCAACAGAGTGATTTCTCCGGAGGACGAGTTTGAGTTCAATTCCAAATTTACCGATAGGATGCGAAGGATTAAGGTGCCTTTTCTAACTATTTACCCTTTCCCCCCTGGTTTTTCGCGCTAACTAAACGTTTTTTTTTTTTTTTTTTTTTTTTGGTGCGCAGCAGTGCGAGCCAGTTGCCGACGGCCACGAGGAGACGACGAGGCCATCGAGGGTGCTGAGGTGGAAGGGGTAGCGGCAACGTGTGGCGCGTGTTTGCCTGCCGGCCTGGGGTTGCTTCTCTACCCTTTTCTTGGCCTGGCCTGTTTTCCCTTTTGTTTGCCTTTCCTCTTGTCCTCTTTGATTTGAGGAGCAAACTGATTGGATGGGCTACTACGATTCAAATTTCAGGTAAGGTTGGGGCTGGTTTGGTTTGAGGCCTAAGTTTGACTTATTAATATTTGGCAATTTTAATAGTATCTAGTGTCTATTTGGTTTAAAGCTAAATTTTGGCATGCCTAAGAAAATAGGCTATTTCAATAGTTAACTTGGGCTATTCCTATTTTGGCTTCAATACAAACACAACTTTGCTTTTCTAAAATTAGTCATATTAAAACTTGCTAAAATTCATTGCCAAAAATTGATAAGGCCAATTTAGGTCACAAACCAAATCAGCCTTAGAGTTGCTCTCCAGCTTGAAAGTTGGAAGTGTCATGTTTTTATGCAACTTGTAAAGTGTATTGTGACTGAAACTGAAAAAGGTGGACCTTAACAACTCTACCTAACAACTCTGGTGATTGTTATTGTCGAGAGATAGTTTGTTGGTGGCTAATATCACTATTGATGAAGAAGATTATGCAATCAATCGAAAGCATCGTATGTGTAAAGAAAAGCATCAACCGAGAGGTTATCACAAACCAATTTCATCAGTAAGAAATCGATATTGATAAATAGAGCTCGAGAGTTAGGTCAGTGGTCATCGGCAAGCTTAGAGAATGATAGTAAAAATTAGAATTATGCCAGCAATGAAGAGGATGGGCTAACCAATGTACCCCTCCACAACACGATGGAAGTTAAGTTGGAGACGAATTTGCTTTCATGTTTACTTAGGAATTTGCGGCTAGAAATAGAGTCACGTACGAAGGTCTAAGATGAAGAATTTACTACCACGTTCGTTGTTTCATCGAGACTGCTCCTTTTGAAAATTAAGAGGCAGAAGAAGAGAAATGAATAAGATCATATTACTTTACTCTA
Organism: Oryza longistaminata; assembly: GCA_009805545.1. Taxonomy (NCBI): domain Eukaryota; kingdom Viridiplantae; phylum Streptophyta; class Magnoliopsida; order Poales; family Poaceae; genus Oryza; species Oryza longistaminata. The sequence continues at coordinate 21,705,522 of CM020184.1, read as the reverse complement.
TTTTTTTGTTGAAAGTATTCATGCTAATTAAACTTCATACGGCAAGTATTAAAAAATGAGTGATAAACTGCAGACATCAACATATCCAAGCTCGTGTCGCTTGCCCACGTCGAGAGAGTTCGTCATACTTAGTGAGTAAGTCTAAGGTAATACTATGCTCTAGGAGGAAGAAGAAGACGACGACAAAAGGATGCATCGGTTCGCTTTTGCGGTCGCTGTTTTACAGTAGAAGCGCATCGGTTCACTGTTACGGCCTAAATGCGAACAGCTAATGGTAGTGGCCCTATACATGTCGGGATCTATATACGACCACGCATCTGGAGTTAGTGCTGACAAGCACATAACACACACAGAGGCAGGTAAGCAGAGGCAATGCATCAGTTCACAGAAGATCCAGTAATCAGCCATAAGCAAAACAATGGCTCTGTTTGGATGCTTTGGGCTATTAAATAGCCCTCCAGAATCTTGCTATTTATGAGTACTAAACGTAGATTATTGACAAAACCAATTCCATAACCCCTAGGCTATTTTGCGAGACGAATCTAACGATGTATATTAGGATTAATATACATCGTTAGATTCGTCTCACGAGGGTGCTGAGGTGGAAGGGGTAGCGGCAACGTGTGGCGCGTGTTTGCCTGCCGGCCTGGGTTGCTCTCTCTACCCTTTCTTGCCCTGTTCCCTTTTGTTTTGGGTGTGTTTAGGTGGGGAAAAGAAAATTTTTGGGTGTCACATCAGATGTTTGACCGGATGTCGGTAGGGGTTTTCGGACACGAATAAAAAAACTAATTTCAGAAGTCGCCTAGAAACCACGAGACGAATCTTTTAAGACTAATTAAGCCGTCATTAGCACATGTGGGTTACTGTAGCACTTATGGCTAATCACGGACTAATTAAGCTTAAAAGATTCGTCTCGCGATTTCCCCTATAACTGTGCAATTAGTTTTTCTTTTTATCTATATTTAATGCTTCATGCATATGTCCAAAGATTCGATGTGATGTTTTAAAAAAAAAATTTTGGGGAACTATACGGGCCCAAATTTGATTCATTGATTCATTGATTTGAGGGGCAAACTGATTGGATGGGCTAGTACGATTCAAATTTCAGGTTAGAGGTTAGAGTTGCTCTCCAGCTTGAAAGTTTGAAGTGTCATGTTGGCTGTTGCCAACAAATGGAAATTTTGTTTTATGTTATGCAACTAGTAAAGTGAATTGTAACTGAAAAAAGTGAACCACGTGTACTTAATAACTCTGGTGATCGTAGTTAGCGAGATTGAGTTTGTTGGTGGCTAGTGTCGCGGTTAATGAAGAAGATTATGCAGTCAATCTAAAGCATTGTATGTGTAAAGAAAACATCAAGCGAGAGGTTATAAACCAATTTTATCAGTAAGAAATCGACATTGATAAATAGAGCTGGAGAGTTAGATCAGATGGTCATCGGCAAGATTAAAGAATGCTAGTAAAATTGGAGTTAGGCCAATAGTGAATAAGAGGGGCTAACCAATGCACGCCTCTACAACATGATGGAAGTCAAGTTGGAGACGATTTTTTTTAATGTTTACTGTATGAATTTGCGGCTAGAAATAGAGTCACATATGAAGGTTCAAGATGAAGAATTAATACAACATCCATAGTTTCATCGAGATTGCTCCTTTTGAAAATCCAGAAGCCGAAGAAAAGAAACGGATGTAATCATATTACTCTACTCTATTTTTCTGTTGAAAGGATTCATGCTAATTAAAGTTCATATGGGAAACATGCATTAACGAATGAGTGATGAATTGCAGACGTCAACATATCCAAGCTCGCGTTGCTTGCCAACGTCGAGAGAATTCGTCGCACTGTGTGAGTAACTCTAAGGCACTGTTTCCCTTAAAAAAAAACTCTAAGGCACTGTGTTTTAGGGCAGTAGCAGTGCAAGTCCCTTATTTGAGTTACCTTAGGATAGATGCACAACGAATCCACACCTCTCATAGTGCAAGTTACTACACGGGATCCCCAAGCCAACCACCCCAACCCATTCTCTCTGTTACTTTCCCATTCTCTCTCCCACTTTCCCCTTTCTCGGTGCCGGGCCGGCGACCACCTCCACACGGCGGACTCCAGTCTACATGACGCCATGCGCGTAGCAGAACGGTGGGGGTGCTCAACAGCGCCTCGCGCGCAGTGGTGGTGGTTGCCATCATCGCGCCGGCGATGAGGAGACGGAGCAAGGAGGACAGCGGGGGCCTGGAGTGGCGTCGGGCCCCTCCTCTCTCGGCCGGCGACAAGGAGGCATAGCGAGGAGGACGGCGGCGGCGGCACGGATTTGGAGCGGCGTCAGCCCCCCCCCCTCTCTCGACAGCGACGATGAGACGAAGCGAGGAGGACGGCGGTTGGCGACGTGTCTAGAGCGGCGCCGGGCCCCTCCTCCCTCAGCCCGGCGATGAGGAGATGAGCGCGGGGACGGAAAAGAAGCACGACGACGAGGAGATGGAATGGCGGCAACCCCGGCTCTCCTTGCCACCGGTCGTCGTGCATCTCTCTTCCGTTGGTGGCTCTCCCTCACCACCCACTCCTTCCTTGAACCACGGCGACGACAGACGGACGGAGTAGGTGAATTTGGAAGTTTTATGGAGTAAGGGACTACTCACAATTTCTTTTTTGGCATGAGGAAATCAGAACCTTGCTAGGAGATGTAAACCATTGCAAAGATATGGTCCCACCACCTTTTTTTATCCACGTCAGAATTTGGTCTAGCTAGCAAACGAGGTAAGGCTGCAGGTAGGAGTATTGTGAAAGGCCTTAGGAGGAAGAAAAAGAGCAGAGATGATTACGACACAATTACGCTTCCTCGACCACTTTCAGTTCAACGGCTCCACAAACATAAATGTGAAAGATAGCGCCCTGTAAACTCCCTACTCTATCAATAGTTGAATACAGACGGCAAAATATCTTGACTGTTCTTCAAAACAAGAAGAAAATAGAAAAGAGCGCGACGTTGTACTCATTCAAGAAAAAGAGAAAACGTTGGTTTGACGGTCACTGTTTTTTTTCCCAGTAAAGAATCTGACTCCGTACCTGATACTTTCTCCGTTTCACAATGTAAGACTTTCTAGTATTGTCTAACATCTAAATGAATATAGGTAATGCTAGAAAGTCTTACATTGTGAAACGGAGGAAGTAGTTAATTAGGATTACAATTTTACCACCGATTAATTTTAGAGTTTTGTATGGAGTGAGTATAGCTCAACTAGTTAGGGTTACTTGTGATATAGGCTAACTATTCTTTCAATGATAGACCATGTATGATGTATCCGTCGACAACTGATTGACAACGAGATGCCTTTACGGCTCATTGTCCCTTCAGTGATAGTCGTTGCAGCGAGGCGCCTGTGCGTCGTTTGTACCGTGTTTCAAAAACTTTTTTGCAAAATTAAGAAACATGTGCAACGGTATAGCAAAAGCACAGATGACTAGATGAGAGGCAAGGCAGCACACAGTAAAAATGTTTATTGACGGCGCTTCAGAGTTGGAACTTTGGAAGCACAAATTCAGCACTCAGCAGGAACAACAGTGGTAAAAAAGTCTCTCTCTTGATCTCTTTCCCTCTTGAAAGCTGGTCTGCCGGATGTAATGGCGATCCATCATCAGTTCAGTTGCTCGTGCGGTGGCCGCCGTCGTCTTCGTCGCCGGCGTCGGGAGGCGGCTTGACGACCATGATCGGGCAGTTCGCGCGGTGCGCGCAGTAGTCGCTGACGCTGCCCAGGAACGCCCTGCGCGACGCACGCCGAGGGTCACTGACACTGACACGAACAGCTAGGGGGTGTGTGCGTGACTGCGTGTGCGTACCTCTTGATGGCGCCGAGGCCGCGGCTGCCGACGACGAGCAGGCCGGCGCCGGCGTCCTCGGCGGCGCGGCACAGCGCACTCCCGGGGCTCCCCCTCCACCGCCACCGTCGCCGCGGCCACCCCACGCCCGCTCGCAGGCCAGCCTCGCCCTGCCGAGCAGGTTCCGCGCGTTCTCCGCCTGCGCCGCCCGCACCGCCTCCATCATCGACGCCGCGCCGTACACCGCCGACCCTGCGCGAACACCCGCAAGCAATCACCCCCTCGAGACAGCTGCGCATTGCGGCGGCCCGACGGGGACGACGACTGACTGACTGACCTGGGCCGACGGGGAACATGACGTGGTGGAGCGGCTCCATGGCGTGGACAAGCACCAGCTCCGGCGCCTGCTCCTCCTCCTCGCCGCCGTCGCCGGTGGCGGCGGCGGGGAAGAAGAGGTGGTCGAGCACCCAGGACAGCGCGCGGTGGCTGCCACGGCTGTCGTCCACCGCCACGAGCACCTTCATCTCTGCGAATTCTTGATTTTCTTTGGACTGATCTCGCCGAGGTGATTGGAATGGCACGACTAGTGAATTGGGATCAGTGCCAAAAAGAACAGGGATCATTTATAGTAGGAGTCGGCATGCGTGCCGGTGGAGATAGGAGGTGATGTGTTTGGATGAGAACATCGGTGGCGCGGGGGCGGGGATGGCGTTCGTGCGTGTCGGGAGATGGGGGCAAGTGGCGAACCGGGAGCGCGCGCCGCCCTGGTTTCGCCAGCGCCGAGCCGCCACGCCGCTCGGGGCACACGGTTTTCTCGCCCACGTCGCGGGCCCTGTATATGATATTTCTATCTTTATATCTATCTGCTGCGTTTGTGACATTAAATTAGTTTATTAATCTAAAATTGAATATACTTTTATAATATTTTGTCTTGATTGAAAATAGTACTATTTTGTCTTACAAATTTGATCAAAATTAAAGTAATTTGACTTTAACAAAGACAAAACTACTTATAATCTGTTTCGAAATAGAGAGAGTAGTTAAAACAAAAACTTTGTGAGACTTTAGCGAAGGACATCATAATTACGAAAAACTAAAACAGTGTAACACAATGTAGCACTGGGGATTAAATAGCCAAGATAGCAAGGATGTGTGTGTTTATAAAGAAAGACGTGACGATCCACAGCAAAAACATTATTTAGTTATATTCATAAATTGAATAACAAAAATTCCAAACTTACATGACAGAACGAAATGACTAACAATTACAAGGCAGGACGTTCTTCCTTTTCAGCGAAACAAGGAAACAAAATAAACCACTAAATCAATCAACAAAATAAACAAATTTCCGCTTGCTTGTGTTTGCACACTGTTGTTATTTTCCTTGAACCACGGTCATTAGCACTCAGGCATGTTTGGAGGACGAGGCAGCATCTGAGCCTGCGGCGTCTTGCCATCCTTCACGATGAACACAGTGTCCATCCCCCATACCACGTGGCGATCAAAATGGCAATGCATGAACCACACACCTGAACAATCAAAATAAACACGATTTTTTTTTTAAAAAAAAGAAACTGCACATGAAAGTACTATATCAAAAGACCATAATCCAATCGAAATCCGAATAACTCGCCTGGATTGTCTGCGCGGAAGCGGATTGCGGCCCAGCTGGACTTGGGCACGGAGACCGTGTTCTGGAACAGCGGGTCGACGAGGTTGTAGGTCTTTGGGTCCCTGCGCTCGTTGAAGGTTCCGGACCCTCGTCCCACAACGTAGAAGGCGAAACCGTGCAGATGCATAGGATGATTCTCGCTGGACAAGTCCTGGAACACCACCTCCACCACAGTGCCGTACTCAAGCACCTTCACCTTGGTGCCACGCTTCGTTAGCAAGGGCCCGCCACTGTTGTCGCCGGTGGGGTTGACGAAGGCTACCGGCTTGTTGGGGAAGTCCTCCTCGTACACGCCGCGGCCGGAGCCGTAGTAGTAGGCGTCGAGGACGTCGATGGCCGGGTTCTCGAAGCTAACATTGTTGAGGCTCGCCGCGAACCGGTTGCCTTGGGGTCCCTTGTACGACTTGTTTGTCGCGTTGGCGGCGTTGCAGGGGAGAAAGTTGATGTCGATGTCGATGAGCATGTTCTCATCGACCTGCGTCAGTACATGCACCGGGTGGTCCTGGTTGCCTAATGACCTAAGCTGCTTGACGAACGCCATTGCTGCGTCCTCGTCCTTGATGGCCGGCAGCAGGACAGGGAATTCCGGTGGCCCGACTGGCCTCGCCGCGGGGTTGTCCGTGTACTCGATGATGGCCGTGGCGGTGCTATTGTTGAAAGGGATGGTGTCAACCGGTAACGTGATGAACGTCCTCGCGGCCATGTAATACCGGCTGTTGGATCCCAAGGTGCGGTTGGCCTCAAGGAGCACGTCCATGGTCTGGCCCAGCGCGATCATGATGTAGTCGACGGCGAGCGGCTTGGTGTAGCGGGCGTCGATGCCGACCACGGTGAGACGGTGCCCGGCAACGGCGAAGAACATGTCGTTGGTGAGCCCCGCGTTGATGACCCTGAGCATGTACGTGTTGCCCTGCTGCACGGCCACCTTGAACGTGTCGTCCCTGGAGCATAGGGGGAACATGTCCCCGGGCTAGCCGTTGATGGTGTTCGCGTCGGCTGGCTCCACATCTCCGCCGGTGCGCTTCGCCTCGTCGAGCACGTGCTCTATGTCATCATTCCACCACTCGCCTGCAAACACATTATAGCGATGATTCAGATCAAAACATGTACGAAGCATAGCATTGCACTACACGCCGGAACTAACAAGATTCGGCCCCATCGTTTTGCTTATTAGGGGAATAAGCCAAACGGTATATTTGCAAACTAAAGATAATTTATGAAAAAAAACTTTTATATTCGTGTCGCGTGCTTTTATTACTATTAAACTTATGGCTGTGTCTTATGACAGAAGCCGGAGATGTAGTCCATTTTCATTATCTAAAAATATTCGTGTCGCGCGCGCGTACCGAGGACGACGGGTATCTCCTTGTTTGGTTTCTTGAAGGGGAAGGTGGTGCCATGCTTGGGGTGTATAACGATGGCGCCGTGGACGGTGGCGCGGTCGAAGTCGCTGTGCGCGTGCCACCACAGCGTGCCCTCCTCCTCGAACAGGATCACCTGGTAGGTGAAGTTGCCGCCCGGCCGGATCGGGCACTGCGTGATGAACTCCGGCCCGTCCGACCACGGGTTCCGTGGCTGGTCCACGCCGTGCCTGTGCCACAGTAAAATCATCGAGAAACACCTTAAGTTTCCAGCCAAGGATATACGGAGTATAATGCTCTTCTTCTCTGCAGCAGGTGGCAACGGATCGGATGTGGTTTTTTCCAGTGGATGGTGATGTTTTTGTTGCCGTTGTTGTGGACGTTGACGATGACGAGGTCGCCCTTCCGCGCGTAGATGGTCGGTCCGGGGAACTGCCCGTTCACGGTGAGGATGCTCTTCTCGTGGCACAACCTTGTGTAGTTGGTCTCCGTAATCTGCAGAGGGCATCACTCGTGGTTAAAACTCAAAACTCATTTCGTGCATTCAGGTTAGCTATAAATTTTTTTGACCGGGTTTCTGGTACCCCTCGATACTCTATCTCTGCCCCTGTGTACATCGTAACATCGACGGCATCGATCAGCGAACACGCTAGAATTCAAGTAGATCGTCACTTACAAAGAAATCGTAGTGGCGAGTCTTGGCACCATGAGCGGGGTTAACTACTGTAAGTGCTAACACCACGCCTGCTAGTAACCAAAGCAATAATGCAGGTATCTTGCCTGTTGATCCCATCACCGAACGCACACAATTAATTCAATCGCCAATCCAAGCGTAACAACACACAGAGCTAATTGAGATTCTTGTACGCGCGAGGTAGTTCTTTGGTTCTTCGCAGTAGCTAACTAGCTAGCTAGTGCCGTAAGCTGCTGCTTTGCCTGAGATGGCCATCATCCGACGAATGTATTTATAGGGAACGCATGTATGCATCATGCATGAATGTGACGACTGATGACTATTCTCCCACGAAATTAGCAATTTATTAATCGTTCTCCAGCCGCCGCGGCGTGAAAACGTTAAAATGGCGTGAGTTGATTGGCGACAAAACTGACGACATCTTGAAGTTCAAGGTGGCTCCCGGACATGCGCATCCTCTGTTTCTGCCCTGCGTCTTCAACCCAATCAACACTAGATGAGTTGGTTAACTTGATTAAGAGCAAGTTTAATAGTATAGCTAACTACTAGCTCCAAATTATCTATAACCAATGTAATGGCTAATTCATACAATAGTTGCTTACTATACTATTAATACCTGGTCCTACATGTCATACACACGTTATGTCTTAGAGTTCGTGCTGCAGCTGGCTACAGATTTGTAGCTCGCTGCTCTTCTCTCACTTTCTTTATCTTTTCAAAATATGTTTATAGCTGACTTATAAGCTGCTATTGGACCTGCTCTAATTGGGCATATGGGAGCAGTCGAGGTTGTTAACGAACGGACTAATCAACGCGGAACGAAATCGAAGCAGACACTCATCCGTGTTTCGTCGTACCTTGGTTGGGGCACGTAATTAAGCACTCGATCAAAGGACTCATTGGGCACGTTTGCATGTGTTAGGCGGCCATGAGAGCAGGTACAATAGCAGGCTATTAGCCAGCTGTAAATATATTTTAATGAGATAAATGATGGAAGAGAAGAGCAGCGGGCTACAGATTTGTAGCCAGCTGCAGCGCGGACTCCAAGACACAATGTGTGTATGGCAGGTGGGACCATATATTAATAGTATAGTAAGCAACTATTGTATGAATTGGCTATTAGATTGGCTATAGATGAATTGGAGCTGGTAGCGGGCTATACTATTAAACTTGCTCTGAAGATTGTTAATCGATTATCATACATTGAGTAGGTGGGTTTTCGTGATTTCGTCGTAGCCTAGCGAAATACTTCAAATAAGCACGCACTCGATCAAGTCTCAAAGGGCACGTTTGCATGCGTTCGGCGGCCAGGAAGCTTCTTTTCTTTTTTTAAAAAAAATAAAGAAAGAAAGAAGGGCCGCCAGGAAGATTTTAAAATTGATATCAAACATTGAGGCTTTCTTTTGACGCATCTACTTGATAAATACTTGATAAATCATCGATAAATCTATGATCACGTCGATAATATTTGGATAAGTTATATTTTTAAGTGTATTTTAAAATTTTAAACCACTATAATTTAACATACAAACTTTTGATTTACCGTGGATATAACTAGCCATTAACAGCCGTAATGCTACGGATTTCCTCGTTTTTGATTTTTTTTTTTCAGCTCCTCAGAGAAGTTTACGCGTGTTGGGCTCTTTTTTTTTTTTGCAAAAAGCTCATCGTATTTGCACGGAATATCACATACGTCCTCAGACCACCTGACATCCCATTGTGTTTCTTACATATAATAAAATCTGAAGCTATGCCAAGCATGACTTAAATATCTTTCTCATATTTATTTACAAGTTATTGGAAGGAAGTTTTCAAATTGATCTAGTGCAAAAGTGAAGATGCACAAAAATATAGGCTTCACTCTAGTCGAGATGGAAACAGAGACCAAATGATCGAAGGGGAAAACTCACTGTGAAATGGTCACCCGCTCACCGCACGTTGGTCTGAATGTTTCAAGATTCAGCGCGTCGTGGCCTGGTTTGGGACACCTGGGGTTCCTTCGTGCTATTCACCTCCTGCAACTTGGTTCCAACCGGTGAACGCCCTAGCGCCGGTCTTCTCCTCCTCTACACCCAGGCCCCAAGCCAGGCCTGCTATTTTAAGCGAGTGCATGCCATTTATTAATGCCCATACTTGCTATTTTAATGAAACAACATAGTACTATAATCTTCCGGGGAAATAATAAAACAGAGCATTGCAACCTGGGATCACAGGGTATAGTAGTGGCAAATTGAACATAATAAAAGAACTGATAACTTCAACACAAACTCCGATTTGGCCCAATGGTTTTGCTGCACCAAAGAATATTCCAAACCATAGTCACCAAGGATTCTCTTGCTTGATGATTGTAAAGAGATCAAAAGTTCAAACTGGTGATAAAAAAAGTGTGCAGATAAGAGTGGTGTTGAGAAGTAAAGTTATCAAAGTACCATTTTGTCTTCGTTCCAAAGACAATGAAGGCAGAAAATACCATAATAATGATCACATTCTGCATGGTGAAATATATTTTTCCAAGAATGTAAGCCCATTCCTCTGCTAGTAAAATTCCCATGTCAAGAGCTATTTTACTTTGAAACCAAAAGAACTACTAATCAAAGAACAAGATAGAGATTTGCAGTTCACTGAGTACAAAAAGTTAGATGCACCTCTTTAACATTTTAGCAGATTGCTTCCAACATATGACATCAACTTCCCAGTCAATTGAGCTATTGTCCTTTAGATCCTCAAACAGCTTCTTCCTTTGCTATATACGCCTTCATTATATATGTCTGACAAAAAAACACCAAACAGAAGGGGAAAATTTATGAACATCCATGCAAGTTGGTTATTTACAATCTTGAAAAACAATATTTTGCTATCAGTCCAACTAATTTGAAAAAAATACAATCTTGAAAAACAATATTTTGCTATCAGTCCAACTAATTTGAAAAAATAAAATCTGATGAGATATGTGAAGAGCAGTTGTGAGGCTGAGTTGTTCAGGGATGTATGAAAAGCATGCTTAGGATTGACACAACAAATATGTATATATATGTAAGATTCTGAGCGATAGCAGTAGACAATTCAATCAATATTTTATCATCTAAAGATCATGTATTATTCGACGAAGCAGCGACTGTCGGCAGATACGCATAGCATTGCAGGTGAGGAGACGGACGGGACATTTCGCCGAGCATCCTGCGTTTGTCGTACTCTGGGGAAGAGCGACAGGGGTGTGGTGGCACCGGGCGCCGGCCGTATAGGAGGATGGGGGTGATGCAGAGGACACCAGCCGGAGGCATGGATCAGGAGGCCACGAGCGGAGGAGGACAGGGACAGCCGCAGGAGGTTGGGCCGATGGCGACGCTGCGGGGCATGAGGCGATCGGGAGAGTTTGGTGTCGCACGAACCGCCGCCGCGGAGGATCACCGTCCGATGGCGACTCCTTGGGGCGTAGTCGCGTAGAGCGAGGCGCCGGAAATGGTAACGGGAGCCTGCGGTGGCGTCGGTGCGGGTGCTTGCAGGCAATTGGCACGAACGGCGAGCGCGTAAGGCAGCGGCGGCGCGTGCAAGAGGAAGAGGGAGGTATCGCGTCTGCGGCCTGCGAGGGTCGGGGGCGTGCGTGGAGAGAGGATGGGAGGGTGAGGGGGATCCATGGCGGTTGGAGTGAGGGGCGCTAGCGGAGTCGAACTGGAGGCGGGATTCGACGGCGGCGCGATGGAGGGGCGTCGACGGCGTCACGCGCGATGGCGGGGCGTCGGAATCGATGGCAGCCGAGTCACGCGCGATGGTGGGGCTGCGGGATTCGATGGCGGCGGCGGCGACGGCGGCGTTGCGGGATTGTGGAGGAGGAGGGAGAGATCTCGGAGGAGGAATGGTCGGGGGGCGTGGTGGAAGCCGGCGGCGGCGGCGCGACGGGCGGTGGCTGCACGATGGAGGAGCCATTGGGATTGGGGAGGTGGAGGGATTAGGGTTAGGGGAGGGAGCATGGGTCGGGTGGCGGCGTTCTGGGGACGGGGAGGTGGCGGCGCTAGCGCGAAGATCCGTGGCGGCGATTGCGACGGGGAGGTGAGGACGAAGGAGTGATGGCGAGGGATCGCGGGGATCGTGCGAAGGGTGCGCGGATGCAGAGGGCGTGATGTGCGGGACGAGCGGCCGGCCCGCGGAAGAGAGGTGGAGCTGATAATGATCGTCCGATCGGGGTAGAGGAATATGAGCCGTTAGATTTGATGAATGAAGTATGAAGAATGTAAACATCAGTTGGTGAATTATAGGGTAGATATATAAATAACCGCGTTCTTAGTGAGTTCAGACTTTCAGAAATCAAACGCATGAAACCATGATGATGGCCGTGTTTAGTTCCAAAGTTTTTCTTCAAATTTCTAATTTTTTTTATCCCATCAAAACTTTTCTACACACATAAACTTTCAACTTTTCCGTCACATCGTTTCAATTTCAACCAAATTTCTAATTTTGGTGTGAACTAAACACAGCATTATCACGTGATTTTTTTGTGATTTTTTTGTCAGATTTTCACCATAGTCCATGTCCCTTTGAAAATTTTTGTTTCGTTCAAATGTTTCTTTCATAATGAAACTGTGGTTATGGTTGTTCAACAGGGTATTAAACTTGCAATTTCAGCCTACCGGTTTCTATTTTTATAATTTTCATTAAAATAATATTATTTCTAAAAATGATTTGCATGGTTTTGGTAGTTGTATGATGTTTCTAAACAATATTGAAGTTCAGTGTAAATTAAATCTAAATATATGTTACTTATCATTATCTTTATTGTCCACTCCACGCTCATACATTCGTACCGCTGAAATACATATTTGCATGTATTTACACATTTTGTTAATGCATTACAGTTTCTAGAAGACAGTTCACAATATTGGCAAGGCAATGCTTGCCAGTCCTTTTATGCTCCCTATTCTCCAGTGTTGTACAGCATTGACTGTTTTTGGGTCTGAGTTCTCTCTTTGTTAATGGAAGTTAATGTTTCTCTTGTTCCACTGTTTTCAGGTTGATTTGGAACACAACCACTATAGATCTTTTCAGGGTCTGACCTGCCTGATGCAGATTTCAACTAGAACTGAGGACTTTATAGTGGACACTCTTAAGCTTCGTAAATATCTTGGTGATTACTTAAGAGAGATTTTTAAAGACCCAACAAAGAAAAAGGTATAACATGCTCTTTCATCATTTTCATACATGTGCATATTGTTATATGATCCAATTATGTAGATTCTCACTGCTCTTATGGCACATAGGTAATGCATGGTGCAGATCGTGATATAATATGGCTTCAACGGGACTTCGGCATATATGTATGCAACCTTTTTGACACAGGCCAGGTATAGTGCAACATTAGCTGGATAGCGGCATGGTGCTTGCATTACAGCTCTGTTTTGCAAATTTGATTAAATCATCATATTGTTATTCTGTTAACCGAAGCTTGACATTACAAACAGGCTTCAAGAATCTTGCAGATGGACCGCAACAGCCTGGAGCATCTTTTGCATCATTTCTGTGGAGTGACTGCAAACAAAGAGTACTTGCAATTTTTTGTTTTATGCCCATAACACATTAACACTCCTATTGTACAATGTACATTATGTGCCAACTTGTCTATCATGTCATGAATTTTATTCCAGAAGACACGACTAAGACATACAATCATACATGTCATTGCAGATATCAGAGCGCAGATTGGAGGTTGAGACCACTTCCTGATGAAATGATCAAGTAGACTACCTTTCTGAAACCCCTCATGAATTTCCTTCTATTTCCATGTTTTACATCCACTTTTTGTCGATGGCTCTACTCTCGCTGATCATTTCCATCAAATGTACCTGATTATGCCTTCTTTGTTTAGGTATGCTAGAGAAGATACACATTATCTGCTTTACATATATGATTTGATGAGACTGAGACTGGTGAAAGAGTCTTCAGATGAAAATGATCTTCTTTTAGAGGTTAGATTTTTGCTCCCTATGTTTCCTTTGCTCCCTTATCTGGTGGTCAACCTGTCTCTGACAGCAACAACATTTATGCAGTCCCAGTTTTCCTTGAGTCTTTACCATCCTTTTGGTGTTTGAATATGTGTGCCCTATCTTTATTGAAATGGCATAGACTACCGCTGAAGCACACATGTTCATTCTTTTGTTACATTTCTAACCATGTAGAGGCATAGAGCATACAAACAAGTAATCTGATATATCTTTTAACTGCAGGTTTACAAGCGAAGCAAAGAAATTTGCCTGCAACTATATGAGAAAGAACTGCTGACACATTCATCATATCTTTACATACATGGGTTTGTATTTTGCTTGTGGTGCTGCTTTTTTGTTACAAATAATGTTCATGCTACTTAACACCAATTTTGTTTTATTCCAGGTTGAAAGAAAATGAATTTGATGCAAGGCAGCTGTCAGTTCTTGCTGTAAGTACCCTTTTTGGGATTGAAATGTTTGCTTGATTCTGGCATTTTGACATTGATGAATTTTCTGCACTTAGAAGTACCGAATCATCCAGCATTTTGGTTGAAATGAATATGTAGTACCTCCAGCTCCAAAATTTGGTCTTCACAAATGATTTCTTATTGAACTTTTTCTTTGTTTTAGTTGCCCCTAGTATTCTTAACTCTTAATGTCCTAATGTAAATGAAAATTGACATACATATATTTTAAAGATACTACCCTATTTTGTTTCATATGTGTTAGCTCAGTGCCATACTTCCAGTTAAAACTATTAATTTTAATGTATACTGAAATGATTCTGTTGCACCACAATTAATTGATTTCCTCCACAGAATATATATAAATGGAGAGATTCCGTTGCTCGTGGCGAGGATGAGAGCACTGGTTATATATTGCCGAATAAGACGCTGCTTGAGATAGGTATTGCTAATTTCGATATATTGCTTATATGAATGGCTTCACTTGGCTAACCATTTCCTTTCTGTTCTGGATCTAAAGCAAAGCAGATGCCTGCGACCACTGGGAGGTTAAAAAGAATAGTGAAATCAAAAAATTCGTATCTTGAACGCCATCTTGGCCATGTTATTTCCACTATCAGGAGTGCCATTGCAAATTGTGATGCTTTTGAAAGTATAGCTGAGCAGTTAAAGAAGGGACGGCTGGAAGAGGTGCTATGCTGATTACATTTGATTTGAATTATATTAGGAATGTAGCAGGAGCTTTTCTCTGTGAATTACTGAAAGCTTCAGAACTTCCTTTCGTATTAACATATGGTTTTGGTGTAGTTGGCAGTGGCAAACATGAAGAGCAACGATGGAGACACTGAAATGGTTCCTGCTGATGATGGTAATAACGATGATGATAATGTTGGCCCGAGTGATGAACATGGTGCTGTTGCCAGTGTTGAAAATGTTGGCGCTGCTTCTCATTGTACCGGGAATGTTACAAGTGGAGCTTCTTCAGTTAATGTACAGCTAGAAAACCCTGCAGAAACTAAGAGCTTAGGAATCTTGTCGGGTGTTTCTGGACAAGATATGGAGGTTCCGAGCAATGGTGATAGGAAGCAAGTAAGAAAATAAACTGTTTCCTATAAAAAAAGGGAAAAAACTGTTTAAATCTGTTCTTGCTGTATTTGAACGACTGCATTATGCAGGTAGCAAAAGCCACAGTTCAAGTGTCAAAGAGACCTACAGCTTTTGGAGCTCTATTAGGGAAACCAACTTCTGGAAGAAGACAAAACCTTTTTTCAGGGTTTTCAAGTGGGCAGGTATGATTTGTTGCTTATTTGTCCATGCTTTTATCAGGGCCTTATTGTTGAGCAGTGAAGACACTGAAACCATGTTTCAACACATCGCTGTGAATTAATCTACAAGTTTCTTTTGTGACACTGAAGTTTTTTTAGTGTACCCTTGTTAGCATTGGGCAAAGATGGATTACTAATCTTGGTGTTGAACCATTAATCTGTTATAAATTGTGTTCAAAAAATATTTTCTGCATGTAAATTCTATTGAAGTAGCCAGAGTCATGCTGGATATGCTTAATGCTTTTAATCCTTCAATAAGCACATAATGTGACCTGAAATCCTTAACTTCACTAATATGTCATATATTATCTTTATTAATAATGCATATCTTGATATGTTTTGGAACAAAAAGTCACTAGTTCTTCCCATTTTCCTTTGGAAAAGCTTAGTAACCAGAGCAACCCTGACTAACCTCAGATCTGTTAAATTGCAGAATAAGGTGGACAAGATAAAATCTTCAGTGGCACTTCCTTTCCATAATTTCTGTGGCGGTGCAAAATCTCCAGCCACTAGCATTCCATTGGAAGAATCAGTGAGTCCTGAACCAGAAAGCATCCAGTATAGTGATCCAGCTTGTCAGACGGAAGATGTTATACAGTTGGACACTGAAACAGATGGTCCCCAACCCCCAGAAAATCACAATGAAGATGGACAAGGCCACCTTGTACCTGATGACATGGAGATGTCTAGGTCCCCTCCTGACCATTCTTCTGCTGGTACCAAGCAACGCTTCCAGTCACTCAACGAAAGTAGAAACCAACAACAGAACCACAAGCCAAACCAAGAACCAGAATTTAACCACCAGCTGAAGCCTTTTGATTACGCTGAAGCCAGAAAGAACATAACATTTGGAGAGCGTAAAGCTGAGAGAATCAAAGATAACACAGTGGCCAGGGCAATAAACAAGGATTCTGGAGATAAAGGTAGAACCTCAAACCAATTCGGTGCTGGAGAGAACGAGGTGAATCGCCAGAATCCTCGGGGGCGACAGGCATTCCCGCCTTCTGGCAACAGAAGTGCTACATACCATTAGTTGTTAAGATGTATAACCAGAGACATTGTGTTCTTGTAAGAGTTATTATGTTCATTTTAGAGGGGAAGTGTATTGTCTCTGGTTTTCATCGTTAGATACTTAGATCATGGCAATCTTTTGGGGGAGAATGTAGCGGCTTTCTTCGTGATCTATCTTGAGAGAAGTAGGAAAGCCCTTCTGGCTGGTGGTGCTGGGTTTTAACTGAACATGATTCAGAACATTGAGGATACTTATACCAGATATTGAATCATTTCAGTAAAGCACGCATATAGAAATATGCTTGCTTAGAATGTGGAAATTTAAGATGATTTCATTAGTAAATACTGCTATCATAATTCTAGATTTCTAGTGTAGTTCGTATAAATTTGTGCCTTATATTTGCTTTTGCATATTCTCCGCTGGTCACTAATACATGTCATATCGATCCTTTTACTTTTAGACATATACTTTGGAAACTACAATTTAGATGACTAATTCTTTCTAGTACTACCTCTGTTTTTAATAAATGATATCATTGATTTTTCATCACACGTTTGATCATTCGTCTTATTTATAACTTACATAATTATATAATTATAATTTATTTTGTTGTGAATTGTTTTATCGCTTAAAATATTTTGAACATGATTTATATCTTATATATTTACATGAAATTTTTTAAGGAGATGAATTGTCATTATATATTCAAAAATCAACGGTATCATCTATTAAAAATATATTCTACAACTCATATGGTTCAATATATAACTCCTACAAACACTGATTTTCTATACTAACTTTTACCGCTCTGCTTGTTGATTTATTCTTAAAAAGTACTACATAATTATTTTTTATGATTAAAAGTATTTTAAGCATGATATACTTTTGCTTATTCGTATAATTTTTTAATAAGATGAGTTAACAACGTCAAACATTAAAAACATTAGGAGTATAACGCAATGCTATTTTCTCTAATTAAATCAAAGGATTGATATTATTCTTTGCAAGAGTTCTGTAAAAAGAAACCTTAACTAGAAAATGCTCTCGGAAAAAAAGATTATGTGCACCCGTCAAAATACTTTTTTTATTAAAAAAAATAGTGATGATTTACCTCAAATTAAATCGGGAGCAGTAAGAAATTAATGGAATTTCACCACTACTATCTCGCTAAGCCATAGAAGTGTTTCCCAACACCGACAGATAAAGTCAACGCCCGACTTTACCGGCTAGTTGTTGTTTTTAATAAGTATCGATTTTTAATGTCGAGAAAAGTCAACTGCCTACCAAAACAACGAGTTCTTTGATCTCTCCTCCCTCGGTCCCCTCCCCACAGCCACTCGTCGTCCTCGGCCATGGCGAGGCGCCTCTCGTGGCAGGATTTGCAGGCGTCGGGCTCGGCCATCGCGACCCGCCTCTCGCTGCAGGACTTGCAGTGCCTGGTGCGGAGGAAGCCGGCGTGCTCCGCCGCCGACCGCGCCGAGTCCTCGGCGGGGGCGGCAGCCGGTGGGGGCAAAGGGCGGCACCTCGCCAAGGCGCTGTCCGTTCCTGACCTCATCGCCATCGGTATCCCGCGTCGCCTTGTTCTAATCTCCGCCTCTTCGTTTTCATCCTGCGTAGAACACCCTAGAAGAAATGAGGCGTGTGTTTCTTTTAAGGGAGTACCTATACATCTTTCGAAAGATTTTTATGATCGTATCACACAGATTTTTAATCTTTGGATTAAAATCCGATAGATATAATAAAAGGCAAAAAGCAATTAAGAAACACCATAATGGACACTAAATTACCATATCCTCAAGAAAAAGACCAAATCCAATACAAAATTTAAAATTTACATGCGAAGATTCAAAAATTACAGTGTAACTTACAAAAGTTACAGTGTAAGTTTCATATATTACACTGTAACTTACAAGAAAATGTACTGTAAATTTGAGTGAGAAAATCGAGTGAGAGATAAGAAAAAATCTTTCGAGTGAGATATAGCAAAATCGTTCTTTTAATTAGTTGTAGCAGCAGTTCATCTTTGGAGTATTGTTACTACTAGCCCGTGCTTTGCTACGGATTAAAACAATTTAATAGTGAGGTTTTTGGGACAATTTTGTACCTGGAGATGTTCTATTGTTCAGGTGAAATATGATAGAATCATATATGTACATGGATTATTCTATAACATAAAAGTACATGGGGAAGTTAGTAGAAAACATGATGGAGTAGATGGTAAATAAAAAAAAAAAAACTATACTTGTGTTTAAGAAGAGTATAGATTATTAGGAGTTGGTCTTGGAGGAACTCTGAATCTGTTTGGTTGGGTTCTGGATTGCTTCAAGATAATACAATGCGTAATGCATTCTTAGAATCTACTAGTATCTCTCCTTTTTCAGTTTGTGACTAGTGCCTAATGGCATGCTGCGTTGGTGTCAACTGGCAATTGGCAAATCATATGAATGTGAGAATGTCTACTCAGATAGATAGTAAGATCACTAGTTTGATCGGAGTATTGACTTCTCGCTGTCCGATTACTTATATAGCAATGAAACACAAGATTACCAAGATATCTCAGATGTGTACCATCTGGTAGTTCTAATTGTCATGGAGGAGCTCTGACATAGGTTCTTGGTTTCAGAGTTTCAGGCTTTCAATCACATTAGCCATAGAAGTTATTTTTGTTCTTGCATTGACTTGTACTTTTAGGAACTTATGATATGTCATGTCTCACTGAGTTATTGCGATGTTCGACAGGTGTTGGCTCAACGATTGGTGCCGGCATCTATGTCCTGGTAGGAACTGTGGCTCGTGAGCATGCAGGACCAGCCTTGACCCTTTCCTTTCTGATAGCTGGCATAGCAGCTGCTCTTTCAGCATTGTGCTATGCAGAGCTCTCTTGCCGTTTTCCATCGGCGGGAAGTGCCTATCACTACTCATACATTTGCATTGGAGAAAGGTAGAATACAACTGTACTACTACTGCCCCCTCATTCTCTTATACTTAGCCTTTGTCCTATATATTTTCACTTAAATTTTCTCTTCTACTTCTTGTTGACAAATTATGATCAGTGTCGCTTGGTTGATTGGTTGGGCTCTGATTCTGGAGTACACAATTGGTGGGTCATCAGTGGCTCGTGGCATATCTCCGAACTTGGTAATACTCCCTATAAAGCTCTCTTCAGATGTATGAATAGATAAGTACTTACTGTTTTTCTATTTTTTTTCAGGCTCTATTTTTTGGTGGCCATGAGAAGCTTCCCTTTTTCCTAACACAAATACATGTTAAATGGCTTGAAACCCCGCTTGATCCTTGTGCTGCTATTCTTGTATTGATAGTTACTGCATTACTTTGCCTGGGAATTAAGGAGGTAAATTGTGCTGTTCGATATCTATGCATAGCTTGGAGTCCATGAATTACCTACTACTTACAATTCTGTAGTACTGAAGTATGAACCATGTCCTATCAGAGTTCATTTGTGGAAGGCATCATCACCATTGCAAATGTTATAGTTATGCTGTTCGTCATTTGTGCTGGTGGATACTTAGCATTCCAGAATGGCTGGAGTGGCTATAATGATGAACAAGGGTAAAGCTAAGACTTGTGCTTCACATTTTCAATACAGAATTCCATATGCATATAGCTCTGATATTTGCTTGGTTGGTATGTAGTTACTTCCCTAAAGGTGTGGCTGGTGTTCTATCTGGATCAGCAACCCTCTTCTTTGCCTATATTGGCTTTGATGCAGTTGCTAGCACAGCTGAAGAGGTTGGCTTTTATTCTGCTATTTATTAATTAATTTGTTTTGAGCAAATTTCACAAAACCGCAAAATTTGTGGTAAAACCATCACAAGAACCACACTTCCTTTTGCATAATGTTTCACTAAACTACGTCTGGGTCCACTTGGTGGTCTCACAAGCTTACTTGTTTCATTTCCTAAAACGGATAAGCTTGTGAGACTATCCAGTGGGTCCGACCTGTCAATACAATAGCCATGCAAGTCTATTTTCGTGAAATGTATGTAAAAGAACTGCTCTGCTAGAATGGTCGCTTGAATACGTACATGTGTTTTATTTTGTTTACCAAAGATATTGCGATTTTATGAAAATTACTCAATTAGTTATGTTCCTATTTGGTGTTAACTCTATCCAGAGTCTGGTACTTCAGGGAAGGCCATTATAAATCTGCAGTTACGCAATTATCTTTATTTGTCAAGGTACTTTGCAGGTGAAGAATCCCCAACGTGATCTTCCATGGGGAATGTGTCTGACCTTGTCCTTGTGCTGCTTCCTCTACATGATGGTTTCTATTGTTATTGTTGGCTTGGTGCCATATTATGCATTGGATCCTAACACTCCTATTTCATCTGCTTTTGCTAAATATGGAATGCAATGGGCAGTGTAAGTACCAGATATATATATTTAAATCGAATTGCTTGACTATTAAGGAGATTATCATCGCATGCTGTATATATGTTAGCGTTAAGCATCCATGTAATTATCTCTGTTATTATGTAGGTACATTATTTCCACTGGGGCTGTTTTTGCTCTTATAGCATCCTTGATAGGTGCTATTCTCCCTCAGGTATGTGTCTACGTGAATTGAGAAACTAAAGCATCCGTATATCTCCTTCCCAGTTGAATTCCTTTCTCATCCTACAGGATACATAACTGATAGCTTGACTAGAAAATGTAATAAGTTAAGCTTCTTAACGTTAGCTTATTTTTTAAAAAACCATCTCATGTTTATATATGATAGATGATCATCCAAATTACACCAGGAAAAAAACTGACTAATTACTTCCAATGCCTTTTGGCTAGCCAAGAATTGTGATGGCTATGGCAAGAGATGGATTGCTTCCACCACTCTTTTCAGCTGTTGATCCAACGACCCAAGTCCCAACCTTGAGCACAATATTGTCAGGGATATGTGCTGCTATCCTGGCTCTTTTCATGGACGTCTCAGAATTGGCAGGGATGGTAATATGTTACTTGCCATGTAAAACAGTAGCTTTGCTGAGTGGAGAGCTACTCCAGGTAGTAATAATTTCTTGATTGTTTGTTCAGGTAAGCGTGGGCACACTATTGGCATTTACTATGGTTGCCATTTCTGTTTTAATAGTGCGATATGCTCCTCCAAATGAGATAGCAACGAAAGTGGCTCTTCCAGGTTCATCTGAATCACTAACTTCAGACTCTGGGTATTCAGAACCAGATGAGGAAAATTCGGAGGATCTTTTGGGCAACGGTAATGAAAATACTAATGATTTGTATACCTTGAGTTGATTTTACTTAATATTAGTGGCAAGATAAAAATCATTATTGACAAATGAATTACTCCCTCCGTATTTTAATGTATGACGCTGTTAACTTTTTGACCAACGCTTGACCATTCGTTTTATTTAAAAAATTTATATAATTATCATTTATTTTATTGTGACTTGATTTATGATCAAATGTTCTTTAAGTATGACATAAATACTTTTATATTTGCACAAAAATTTTAAATAAGACGAATGGTTTTAGGGAATACGCGAGACGTACATTTTTGTATTAAGAGGAATAAATGTATGTACAGAGTGGGCCGGAAAAATTAAAAGTGAAGGGGACAGGGTACAGGAGGGGGGAAGAAAAACAAAAGCCTAATCTCCCGAAGGATTTGGCGACCCATGTACAAACGAATGGACTACCATGGCCGGTATGGCTGATCTAGTCATCCGCCAAAGGTCCGCTTCCCCTGTCATAGCCCTAGCTATCTCCATCCAAGGCCTGCTCTTTTGGTTGAAGACCCGATTGTTTCTTTCCTTCCAGATTGTCCACGCTACCAGTGTCGCAATTGTGTTGAACCCTCGGCGATGATCCTTAATCATCCTTTTGCGACTGTCACACAACCAAGCATGGAAGGACTGCTCGTTGAGTGGTAGACATTCGGAATGACCAATAGCGCTAAGAGCAATCCACCAAAGCTGCCGGGACTCCGGGCATGCGGCCAAGAGATGATCAATCGTTTCATTGCATTGATCGCAGAGGGGGCAGCGATCCGGGTGCGACAAGCCTCAACTTCGAAGGTGGTCCGCCGTCCAGCATCGGTTGAGAGCGACCAGCCAAAGGAAGTAACGACATCGAGGAGGGGCGTAAGACTTCCAGATTGGCTTGTGTTGGAAGTGAGTTCTTCCAAAGAAGAGAACACGATAAGCCAAGCGGGAGGAGTACTGCCCCGAGTTCTCCCAACGCCAAGAAAGCTTGTCTGGCTCCTCTGACAGCTGCACTGATCGAAGGAGCTCCCAAAATTTGAAGTACTCAAGGATCGCTTGCACCCCCAATGCCGAAGAGATATCGCGAATCCATCTCCTGTCGTGCAGCGCCTCAGCCACCGTGCGCTTGCCCCGCAAGCGGCCTGGGACAGCCGCCCATACTGCCGGCGCCAGCGACCGAATTGAAGTACCCTGCAGCCAACAATCTTCCCAGAACAAAATAAGACGAATGGTCAAACGTTGGTCAAAAAGTCAATGGCGTCATACAATAAAATACGGAGGAAGTATCTAATTAAACATCAAAAGTACTGCACATGCCTGATTTAGTTCTTATGCTTCCTGTTTGCCTTTACCAGATTGCCTCTACTGACATAAATTAGGTGTTTGATACTTTTTTTTTGAGATAAGGTGTTTGATACTTTGATAAAAAAGATAACTCCTCTTTAGTATTGTTTTGTTTTATGGTTGTAATCCCACTTCTTAATTGCCTTTGCATGATATTAATGTATTATCTGTTGTCATTAGTTCATCACTTTCAAAATACTTTGTATAACAGCCTCATGGTTACTAACTTTCTGATTTTTTCCCCCTTCTTAATGGGTTCAGTTCAAGACATACCTACTGCCAATGAAGCCAACAAGATAAGGCGACAGAAAGCCATAGCATGCATTATACTAATTTTTCTTGGGGTTGTCACCATTGTTTCTTCAGTTTCTTTCTCCTTTTTTCCGTTGTAAGTGAAAATGAAACCACCCACTGCAAATTTTTTTGACTTGCTCTTGACACCCACTCATTTGATCTGTTTCCTTTCTGTAGATTTTTGCGATCCATTGCAGGTGCCTTTGGTAGTTTGCTTTTGGTTAGTGCTACCATTGCACTCTGGTTCATTGGGCAAGACAAGAGCTCTTTAAGACAAACCGGAGGTACAAAGACTATGGCCATTATACTACTACGAAATTGACAAAATTTATGTAACTTTTGTTCTATACAGTTTACAAATAACATCAAATTGTCTCCTTTGTTCCCCAGGTTTTATGTGCCCATTTGTTCCTATACTTCCAGTATGTTGCATCCTCATCAACGTATACCTGCTTATGAACCTTGGGTGAGTAACTTGGGTACAAGATTAGCTTTTGCTCTGATTTACTTTGAATCTTGAAGCTTTGCACCGTCTCCTATTATATTATCTAGTAGATTTGCAAAATCATGAAACCAAAATCACCATTATTCAATTCACAATACACTGTAAACAGATGATCTGTATAGATTAAAGTAGAATGAACTATCTAAACCTATACTTGATTAGCAACTTCTGAAAACGATCTGGATATCATCATATCTGATATCACACATACTGACACCCTTTGATTCATCGTTCGCAGGATTCATACGTGGATTCGTGTTTCGATGTGGCTAGCGGTTGGTGCCATCATATACGTCTTCTATGGGAGGAAGTACAGCTCACTGACAGGGGTAGCCTATCAACGGATTTCACCTGCATAGATCACTGTGGGGGTTGTTCATCTGTACATGGCGATTAACTTGTACAGCTTCCGTTGATTTTCCCTTTGACAAATTTCACAGTTCCAATCTTCAATGAACTATCAAAAGTCTTGAAGCTCTCTCAGATCATCTCACAGAAATGGTCTTCATGTGTAGCCCAGCGTGTTTTGAGCAAGAATATGAAGATTATGAATTTTTGAACTCTGAAGAGACGTCGAACAAAAGCATAACAACAGTGGCAGCAGCAGAAGCACAGCACATTGTGTAACTGCTTAGAATTTTTTGTGTCTTTCTATAGTCAGTTTTGACAGTTTTACCATCACCTGTAAATAATAAATGTTCTCACAATTGAGTTACTGTATTTCTATTGTATAAAAAAAAGGAGATAAGATAATTGCAGTATGTCAAGATCTGCATATATTGTATAGCGACTATTTATGTATTTAATCAGACAGCTCAGATTTAGGGAAGAACAAGTGATGGTGGAATATATTTCGGCCCAGAAATTTGAATATTAGATGTGCCACGGATTTTTCCTAGGCCTCAAATAGTTCCACTTAGGATATTGGATGGGCTGATATTTGACCCACGTGGCCCAGTTTACGTGAATATACGGGCCAAATTTAGACTCACCTTTGGGCTGAATTTAGAGCAGGTTGTTACGTGAGTTCGGGAGGCAAGGTTACCTCCTCACACGGAAAACAAAGCAAGCGATAAGAGCGAAATTAATTAAGTTTTAGCCAAAAAAATTAAAAAATAAATTAATACGATTTTTAAAGCAACTTTCCTATATAAAAATCTTAAAAAAAATACCGTTTAGCATGCTTGAAAAGCGTGCGCACAAAATAAAAGAAAGGTGAGTTGGGAAATAAGGGGAAAGAACACAGCCTTAGTGGTTAGTGCTACATATTAAAATATCACATAGTATTAGGTGATGAGATGGAGGAGGAAAGTGAGGAGAGGATGAGTCACCCCCTCAGACTGGCTGTTTCCTCGTAGTTGGTTACGTAAAAGGCAACCTCTACATACACTCTAAGAGCAAAGTGAAATAGGGCCTGTTCGGCAGATTGTTACAGCGCTGTGCAGCAGCCTGTAACTAGCTCTTTTACTACAACAACCAAGTAATTGCTAGCTGTGAAACAGTACCTATATCCTGCTGCCGAACAGAGCCATAGTGTGAGAGTGAATCAACGAAAAAAATTATTAGGGTTTGTGTGTGGGAGGTAAATTGTTATACATGTTGCCTCTTAATCAATGAGTAGATGATACGGCTAAATTGGACATAGTAGTCATCTCCATTATAAAACTTGCTCTTAGCCACATGTTGGGCCGAATAGACACACAAGTTTGAGCCAAAGGGCTAAATAGATGCTCATAATTAGGCTGAACCAAGCGAGAAGCATCTACATGCGATGAAATTTACTTTTAAGTGGTATGTAGTTACCCTGAAACAACACTCATACGCTAATCTGTTGCTCCGTTTTGCGTGTTGGGAGGAAGGGTTCCTAACCTCCAAAAAGAACATAGCCTTCCGAGCCAGGAGCATGAGTGTGGTTGGTTCCTGACCACACTTTGCCACGCCACATTTTTTGTTGCTACAGTTTGTTAGGCATATGTTTGGTTCCATACTTTTCTAATAACATGTCCCACATGCCATAGACTCAACTTTTTCTTATCAACTTTGCACACTTTATGACTAACAATTTGTTCACCACAGTTTTATGTCTGTCACAACTTATCTAACCTTCGTTGTGGCAAAGTGTGGCCGGTAACCAAACACACCCTATATTGTCAAGAAAAAAAAAATGTAAAAATGAAGTTTGAGACACAATGAGTATATCCAATGGCATTCCTACGTTCATTCTCTCGGAGTCCTAAGACCACAGGTAAATTATTCGATTCGAGCTATTTTATGTCATATTAATTTGTATATTTTAGTTAATAATTAGATAACTAGTATGTATAGAATCCCTAGTAATTTTTTTCTAGATTCATCACTGCATATCCTACATAAAGTGTGCCATCACACATTTGGAATACAATATTGGCTTAAGCTTCAGAGTTTCATCTCACCTAGCTATGATAATTTTTGCTTCTCAAAGCTTTAACCAAGAAGTAATGCACAATTGATACATTAATATATTGACGTGCAATCCTTTTGCGCGTTCGCGAAAAATGCACACTCGATACAGGGCAATTTTAGACCGTTAAACAAATACTAGGTTGCTTGTTTCTAGACAATAATAAAAAAAAGGTCCTTTCAAAGTTTATGGACATGGTACAGGCCTCATACTAGAAGTTTGTCACCCTGGAATATGGGCTCCCATTTTCTTAACCCTGCCATCATCCATTGGGCAACGTTGGTGTAGGCAACAGCATCGATGCCATTGCTCATGAATATTTCTGGAGCAATGTGTTTTCAATCACCAGTCTAAAAAAATGTGTTCTCAATCAATTGTCGGACAGACTGCAGTTCCACTATAAGTTTATTTTGCAATAACAGAAAGTACTACTCTAGAAAAGATTTACATGGTGGTATACTACTTTCAGCACATAGTACAGCTGTACAGCAGTACAACTCTTTGAGGGCTTTTGTAACTCAGCAAATACATGGTGTTGGAGAACAAATAATGCGATCTTCTCTCTTTCAAAATGCAGACAAATTGGCTCCCGAAATTCAAGCATACAGGTTTAATCCAACAGTAGTATCATGTCATTCCCACAGTAAAAAATGCGCCAACCTCAGCAATAGCCCTATGGAAGAAGAACCAACCAAGGCACAAGCTGAACGTTAATCCTGTCAATTTTTTTACAACCTTACTAATGGCCCCCCATGTTCTTATTTCTGTGAGATTACACTGTCACTCTACTTTTAACCTCCCTCCAGACAACCAAAACTGCCTCAATTTTTTCCTGTAATTCGATTTCTCCTCTATTCTATACATGAACACACACACACACTGATCATCAGAATTAGACTGTATATATATAAAAATGCCTCTAGTTTCACCTACACTGCTGCCTCCTGAAATTTCTCGCATTCATCATCTTGTTGAGCATGGCCCTGAGCCTCCTGGACCCTGCACCGGCCTTGATCACGCCCTTCCTCCCGTTCCTAGGCCTCAAATAGTTCCACTTAGGATATTAGATGGGCTGATATTTGACCCATGTGGCCCAGTTTACGAGAATATATGGGCCAAAGTTAGACTCACCTTTGGGCTTAATTTAGAGCAGGTTGTTAGGTGAGTTCGGGAGGCAAGGCTACCTCCTGACACAGAAAACAAAGCAAGCCATAAGAGCGAGATTAATTAAGTTTTAGCCTAAAAACTTGAAAAATAAATTAATATGATTTTCTAAAGCAACTTCCTTATATAAAAATTTTGCAAAAAAACACCGTTTAACAATTTGAAAAGCGTGCGCGCGAAATAGAAGGAAGGTGAGTTGGAAAAGAAGGGGAAGAACACAACCTTCGTGCTACATATAAAAATATCACATAGTATTAGGTGATGAGATGGAGGAGGGAAGTGAGGAGAGGGGATGAGTCACCCTTTGTCAGGGTTTTGGATACCACATACCTGATAGTAGTTGACTAAATCTTGGCAGGACTCACCACATACTATGTCTTATACGGAAACTGACCTTGGATATGGAGGGAGTTCTGCATAAGGAAAGACAACCAGAGTTCTACATGGAAACGACAAGAAATACTCGGATTGTATCCATATTGGTTTTCCTAGTTCTACTTGGACAAGGGGACACCTATGGGTATAAATACAAGGCCCCCTAGGAGGAGAGGGGACACGGAACAACAGAAGCCACAACATATAAGTCTACATACGCCAAGACAAGCTGCCAGATATCGACATCAGGGATAAGCCTAGGAAAACCCCATATGGTACCTGCAGGAACCAAAGAGAGGAACCTAGCGCTGTCTCTGATCTCGCCGGGCACGGATTCGAGGAGGAAGATTACTCTGTTGTCGACTACGCGATGATACTTCAGTCCGCTATGTCGACAACAGATAGATAGGCTACCTCAAATATTGTACTGGTGTGATTATGGTGAATAAGAGTAATATCGGCTTCGGCCAACAGGATGTAGGGTTATTACCTGACAATTCAGGGGCCCGAACCTGTATAAAAATCCTCGTCTCCGTCTCTTTTACCTAAGTCTCGCGTACATCCTAGTACCAACGATCCCCATACTATGCAAATACTGGAATCGCGACATCAAACGTCGACACTCTTTAAGTAAGATGCAACCTCTACACAAACTCCAAGAGCAAAGTGAAATAGTGTGAGAATGAATCAACGAAAAAAATTTTAGGGTTTGTGTGTGGGAGGTAAATTGTTGTACGTGTTGCTCTTAATTAATGAGCAGATGATACGACTAAATTGGACGTAGTAGTCATCTCCATTATAAAACTTGCTCTTAGCCACATGTTGGGCCGGATAGACACGCAAGTTTGAGCCAAAGGGCCAAATAGATGCGCATAATTAGGCTAAACCGATGCGCTGACTTCAAAACAACCTAGGGGCATGCGAGAAGCATCTACATGCGATGAAATTTACTCTAAGTGGTATGTAGTTACACTGAAACAATTGTTTCAGGCATACGCTAATCTGCTGCTCCGTTTTGCGTGTTGGGAGGAAGGGTTCCTAACCTCCAAAAAGAACATAGCCTTCCGAGCCAGGAGCCTAAGAGGAGCATAAGTGTGTTTGATTCCTGACCACACTTTGCACGTCACATTTTTTGTTGCCACATTTTGTTAGGCATATGTTTGGCTCCATACTTTTCTAATAACATGTCCCACATGTTATAGATAACTTTTTCAATCAACTTTGCATACTTCATGACTAACAATTTGTTCACCACACTTTTATCATGGCTATCACAACTTATCTAACCTTAGATGTGGTAAAGTGTGGCCGGTAACTAAACACACCCTATATTATCGAGAAAAAAAAAGGTAAAATGAAGTTTGAGACACAATGAGTATATGCATATCCAGTGGCATTCCTACGTTCATTCTCTAGGAGTCCTAAGACACATGTAAATTATTCGATTCTTGCTATTTTATGTCATATTAATTTGTATATTTTAGTTAATAATTAGATAATTAGTATGTATAGAATCCCCAGTAGTTTTTTTCTAGATTATCCTACATATATCAAATATCCTTTTTCTGAAATTTTTTGGTATTCCCACGAATACACGTAGGCCCTCTTTGTTTAGGCTTATAAGCCAACTTATAAGTCGAAAAGTCTAAGTCTAAACAAACAAGCAGCTTTTCCGTTTGGCTTTTTTGAAGCCATAAGCCACTCTAACACTATTAAGCCAAAAGCTAGGTTGGAGAAGCTTTTTTGGCTTATGTGAGGTAGATGTATGGCTCAACCACTAAACTTAGGACATTAAATCCACCGGCTTATAAATCATATGAGCCAATAAGCTGGCTTAAAAGTCTAGGCCAATAAGCCTAAGCCTAAACAAAGAGGGCCGTAATATCCATTGCGTCCGCTCATGATTGGTACCACCCTCTGTAGATCTCCTCGCATTACTTGTGGATTTCAATTTCCTTCAAAATGCACAAGATTAAGAGAAGGTTTTGGCTAAAAAAACAAGTGTGCCATCACTCATTTGGAATACAATATTGGCTTAAGCTTTAGAGTTTCATCTCACTTAGCTATGATCATTTTTGCTTTCTCAAAGCTTTAACCAAGAAGTAGTGCACAATCGATACAGGGTAATTTTAGGCAATCCCAACCCAATAACTAGGATGGTGTCCATAGCATTAAATAAGCTGCCACCTAGGATAAAAAATGATGTGGCAAGTGAATAAATGAGAAAAGAGAAGGAAACCATGTCTTGCATGAGACATGGTTCCTACACAACATCCAAGACATTATGTGAGATAAGTAGCATTAAATTTAAGTATGAAATAGTAGTGTTTGCATTGGAAGAGTAGTGTCTAATACTAGTTTTTTTTTATGATGTGGAGTTTATGGAAACTATGTCTAGTGTTTTGGGTTGGGAATGCCCTTACACCGTCAAACAAATAAATTGCTTGTTTCTAGAAAATAATAATAATAATAATGGTCCTTTCAAAGTTTATGGACATGGTACAGGCATCATACTACTTCCATTTTCACCCTGGAATATGGGCTCCCATTTTCTTAACCGTGCCGTCATCCATTAGGCAACGTTGGTGTAGGCAACAGCATCCATGCCATTGCTCGTGAATATTTCTGGAGCAATGTGTTCTCAATCAATTTTCAATTGTCAGACATTCAGACTGCAGCTCCACAAAATCTATTTTGCTGTACTCCTTTGCCTTCTCTCAATCTTAATAAAATTTGGTCGGGGGGTTTTACTTCACTGCCGACCCGGCGAAAAACTTACAAAGTTCATTTTGCAGCGTAGAGTGTTCGGGAACTCACCTCCCGCTCACGTAAAACGGAGTGATACATTTTTTATGATTATTCAGTATTTATTATTTTCTTGAAAAATAAATTAATATGATTTTTAAAGCAACTTTCGTATAAAAACATTTTGCAAAAAGCATACCGTTTAACAGTTTAAAAAGTGTATACACGGAACACGAGGGAGGTGAATTGGGAAATGTGGGGGAAGAACAAAGGTTGTGTTTAGTTCACGCCAAAATTGAAAGTTTGGTTAAAATTAGAATGATGTGATGAAAAAGTTGGAAGTTTGTGTGTGTAGGAAAGTTTTGATGTGATGGAAAAATTAAAAGTTTGAAGAAAAACTTTGAAACTAAACATGACCAAAGCCTTTAGTATTTAGTACTACTTTAGAAAAGAATTTAAAAAGCCTGTGTATGGAACACGAGGGAGGTGAACTGGGAAAGGTGGGGAAAAACACACTCTTTAGAGTAGTACAATAGCAGGCTATAAGCCAGCTATAAATATATTTTAAAGAGATAAAGGAAGAGAGAGAGAAGAGCAGCGGGCTACAGATCTATAGCCAGCTGTAGCACGGATTCTAAGACATAATTTTTGTATAACAAGTGGGACTAGGTATTAATAGTATAGTAAGCAACTATTGTATGAATTGGCTATTACGGGCTTGTTTTGTTCAATACCCTACCAAAATGTTGGTGGAGCCAAAACATAGGCAAGTTTTGGCACTATCAATTTTTTTGGTAGGGTAGAGTTGCATTTGGTTTAAGGCCAATTTAAGATCCAAGCTTTGAGTAGAATATAGAATTCAAACCAAAACCATCATATACACTATTCAAACTATCAAAATATTGGTAGGGCATGTTTTTGGCACAAATCTAAAACGGCCTTACATTAGCTATAAATGATTTGAAACTAGTAGTGGATTATACTATTAAACTTGCCCTATCTAAGTACGAGTACTCTAGAAAAGATTTACATGGTGGTATATTACTTTCAGCACATAGTACAACAGTACAACTCTTTGAGGGCTTTTCTAACTCAGCAAATATATGGTGTTGGGAGAACAAATAATGCAATCTTCTCTTTCAAAAATGCAGACAAATTGGCTCCCGAAATTCAAGCACACAGGTTTAATCCAACAGCAGTATCATGTCATTCCCACAGTAAAAAAATGGGTTCCTTCTAACGGGCGATCGATCGCCAGCGATCGCGCTGGGCGATCAGTTCGTCCCCCCTCCCCTCTCCCCCCTCCTCCTATACTCCTCCCTCTTCTCCCTCCTTCCTCCCCTTCTTCTCTTCCTATTACAGTACACCACACAAATTTTTTTTAAAAAACAAAAAGTTAGAAAAATTTATATATAGAAATACTATCTATAAAAAATTTGAATTCAAATTCAAATTTGAATCGGGTATGTAAACTTTTGAGTTATAAACTTTGGGTCTATAAACTTTAGGTGTATAACCTTTTAGATGTATAGAATTTGAATTTGAAATTCAAATTTGAAACGGGTATATGAACTTTAGGTCTATAAACTTTAGAACTATAAACTTTAGGTGTATAAACTTTAGATGTATAGAAATACTATATATAAAAAATATTTGAATTCAAATTCAAATTTGAATCGGATATATAAACTTTTGACTTATAAACTTTTGGTCTCTAAACTTTAGATGTGTAAACTTGAGGTGTAAACTTTAGATGTGTAAACTTAAGGTGTATAAACTTTAAGTGTATAAATTTACTAAAATATGAAAATAATGCGGTGCCAAAAAAAAAACCATGTGGAGGGGTGGAGGGAGGGAGGGGGAGGGGATCGATCACTACCCCATCCCCATAGTGATCGATCGCCCATCAGCATTCCTGAAAAAATGCGCCAATCTCAGCAATAGCCCCATGGAAGAAAGAACCAACCAAGGCACAAGCTGAACGTTAATCCTGTCAATTTTTTTACAACCTTACTAATGACCTCCATGTTCTTATTTCTGTGAGATTACACTGTCACTCTACTTTTAACCTCCCTCCAGACAACCAAAACTGCCTCAATTTTTTCCTGTAATTCGATTTCTCCTCTATTCTATACATGAACACACACACACACTGATCATCAGAATTAGACTGTATATAAAAATGCCTCTACTTTCACCTACACTGCTGCCTCCTGAAATTTCTCGCATTCATCATCTTGTTGAGCATGGCCCTGAGCCTCCTGGACCCTGCACCGGCCTTGATCACGCCCTTCCTCCCGGCCTCCTGCGGGTTGGAGCACAGCCCGACGCCCCCCTCGGAGCACCACCCGCCGTAGGCGAAAGCCCGGCCCGGGGCGGCGCCGTCGCGGCGGAGGATGTCCCTGTCGATCCTGTCCAGGACGGGGTCGTCCTCCCTGAACTTCCTGGCGAAGGGCGCGGCGCTGAGCAGCATCCGGCGGTAGTCCCTGGGGCCGAGGTAGAGCGGGTGCTGCTTGGGCGGGGTGTCCCAACGGATGAAGTGCAGGTCGTGGTTCACCGTGGTGTTCCTGAACCGCCGGGAGTTGCAGGCCAGCGTCTGGAAGTAGAACTCCGGCGAGGAGACGAAGTTGGTGTAGTAGAGCAGCAGCGTCCGCGGCAGGTTGTCGTCGTAGCCGACGGTGAAGTACTCGGCGAACTGCCGCGACATCATCGTCCACGCTGACCCTGTATCCAGTGGCGGAGGCAGAATTTTTTTCAATCATAGGACTCAATTAGTTAAATTTATATAATTTTGCTTTTATCTTCTAGTTTCTGAAGTTTTAAAATGGAATTTCAATGCATATTTAGGATCAGGAGTAGGGCTGCAGCCATAGCTGCCCTACTCTTGTCTCCGCCCCTGCCTGCATCTCCCATCGGGCGTTGCAAACATCTATAGTCAAAATGCTTGTAAGGTAGGCAGAGATTCGACCCAATTCCAAAAAAAAAAAAAATTGGAGGGAGAGACATCCCTCTAAAAAATTTTGTAAACGTGTTGAGGATTGAATACAGAACCTCAAGCTTAAAACCACACACCCCTTACCACTGTCCTATCAAGTGCATCTCGATTTGACCCAGTTCCATCACTCATAACAAAACCTACTAGTAATTTGTTTTCACAAATTTCTCTATATTGCTAGCTGAAAAATGAAAAATGGTCGGACATGGACGAAGGTGAACACATTGGGCCTCCTTTGAAATAGAGATGCTGCATAAATTAAACTAACTCTTGTAAAAGTTCATAGTTTCCAAAATTTTCTATATCCCTGCCGTTTCTTGGAAGCAAGTGAGTTTTTGGGAATACGGAAGCAAGTGAGTAGTAGTACTCCATCAAGCTTTGTCCCAATAGATCGAAACAAAAGCTGCTTTTGCTTTGCCAATGCAACAGCACAGCACATTGGTTGGCCCTGCCTGGATTCAGCAACTCCAGAGCATAAGCTAACACTAAACAATTCCTCGATCTCCACTGATTCAGATCTATCAGATTAATTTAACCATCTCCAGTACATGCAGTGATAAATTGATAATGCACGGGCTTGGCTTAGCACAACTCCACAACCTGTACCTGCTCCATTGACTAGATACGGATTCAGATAAGATTTTCTTTTTCTATGCCAGATTCCAAGGTGAGTAGATTATGAATTTTTGAACTCTGAAGAGAGGTCGAGCAAAAGCATAACAACAGTGGCAGCAGCAGAAGCACAGCACATTGTGTAACTGCTTAGAATTTTTTGTTCATAGTTTCCAAAATTTTCTATATCCCTGCCGTTTCTTGGAAGCAAGTGAGTTTTTGGGAATACGGAAGCAAGTGAGTAGTAGTACTCCATCAAGCTTTGTCCCAATAGATCGAAACAAAAGCTGCTTTTGCTTTGCCAATGCAACAGCACAGCACATTGGTTGGCCTGCCTGGATTCGGCAACTCCAGAGCATAAACTAACACTAAACCATTCCTCGATCTCCACTGATTCAGATCTATCAGATTAATTTAACCATCTCCAGTACATGCAGTGATAAATTGATAATGCAGGGACTTGGCTTAGCACAACTCCACAACCTGTACCTGCTCCATTGACTAGATACGGTTTCAGATAAGATTTTCTTTTTGTATGCCAGATTCCAAGGTGAGTACAACCCGTGCCTATCAAATGACGCATCTTACTATTACTTCAACAACAAACAAAGCCACAAATCCAACGACCAATCTGTACAACCATACCGTCAATGGCATTGTCTTTGGTGTGACAGATCAACCGGTGGCGCAATGTACGGTCCGTACTCACTCTCCTACCAGCAAAAGAGTTGACGAAAACGCATCCCAAATCGGTCGCTGACACGCATCCATTTTTCTACATATGATGGCATGTTCTTTCCAGCACGAGAGGTTTTATGGTTTGTACTCTGTACACGATCTTCTCATCCTCATTAATACAATACAATGATACTATCTTCGTCTCAAAACAATGAATCTGGATAAACTTGCGTTACAATCTCTATCCAGATTCGTTGTTCATCCTAGATTGTAGCATTTTGGGACGGAGGAAGTATGCAAGTTTTTTTTTTTCTGTGTCATCTCGGAAATGTGTGAGGGGTTTTCGTAGCGCAATTGAGGTTGATTTAGTTGAGATGTTTTTGCGCGTACCTGTGAAGAGCTTGAAGGCGGTGGGGAGATTTCGCCGGTTGGTGGTGAGGTTCGCCGGACGGATGAGCTCCGACCGGTCGGCCTCGTACAGCGCCGTGTCGAGGATCACCGGCCGCGCCCTCTTCTTTCTGCAGAGCTAGCATGTTTCAATCCTCTTATCAAAATCGAGCCTTAATTTCTTTTAAATTTGAGAGAATTCGAACTCATAAAAGGTCGCACGTTATAATTTGCCACTATGCTATTCAACTAACGCGAATAATTGAAATCTAATCTTGAAATTGAGGAACAAATTGAAGTGAATGGAGTTCTTACATCTTCCAGCCAAGGTGGCTGGTGTGCTGTATGAAGTTGAGATCCCTAGGCAACCTGGAGAACACATCCATCAAATCTGCAATTATCAGCAGACAATTAATTTAGCATTTCCCACAAACACTTAAAATGGTAGTAGTACTAGCAATTACTTAGCGATGGTAATTAGGATTAAGGATTGACAATTAATTAACTAACTAATTAATTACCGTCCTGGGTGACGAGCGGGTAGTCGGAGGCGCTGAGGTTGACGAACCAGTCCCACCGGCGGCCGAGCCGGAGAAGCATCGCCACCGCGTGCAGCGTCGTGGACAGCATCGTCGGGCCGCGGTAGGTGACGAGGTTGGGGCGCCCCACGATCCACACGTTCCCGGCGCGCGCGTACACGGGCTGCCCGGACACCAGCTCCGCCAGCCGCCGGTGCTCCTCCGCCGGCGCCTCCCGGTCCAGGTGGAGCAGGTAGCAGTTGGCCGGGTGGTACAGCGCCGCCAGCAGCCGCGCCG
>CM020184.1:21627127-21669593 GCA_009805545.1 Oryza longistaminata | reverse complement strand
AAATTACCACCAATAACCACAAAACTTTGGCCTCCCTTTCCAAACAAAATAAAGTAAAAAAAAAAAAAAAAGCCAAGGTGGGAAAGTTGGGGAAAAATGAAATAACCTTGGGAAATCCCCAAAGGCGTTTTTGCCTCTTTCTATATTGGCCCCATGAGGGCGTTATAATTTGGGAAAAAAAAATAAATATTTTCTTTAAAAAAAAGGAAACTTGATATTTTGTCTATGTTTTGCCCCAACCCCTACTGATTATATTGTAATTGTGCAAAATGTGGCTTTGGCTAGCCAAGGCTGGGTTCTTAAATACTTAACAATATTTTTTCTCTGTGTGTTTTGGCAACTTGTAGTCCTTGTACTAACATATAATTATATTAATATTTTGTTGATGTCCAACTTGCAGGCAAAAATATTATCCTCGATTTCCTAGAAGATTGGCGTGTAATTGCAATCCTTGTAACCAATCAGAGATGCTAACCCACCCACCTCACCTACGTTTTGTGCAAGGAGGCCCAAAGCCAATTTTGACCCACGGTAATTTGCCCGTACTGCTGCAGCAACGTAAGACCATTCTTGCTTTATTTTAAATACCATGCTTTGCAAAATATATACCAACTAAACATGTATCTGCAACTTTATGTGCATAGTGATATGTTTATGTATATAAATAGATCCCTTGGTTAGTTTAGATGGTAAATCTGTTGCTTTATATATAAAACGTCAGGCCTCGCAAATAGAAAGTCCGGTAATGTGGGAGAGAGAAGTTTTACATATATATAATATACTATATATATCTAATCAATAATGGATGCGACGAGACTATTTATCTGCAAGATTCTTGGTGCCTTTGAGGCCACTATTACTAGGTGACATGCCAATGTACATGTTTGTTGAGAGGGTTAAGATTTCCGCGGAGCTTACAACCTGTTCTCATAAACTGATTTTTAGAACCATGGGATTGGACTGGACCTCGTCACTGCTATAAGTTTTAATAACAACATCGATATTTCTAGTGCTCCCATGCTTACATCTTTTCGTGATTCTCTAGATTTGTTCTTTTTTAGTTTCTCTCTACCGACAGCGTCTATAATATTCAGTCCACAATTCAATGGTATATCTTGATGGTAATGTTCCGCTTTTTACCAAGTTTTTTTTACTTAGGCCCTTTGGTTAGAATGAAAAACATACTCACTCAGTTCCCAAAATATAAAGAATTTAAAAATTGACGAACGTTTCGTAGTTATTATCTAGTACGGACTTCTATCCACCATTCTATCTCTTATATTCTGAGACGGAGATAGTAAGCAATTTTAATAGGATGGCACTTTGGAAAGCAAAGGATCAGACAACATTAGAATCCCTATCAATCCTATAGAAACTCATCCCATACAAGATTTGAAGTATAATTTAAACGTTTGGTTCAACTTCATAAGAAGTTTTCTATGTCTCTTATTTAAAATTCGAAGTTTTTTTTCTAACAAAACGTCATTTTTGTATTTTTTTTTCCAATGTTTTTGTTTTACTTGTGCTTCTTAAATCCTGCGTTTCGGTTGGTACTGCATTCCCTTTTCAATTCAGTTTGTTAACTGGAATTTCCCTTTTCTTTACGTAGAACCAATTGTGCGGCTTTAAACTAACGAGAGGTGGTGAAGCGATACTAGCATGTGAAGATATAAAAAGATTTTGTTGCTGCTTTTTTTTCCAATTCAGTTTTGTTTACTGAATTTCCGCTTTCTTTAAACACTAATTATTGTGAGATTTAAACAACAAGAGGAGAGGTGGTGAAACGGATCACTAGGCCTTGTTTAGTTCTAAACTTTTTCTTTAAACTTTTAACTTTTCCATACATCAAAACTTTCCTACCATATAAAATTCTTTCAACTTTTCCGTCACACATCGTTTCATTTCACAAACCACTTTCTAATTTTGGTGTGAACAAGGCCTTTTAGTTCTAAGTTTTTTTTCCAAAACTGCTAACTTTTCATCACATCAAACCTTTCATACACATAATTTTTTATCACATCGTATTTAACAATTTTAATCAAACTTTCAAATTCAGTGTAACAGACCAGCTAACACACATGTGTCTAAACACACCCTAGGAAGATAATTGACCCTGAGCACACGAAGCGTGTGGACGGGAAGGTCCTGCACGTTCGGATCGGGACGAGGCACTCATCACATCATATCCTTCCTCTATAGTTGTCGTGACTGGGACGGGTGTATACATTAAAAAAACCCAGTAAACGGGTGGGCCCCACGGCCTGGCGGCCCCCTCTGCACTGCCTATTGGCCCAAGTCCGAAAGCGAACGGACTATTTTCCAGTACCCCCCGGTGTGGTTTCACCGGCGGTAGCCGGTCGCCGCCCACCTCTCACCCTTTCCCAAGACGGAAGGGAGGCTCCGATGAGGGGCCTCATACGAGGTCCATGTAAACGGGTAGGTTTAGGTTACCACATTGGCAAGCCTGCTAGCTAGTCCTCTCATTCCCTTTTGTTTTCCTTTTTTTAAAATTTTATTTTATTTACTTAGCTTTTACCAATGCCTGTTCAGGTGGTTTTCTTGGAGTCCCTGGAATCCTTTGCACTAGTGTACTGTTTCTTTTTCCGTGGTGGGGCCACATGGCAGGATGGTTTTTTAATCTTTGCCCTGCAGCTGCTGCTGTGTCTGTGTGACCTGTGGTCGTTGTTTTTTGGAGGCTGTGTAATTTTGTTGGGTTCCTGTCAGCTTGCTTCGCTTCTTCTTCTATCGCCTTTTTCCGTCGTTGAACGAGATCAAGCTATCTCGCTTGGCCTCCGTAGCTGCATCCACACGAATCTCTCACATGCCATGCGCACTATATCTGTGCCTGACGTTTTTATATTGTTTTGGTGTCTACGTCAACCTCGGACACATTAGCATAGTAGCGAGTAATTTGAATAGAAAATTCAATCTTGAAACGGTGTTCTGTCTGCACCACACGAATTTTATTTTTTCTGTTTCTTTTTTTACTTTTTTTGTTCATTGGGGAAAAAATCCTGTGAATTGAATTGAATTGAAGCTGTTTCGTTACGAGTTAATGAAAATTATGTCAGGTTCTGTGCTCTCTCTGTGTGCGCTTCTTCATCAGCTGCTTTGGTACGCGTGAAGCACGCCTTGTTTTGTTGTCAGGCGGCATAGATAGATTGGCTGGCCAATGATGACAGCATTTTCCGTGGCTTCTCGAAACTTTGGGTGCGAAACCTATTGTTTTTTTAATAATTATTGCTCCGTCCTCTTTGAGCGGAGTCCGTGCGTCTTTTTGTCGGTAAGGCAATTAGGCATTGTATCTGGTGCACTAGTTATGATTTTGGTTGGATGGAGCTAATTAATATAAACCTCGTTTAGCTCATCATTCGTTCATTGTTTTTGGATACTATAAATATCCGCAACTACTAGTATTGAAAATATAGATATGAAGCGTATCTTCCTGCAAATCTGCATATCAAATATTTATATTTTGTTTTTTTTATCATTTTTTCAGTTATTAAGATCTTGATATTTTGATTGGCATGTCTAGAACGCTGTTGGGAACGGAGAGAGCTATTTGGCAGGTGCCACATCCTCTTCAAAATATATAATATATAATAGTATAATATGCGAGTAATATTCATCGATCCCAAACAATGTTTTTGACTTGAATATGTGAAATATCAATATATGATGGTCATGTAATACAACGAGATAGCCTACTGTTTTGAATCAGGCCTGCCAATAATCTATACTTGGTTGAACTTCAACCTACTAAATCTCTAGGTATCCATCGATATATCATTCCATTGAACTGGCAATCAACAGCTATTCACAACAAGTCCACTATGTAACACTGTTCAATAGATAGTTAACTGCTATTAAAGTTATAATTCTGAGGAACGTAGACGGAAATAACAGTCACGAAATAAACTAACACTATCCTTTTCTTTTTTGTTATCTAGCAGGAGGGACCAGATCGCTCATTGATGGTGATCATTTTGATCTCTTCGATCCCGTTCCTTTTTCCGTACCATCTAGTATGTGTTTAATTCACCACGCCGGCTTCTTAAGAATGAAAATACCGTAACATACACACACATATACATCTACCAATTATATAGATCAGATAGTAGGGTGTGTTCGTACTCTCTTATTTATGCAACGAAATGAAGGCAGATCTCCTTCTGACTATTTTCATCAAAAGAAATAAAGAACATGTGATGATCATGCGCGTGCCGTTGCATGCTAGCTATATCCTTTCTTTCCGGGACCGAAATCTCTTCTTTAATCGTCCGTAAAGAGGCTACAGCGTTAGGATAAAATGTAACTGTTGGTACCACCCAGTACTCCCTCCGTCCATATATAGCACTTTTTGAACTTTGTCATGGTCTTGCGCGATTCTATTTGTTGACCAACGATATTTTAAGTAAGATGTTTTAAAATAAAAGGTTGTGATACAGTGATAATTTGTTTTAATGAATAAATCTAGTAACATCATTATTTTACATGATTGATTTTTTTATTTTTTTTACTATTAATAGTCAAAGCTATAAATATTTGATTGGATTAAATGTTAAAAAATACTTGATATTTAAGGAGGAGGGAGTAGTTAAGAGTACTGTATGTCCAGGTCCAGCTCGAAGAAGGCACTATAACACTGTAGAGCACTGTAGCATTGCGTACACGCATAGGCCAGAGAGATAAGCTGCAAAATAACCATTGTGATTTCGATCGATCGAACAGGGGTCTCATGATCATCACATATAATCTACGCCATGCGTGTGATTAATTGCACCTCTTTTTTGACTGTAGATTTTTGTCATCGTGAACTTTTAACAAATTGTTGTTGGACTCGTTACGGTTTTGGTAGTTTGCACGTCCGTTCACGTAGAATACGACGTGGCTGTACGTACATAAGTAATTGCAAATTAAGCACATGAGAAATATATATATGAAGGTTTGTCTAGCTACTACTACCTAATTAAAGGTGGATTATTGTAAAGATATTTCTTACACACTGCATGATTGGGTAGAGTTCATATGTTTTCCATTTATTTGCACGAGGGGATGGAAGGCCAGATACAGAAAAGTCTTCGCCATGTAATATATCGTTGGCAGAGTTAAAATCTGTATCAATTCTCCTCTAAAAAATTCTGTATCAATCGAAAAGAACGGACATATACGGGTATAACCCAATATTATGAGACGTCTTTGCAAATTAGCACGTGAGAAATATCTTATGAAGTTTGTCTAGCTACCTAATTAATTAAGGTGGATAAGTTGTAAAAGATATTTCCTTTTGCCATTACGCAAGATTGGGACTTGGGCGAGTGAAACATGTTTCATTTGCAGAGGGGATCGATCGGACGGAGGCCGGCCGGCCGGCGTCCGCGCGTCCCGTCGGCGCGTGCCATAAACGCGACGAAGGTGGGCACGCGTGGTCCTCTACATGCACGGTGTTGGGTCGCCAGCCAGCCAGCCTTATGCTTGCTAGCTGTGACGGCGACCACAGTACCTGCCACCCTGGGGGAATTAATCTAGAGGTAACTAACGTCAATTTATTTAATAAGAAAACGTGCCACTCAGATTTAGACTTTTGATGGCGAAAACATTTCTTGTTGCTATGTGATTTCCCTGTTTTCCCCTCGGTTTGATCATGATACTGCACTCTTTCTATACAACAATATAAGTATTTATAGGTTGGAATGTACTCCTCCCGTTCAAAAAAAAAAAAAAACCAATCTGAGGGGAATTACAACGAATTGAGCTGTCAGATTCTTTGTAAAGAAGAGGTGGCTTTTTTTTTTTTTTTTGGGAGGGGGTAAGGTTAAGGTTAGAAAAAGCAAACTTAGTGCTTCTCAGAGTAAAGTTAATGAAAAAGCTTACTATTTCTCCTTTTATTTCTCTTGCTATGAATTTAATGAATTTTATTGGAGCATGTGTAGAACTAGCTCTTACATGAGAGCATCACCTTTATTTTTAATTTCTTTTTCTTTCCTTAAGTATATAACTTGCTTATAACTCACTGTTTGTTTTTCTCTAATTAAATGAGAGATGAACTGGGGGTGAAGAGATAGTTGAGGTAAGATTGAAAGAAATTTAAATGAAAGATTTCTGATGGGTAAAAATACTTATATTCCTGGACAAAATTTCAAATACTTTGTATTATTGGAAACGATGGGAAGACTAAATTTGCCGACAACCACCTCTCTTCCTTACTGTTCAAGTGTTCATCTTTCCCTCTCTTATCTGTGACCCACGCGCATCTCCGCCGAGTTGATTGCTATTAATGCTCGGCCCAACCCTCTTCTCCTTTTTGCTAGGGCATCGTGGCGAAGAAGAGCAGCTCATCGGAAGAAGAAGAATACGTACGCTAATATGACAATCATCAAATCTTTCAAGATCAGGTGACAGAATCTTAAGCATTCTAACATATCGCCCACGTAAAGGTGGTAAAAATTGAAACGGCTCGGTTGGGTCCCTTTTGCTGCCAAACACTGAATGCTAATGCCTTTAATAATGACCGTACAAGTGGATCATTTACAGAAGATCTAGTTGGCCCCTTCCCATGTGTTGGTGTAGCGTGGTTTTAAGCAGTGGCAGTAAGTACTCAGTACATCACTCTGCCAAAAAAAAAAAACACTATTTCCCTTTCAGAAAACTTACAATAAAACGCCTGTGAATTTTTTAATATTGTACTAGATTGTTGTAACTAGAAAGGAGTTAGATTCTCGGTAATGATTAATAGTTTAGAATGGAGGAAGTAATTATCTAGATTAATTTGTCCGATCGGTTCTTTTTAAGAGAGAGAAGAGGGAGGATAAACCAAATGTGTACAGCTACCAGTAGTACTACGTACAACCTATGATACATGATGCATCACACCAAATGAGAGGAACACCGGCTCGGCCCACCTGTCGTACACTATGACCACATGCCAGATTTGAGCCTGTTCATGTGGGTCCACTCCCGGCATCTAAATCTACCTCTCATTTTCGCCTCTTGGAACCCTCCAGGGGGCAGGCCAGCAAAAGACTCCATATGATGGCAGGTCGCTCTGTGATTGCGCTATCTTAGTACTGTCTCCCTTCCTGGATAAGTTTGCATTTCCATTCATCAATGCATAACCAATACAAGTTTAAAAAAGATAAAATACTTCTTATCCAATTTCAATATAACTTATTCATATTTTAATACAACTTTTAATATATTGTTTTTATTCTCACAAACTCCCGAAGTGACGATTAATTCTCTGAAAATGAATTTAATATGTAACGAGGAAGTAGGTTTCCTCTTTTATTTTCTTTCTCTCTTTCAACAAAGTTGTAGGAGTATCCCGTACTAGTAAGTCACTATAATCTGAATGGGATTAATTAGTTCTTCGTTGGGTTAGGAGGCGTTGATTACTTCCTCCGTCCCAAAAAAAAAAAAAGGCAAAACCGTATGAAGTTTTCCCGTGCCAACGTTTGACTGTCATGTCTTACATGAATTTCTTTTATAATTAGTATTTTTTATTTGTTAGATGATAAAATATGATTAATAATTATGCTGACTTATCTTTTTAATTTTTTATAATTTTTTCAAATAAGACGGACGGTTCAAACATTGAAACGAAAATCAGGTTTGCTTTTTTTTTTTTTTGACGGAGGAGTACTTTGTTAGACCACGCAGTCCCTGATTCAAAACGCTCACTGTCTGGCACCGTGACCTGCAGGGTTTGCTCTGTGACTTGTAATGCATTGCGCTGCTGGTGGGGACACGTCACCCTCATGAGCGGTTAATTTCTCTTGAGGTGACCTGCAGAGCCTGGGGGACCCGATCATGGGAATAGAAACAATGGCAAAGATACCACATATGACGTACTCTCAAAAAAAAAACAGCTACTAAGAATAAATAATGAAATAATAATTTAGAACACGAATTGGAAATACGAAGGTTAAATCACCGTGATTACGTTGTCCTAGCCGTTATATTTCGCTCTATTTAATTGGTTTCTTTAAGTAGAGAGAGAGTAGAGCGAAAAAAGCACCACCTGATTTATTCAAAGAGACTGCACACACACACTGCACGATATTGCGTTTGTTACATTATGGCAGGAGACCGGAAAAAGAGGATAGCGCTTATTCTATATATTTCTCAGCTAGCGGCCAATTGGCCCTCTTTTCTCCTCACATTTCTGTCAAATTATTACATTTCTTTCTGAACTGTTTAGACTTGCCTGGGAGTCACTAGTATATATCAGATATGAGATTTTTTTATTTGCAAGGAATATATCATAGTTTGTTTTATCACATGAAAAATAAGTAAGGAAACACTTAAGAGGGTAATTATAACTCTACTCCTTCTCTAAGGCTGTGTCTTTAGGATGATGTGGGAAGCACTTCATACTCTTGTAGCACGCAAAAACGGGCAGTAACTCATTAGCGGCATGATTAATTGAGTATTAGGTATTCTTTAAAAAGACTCAACGTGTATTTATAAAATTAACTTTCTTATAGAAAAACTTTTATAAATATAATGGCACTGTTTAGCATATTTTGGCCGAAGCGTGTAATGCACAAACAAACAAAAGTAATTTGACAGTTGGTAACATGCAGCTGCCTGAAACTCAGCCTAGTGCACTCTGTAGTTTCAAATTTAAATTTAAGAAGATGTTCTTATTTGTACCAGAAGAGAAGAAGTTATATTGGTACTGTTGGTCCTACATTCTGCTAATTGATTTCTGGCATCTTAGTTGGCCTAAAGAGAAGACAGAAACTGAATACCTACACATGCAGGCCACACTTTTTTTTTTACTGCTTAGTATGTATTATAGTAGTACAACTGCTCTACTGCCTGCCGCGGTCCTGGAGCGCGTGGCCTATAATTCGGAGGCAGAGGTTGGTAAT
Organism: Oryza longistaminata; assembly: GCA_009805545.1. Classification (NCBI taxonomy): domain Eukaryota; kingdom Viridiplantae; phylum Streptophyta; class Magnoliopsida; order Poales; family Poaceae; genus Oryza; species Oryza longistaminata. The sequence continues at coordinate 21,660,717 of CM020184.1, read as the reverse complement.
GAGTCGCCGATATCCGCTGGAGCTAAGTCTCTCTCGTCCCGGGTCTAAGTTTACCCGAGCTGCTAGGCCACTTAGCTCACGGGGGTCCGTGTAACGGTAAGAGGCATGCTCAAAAAAAACTGTCTCTAGTCTTAAGAGAGATGCCTTGCAATTGGACAGTGACTATGAAGCATTCCACCGCGTACTAGGCGGTCCCAACCGATCCACAGTGGAAGAGGGCATGTATTGTATTTCTAGTTGTTGCAATCTCTATTTTCGCCGTATGCCATTTTCATGTTTACTTATCCTTAACTATTTATTCGCCAAGACTAAGATAGCAACCCTTTTGTATGCCCACACAAAGCTTAAAGTAACAAAATGCTTTCTCTCTCTCTCTTTTTCTATTATGGTGAGAAAAAACTGTATAGAATTGAGCTCCATTAGTGGTTAAGTTCCTCTGGTTCAGCATCTAAGAGAAGATGCGAGTGCATGGACACCTGAGTATATCTAAGCAATGGTATCTATTGCCTCCATTTCCTTTCACCAGCAGGTCAGTGTCTATAAAACAACTCACATATTCGCTACAAAAGCATAGCATTCAGCTAAACCTGTGCGTAGCAATATATAAGAGATATTCATTATTTTTTTTGCCTGTATCATAGATTTACGAGTTTATGAGATAGCTGCTGTGATTTGAGCATATGCTTTTCGAGCGCCCACATTTGTTAGTAATTTTTCCTTATCTATAGACTGCTAGATCAGGCAGTAACTTAGGCAGGTTAGCTACGTACAAGTGCGGTACATAATGACTCTTCTTTAGTTATTTCTATACAACGCAATAGAAAACTACCTGCGTAATTCGTAGGTTGGCCAACACGTCGGTAGCGGCCAAATCGCCATCCTAAATGTGCTGTCCCTGTAGATAGTTCCAGAGTATATGCCACTATTTCAATGGGAGGAACCCTCGAAATGTGAAATTTGGGCATCATTCTACATTTACGCCATGTCAATGCACCTAAACATAGAATGGCATACGTGCTTTAACCGGTCTCCACTGACGGACACCGATACACAGCCTAGTCTTATGCATCTACTCCCTATTGTTATGCTCATTGCCACTTTACGTCAATGCAACAAAGTATCTTTGCTTAATCTCCCAACATTCTTTTTCTTTTTCTTCTTTCACTGCTTTACATTTCTTTTTTTTTTTTTCAACTTCTTTACTCATTTATTTTTTTTTCTGCTAGTGCTGCTTAATTAACAGGCAAAAATAAAAGAGTTTGCTCTCCACTAAAGAGAGATATAAGAATAGATTCTACAACGAGTGATTTGGTCTAATTACAATATGCATTAGTAATTATACTAAAGCCTTGTGTTAATACTCCATCAGCCTTTCAAAATATATCAAAAATATTGGATTATAATCTTTGATACCCACAATATAGTACTTTTTTGTCTCTCACACACGATATCCATGTTCTCACATTCCACTAATACCAAAAGCCAACAGCATGCTCGCGAAGGAATTCAAGCAATTCCAAAATGTCTCAAAAATGACAACGTCAAAATAGACTAAAAACGAGATCTTTTAGACATAACTTTATAGCATCTCAAAAACCTATCGAGCAATCCTTATATTCTTTAGAAATGGCAAGAAATATATACTAATAGTAATGCATTAGTTGTAGTAGCTGTAAATGTTTTTAAGAACGTCTAGTTCGGCTAACCAGTTTACAAACGATAAGTAAAAATATAACAATTAAATCGGACGAATATAAGTTACAGCATGGATAATATATATTTAGTTTCAAATTTTCATTTTCATTTAATAAATTCCGATGAGTTGGTTGACTCTTTGCTTGGGCGACACCCATCGTTATATGCTATATCGATGAAAATAGCAACCGGAGCCAGCAAAACACGAGCTGATGTTGTACGTGCTTGCTTGGCAAGACGATATGCCTGGTAGCAACCAATTCACTTGCACACACGCGGCATTAACAGTATCTTACATTCTCTCCAAAGCTCTTGTCTTATGTAAGACAGTATCACAGAGATCACGGACTAGACAGCAACTGCATTGATGTGCGGCCTAAAGAGTTAAGTAGTTGCGTGCTATATATACTGATTTCCTTTGGTTATTCCAATGTTAGTTCCCACTTTAATGTCAATTCTATACTATACTAGCTAACCCCATGTGTTTTATATTTGCGTGTGGTTGGAAGGAATAGGTTAGGGTCGGATTGGGTCGAACCCCATTTGTTCATAATGATTGGTTTAGTGGATGGGTGGATGCGCGTTAGCCCCTTAGAGGAAAATAATCGGTCCAAATTAGTACTTGGTAAAAACGAAGCAACGAGGTTCGAACCGGCACTTTGGGGTTGGGGCACGGCGTGAGCTCGCGTCGCTTCACCCCCGCATGGCTTGCGCGCCCGGTTGCTGCTTGCTTCCACACCATTGCCTTGCTGGTCATGCTCTAATCTATACATGTATCACCCTATTTTGATAGACAATATTTTAATAAATAATTCATAATCAAAGATTTTAAAGTTTGACTCACCCTTACTAAAACGATAAGTAATTATTAGCCTGAAGGGAGTACATGCGATCAACGTATCTTTTTATACTTTGTGCTACAGTATTACTAGTATTGCTAGTCTTTTTCTTTGCTAAAAGGTAAATTTGGAATTATAAATTGCTATAATGTGTTAACGAGCTAGCTTATGGGCCAAGACCGACTATGCTTTTAAATAAGATAATGAGTTCAAAACGAATTCTCTTAAAAGAAACACTTCATGAATCGAACTGGTTAGGTGGTATCCAGCCCTATTGACTACTTATCAAATGTTTTTTCACAATATTGAGCATCTCAAATAAGACCTACAAACACTCTTAAACTCATGAAAAGTTTGCTAGCTTTGACTAGACAGGTGAATTCTAACAGCTAGTTTTAAAGCAACCAAAACTAAAATATGTGATATATTTAACTAGAAATACTTTTTTAATTATAAATCAATGATACAATTTGACTAATAATATATAATTTGACTACTTTAGAGAATGTTAATGAATAAAAACTCAGCAACTTACGGTCAAAATGTTACTGTCGTCTCCGAGGGTAAACAATATGTTTTTTCAAAAGTAATAAAATTATTTAAAAATTATATTAATCTATTTTTTATTTTAAAGATAATTAGTACTCAATGAAACATTTTACTACTCCCTCCATTTCATAATATAAGACACACTATTTTTCTTAGATGTTCCATAATATAAGGCATGCATGCAAACATACAATTAACTATGACTGCAAAGTGAGCATAGTTCAACTGGTCAGGTTCCTTGTGGTGGAACCAGCCCACCCGGGTTCAAATCCTAGATTTGACACAGGTGCTCGCATTTACGGCTAATTATTCTTTCAGTGGTAGGCGACGTACCCGTCGACAGCGAGGCGCCTGTGGTGACTTCGTCAATCTCAAGATATGCCGGCCCAGTCTTCCGGAGGTGCTTATAGGGGTAGGGTGTGCGTGTGTGCGTTCATAGGGGTGAGTGTGCGCACGTTGTGAGCGTCTGCGTTTGTACTGTGTTTTTTTTAAAAAAATACAATTAACTATGACTATCTTCTCCAATAAATTATTACTTTTTAAATCCTCCACTCCTATATGTTATCTAATTCTATTAGATGCATGTATTATATTTATTAGGATGATCCAAACTATAAGATAATAATAATTATTTTTTAGTCTTTTAAGTTAAGGTTGATTGTGTCTTGTATTTTTGAATGGAGGGAGTAGCTTATTTTATCCCAATCTTCTTCCTGTACACACCCGATGTGTCCAAACCGGTAGTGTGTCCAACACTATCCTGAAACTTCGAGATGGAATGAATGAAGTTCCAGTTTACTCCATTTCGTTACAGTACACACTGACAGAAAAAGGCAGCAGAAGTTGCAGAAGGACGTGTCAATATACCTTTGGGTGGATTTGGATCTCTCATCCATCACGGGTGCATAGCAGCGTATTGCGATTGGATTTCACTTTTTCACATGCTCTCGTCACATGATGATAAGGCGACTGACAGATGCGTGCACTAGCTCGTTCATATTTAAACATTTTTCTATTTCTATCAGTGCCTGTTAATTTAATTATTCAGCGATGCTGATCATTTGGAGATGTTGGGGGGTCGAGTGCGGCCGATGACGTTTTTGGCCTTTTTCGGGTTGGTGCATTCACCTTCGGGGCAGCGGGCAAAAATGCGTATATTTTTAAAAGCACCTTTTACCCAAAGCCCCAAACTAATTTTGTAGTACATGATTTGGTTTATTTCATTTTCCAGAATCCCTAGAAATTTTCTCCATTGAAAAGGAAACATTGGGTGGAATTACAAATGGTACAGCCTCTAGTTAAACAAAATTACTTTTGGCTTGTTTAAATCAGCAAGATGATGGTTAGAAAATACGTAGTAAAGCCCACAAGATAGAGATACTTTCGCTATAAAAAAAGTTATTTACTCTTTCCAGCCAAAAATCTCAAGCCTATATTTCCTAGGTTTTCCTTAAAATATCAAAATGCATGCAAAGCTTTGAATGAACCAGGGGATGTTAGTTGGCCATGCTGGATTAAATGGATCAGTCACTACCCTCCACCTTATAATAAAAATCAATAATGAAAATAAGGAGATGAGAAGATGAAATGGGAGAGAAGAGAGGCCATTGAATGCGGATTTATTTTGAATAAAAAATTACCTATTGTATATGTAGTTTCTATATATGGCGTCTATATGACATGATTTTTTTTTTAGAGAAGGGTATTTTTTACCTTGCCTCTACATGGAACCGTTTTTTTATTTTTAGAGTAAAACGCACATATCCTTAAACGTGTAGGGTGTGTCATAGATCTCTAAACTCTAAAAATGCAGATCAAAGTCTAATAACATGTTAAAGCATGTCATTTAGATTCCAAATCGCCACAGTCCCTCCAAGATCCTACGTGGCGCTGATGTAGCATGCCACACGGATATGATGTGGCATCATCTTGGCTGAAAAGTGAGACCCACTTAAAAATTTTCCCTTTTTTTCTTCTTTTCTTCTCCTCTTCTCTCTTTTTTTTTTCTTTTCTTCACCTTTCTCTGTGACCCAAGCACCCCGTTCGGCGGTGACCTTTGCAGCGAGAGGAAGGAGAAGAAAACGAAAAAACAAAAGAAATGGAAAGAAGGGAAAAAAAAAGGAAAAATAAGTTTTTTAAATGGGTCCTATTTATCAGTCAAGATTATATCACGTCACGCCCGTGTAGCATGTCACATCAGGGCCATGTACAATGCTAGAGGGGTTGTGGCGATTTGGGACCTAGATAATACACTTTAACAAGTTCGGATGACCTGGATCTGTATTTTGAGAGTTTAGGAACCTAGATGGCACACCCCTACAGTATTTTAAGGACCGTCTCATGCACTTTTCCTCTTATTTTTATCATGTATATATATGATATGATAAATGTGGAAAATAATTGATGGTTTTTAGGTTGGGATTGCCCTAAATGAATCGGAGGATTCTGAGTTTCCTTGGTCATGCTTGAGATTTTTCAATGGAGGAGTATTTCATAGAGTTAATGACAATATAACGCATTAAAGGATGAGTTTCGGATGTGATGTTCGGATAGGATTTTTGATGGCATGCGAGCATTAGCACATAAATAATTGAGTATTAATTCTTAAAAACTTGAAAATGGTTTGTTTGATTTTTTTAAAGAAACTTCTGCATATAATACTTTTAACGCAAAACACAATGTTTAGCAGTTCGGAAAGCGTGTACTAACAGGAACGAGGAATTCTAAACCCAAACTCCCTTCCGAACTCACACCTAAGCGCCTGTGTTTTTGGAGAAGTTGGGAACTTCTCTTCCCTGCATGTGAAACGAGATAGCTCATTAGCGCATGATTAATTAAGTATGGCTAGAAATTTTGAAAAAATAGATTAATATGATTTTTTAAAGAAAAAATACTTCCTATAGATAACTTTTTAAAGAACGCACCATTTTAACAATTAAGAATCGTGCATGTGAAAAATAAAAAGTAGAAGATATAACACAGCCTAAGTACATATTGTTGATGTTCAGGGTAGATCTGTCGCAGTTTGACTTTTCTGACCACAAGTGATCACGGATTCAAGGAGTGAAATTTTGGCTCAATTTTGAGTTACCATGGATGTTATTATCAGCATTGCTACAAGTACTTATCTTGCAAGCAATTTTAAACCCACCGACAATGTTTTCTGGAAGAGAAACTATTCCAGAACTATAACGTCCACTTTTTGTTTTCCTTGAAACAAAAAAACCCACTCGACAGTGTTATCTGAACAATATACTTCCTCCGTCCAAAAAAAAAAAAGATAAACCTTGGTTTCCGTGTCCAATGTTTGACCATTCCGTCTTATTTTAAAAAAAAATATGACAAAAAAATTAAAAAGATAAGTCACGCATAAAGTATTCATCATGGTTTATCATTTAACAACAATGAAAATACTAATTATAAAAAAATTTCATATAAGACGAACAGTCAAATGTTGGCACGTAAACCCGCGGTTTATCTTTTTTTTGGGACGGAGGGAGTATGAAACATGGATTCCTTCAGATTACAAATCTACATTCCAGGCTAATTCCCAGCATGAGGTGCCTTGCACGTATGCACTTAAGTAGGACCACCTGATGATCTTGGTGTTCTTTTCCTTGGCTTAAACTCGAGACAATAATTCAGAGAGAAAAAAGGGATGCTGGTACAGCTAACTACTGATAATAATTTGATATGGACAGGTGACTGAACACGAACGGTGGTTCACCAAAATTTTGGGAGCACGATTTATCCGATCGCGAGATGAACGCGGAAAATAAAAACCTGGAACAAAATCAAGAGATCGACGAAGTCGACGCATCGATGGAGAAGTAGCTAACGGTGGGCCTGGTATGTCTGAACATTGTGGATTCTGGAGGGGACAAAATTAATTGAATCATCATAACATTGCAATGCTTATTCAGAACATGATTTTCAGATGTTGCAAAAATGTATGATGTTGGTTGGTTGGGAATTGATGCATGTGAGGTGGCTATTTAGTCGCTTGCTCACACACACACTGTCTTATTCTCGTTTGCTCTCATTTCTTTTTATCAATGTTTATGGTATATTGTCGACCAATGGTTGTTATCAAACTCGATCTTATTCCAAAGGTTATGGTTCTATTTGGGAAGCTTCTAGCTGTTGCAGCTTCTCTCTGAATCAGAAAATCTCCTAAACAATTTAGCTTTTAATCCAGATTCTAAGAAGATGTAGTTGTAGAATCTAGAAAATGAACTAAAAGACAGAAACTAGAAAACTGAGCTTTTCCAGTTTCTCAGAAGCGGGCTACTAACTAGTAGCTTCTCAGAATCTTAAGCTAACCAAACAGGCCATATATCTTTTCTCGAAAGCTCGTGGACTAATAATACTGTACTCTTCCGTATACCGTCATGTAATATTTCCCTTAATAATTTTCGTTGCAATGCTCGGAGCGGCCAACCAGGTCCCTTATGAAAAGAATAAAAAAAATAAAAATGTTCATACTGGTCCAAGTGCCTGAGAAATGTTGATGCAAAGAAAGCACAAGTAAATGGCCAGGAGCCCAAACCCCAGCGTCCTGTCCACCCTCATCCCCCTCCTCGACATCACCACCACGGCCCAGCAAATCCCCGCGGCGGCGAAGCCCAGCGTCTGGAATGGGCCGGCCTCCGCCGGCATCGCCACGGGCCGCGGGTGCGCGGCCCACGACGACAGCAGCATCGACACGCCGAGGCCCACGAGCACGTCGAACACCGGACGGCTCGCGAGTCGCTGGACCACATCTCCATCAATTGCATCGGCGTCGGGGGATATGTCCGGCTGCGGCTCCGTCCACTCGCGCCGTTCAGCACCGACGAGGGCGGCGAGGCTCCTCGTCCCCGCTCAGCCGCGGCTCTTCTTGTATAGTCCCGACTGGAGGCAGTCAGCGGCGGGGAGGGAGTGGGAATGGGAGCGGGACGACGACGACGACATAAGAGGAAGCTGGCTCGCGTCGTGATCTTGGTGGTTCGTCGGCGATGATGCCGCGTGCACTGATGGATATTTTGTAATCTTGAGCTTTTGAATTTCTGTTTTGCATGCACGTAGTGGCTGGCTGAAGTCTAGCTCGTTCTTTCCAGTTATGCATGTAACGAACTGCTGATGGAGATGAATAAATAGAGAAGAAAACAGAAAAGCTGCGGTGACTGGTGAGACTTAAGCAGCACAAAAACCACTCTGTTCAGAACTCTGTTCTTCGGTTTTTCAGTTTACTGTTCACAATCTTACAATCTTCAGAGTTTCAGAGATTCGGTGAGGTTGAGCGTGTGAGCTGTGAGCAAATTGCAAGTTTCCTGACATGCGCTGACTCCCTCTCCGCCGGCAACCACGTGGAGGAAGTCGACCGGCGGGGTGGTTTCGGGGAGGAGTGGTTCTTGGTCGCCGTAGAACTTCGTCTCTGCTACGTTGCAGAGCTCGGAGAAGGCGTCCGCCGTGTGGTCCGCCTCCGCGTCGTGGCCTTTGCTCGGGGCGCGGCCGTGGGTGAAGGCGACGGCGACGACGTAGACGACGTAGAGGGAGGTGAAGGCGAGGGCGCCCCAGATTGTCACCTCGCCGGCGGCGAGGGAGACGAGGAGGAAAGACGCGTTGCGGTAGAAGTTCACCTTGTCAATGGCGACCCCGCGCGCGCCGAGGTGGACGCCGATGACGCCGAGCACGCCGGAGGACACGAGCATCGCGCTCCCTAGCACGCCGTTGAGCCCCACGGCGGTGGTCTCCTCCCCCTCTCCCCCGCCGGAGGCGAACGACGCGATGGTGGAGAGCGCGTCGGGCGCGCCGTTCCCGAGCGACAGGAGCGTCACGCCGGCGATCGCCGGGGAGAGGCGGAGCAGCCGGGAGAGGCCCTCGAGGCTGGAGCAGAAGTACACCGCCGCCGTGTCGCCGAGCAGGGAGAACAGCACGGCGAGCCACGCCGCCATCACGGCGTAGCCAAGAACCCGCCGCTCCTCGCCGAACACGCAGTCGAACAGGTACAGGTAGTCGACGTAGCCACGCGGGAATCGCCGGCGATCAAGGCCATCCTCCTCGCCGACGTGCTCACACCTCTCCCCATAGCTCTCAACCCGGAACACGCCTCCGCCGCCATCGCGACGCCCCCGGATCCCGACCTCCTTGGACGACGAAACCACCTCCGGCGGCGTGCCGCCGCGCGGCGAGATGATGAAGAAGAAGGCGAGCAGGAGCAAGAAGGCCACGTTGACGCTGGCACCGATCAGCACCCTCGCCGCCGGCGGCGCCGCCGACGTGGCAGAAGGCTTTGCCATGCATAATGGTGGGCGCAGCGCGAGTGGCGTGCTGAAGATCACAGACCGTAGCCGACAAAACGGATCACCGCTATTACTGAAAATCCGTCAGTAGTAGCAAACGTCACTCCAAGCCCCCAACAAACCTTCACCGGTTTTTGGCCGAATCGAACCATTTTCAAATGAAATGACTACAAACTCTACTTGAAATCTTCGCGTTTCAAATTACCATACATAATCAGGATGTCAATTGGTGTGTACTACATTACATGAAGATAATTTTTACTGTGCTCTCTACTGATATATATACTATTCTCTCCGTCCCATAAAAAACCAATCTAGTATTAAATATGACACAAATCTGGATATAGATATGTCTAAATTCATAGTACTAGAATATGTTATATTCGATTCTAGATTTGTTTTTTTATAGAATAGAGGAAGTATATAAAATGAAAGAAAATAAAAGAACGAGGATAAGTGAAGTAAAAAATGAAGGTTGGGTTGGATGGTTGCAGGACGACAAAGGCAAAATTCATGATAGGACGTGAGCCTGCACCTTTGATGTCCCTTGCAGATCGGTTCGTGACGTCGACGCGTCACGCTTGGATTAGTTGTTGGATTATATGGGGGCTACAGCGCAAGCGATTCAAGGGGGGCACAGCATCAAGTAGGGAAGTGTGATGTCAACATTTTTTGGGTGTATTTTGGTTGGAACTAGCGCAATTTCGAACAAATCACAAAACAGTACAATAGCAAACTATAAACCATTCATAGGAGATGGGAGAGAAAGGAAGTGAGCTACAAATTTATAGCCAGCTACACCACGAATTCTAAGACACTGTGTGCATAAAAAGTGGGATCAAGTATTAACAGTACAATATATATTTATAGATAAATGTTGTATTAGTTAGTTATTATATTTCTTATAAATGTTTTGAAGTTGATAGTTGACTATACTTAAAACTTGCTCTAACTAAACAATTTGGCTTGGAAATGGGGAATTTATTTACCCACATGGTTCATCATTGGACTCCTAAGGTTGTGTTCGTTGCTGTGCGTTGGAAACACATTTCAAGCGCACGGAAAACGGCAGTCCATTAGCGCGTGATTAATTAAGTATTAGCTTTTTTTTAAAAAATAAATCAATATGATTTTTTCAGCAACTTTTGTATATAGAAACTTTTACAAAAACACACCGTTTAGCAATTTGAAAATCGTGCGCAGGAAACATGAGAGACGTGAGTTGGAAAAGTTGGGGAAAAAACCCAGCATTAAGAAACCGCAGAGCAGCACGAAACGGTTTCCTTTTGGTTTCACAATTATTGGTCTGATCCAATTTACATCATGGACCTTTGGTTGGTGTAAATTGCATTTAAAGCGGTCTCGTGGCTGCCTCCGCGTCATTCTTTTTTGAGTAAATTGCACACATAATACAACAACTTGGTAGGTGGGTGCAATATAGTGCAAGAACTTGAGAATTTAACGTCCGAGTGCAATAACTTGACAAATGGGTGCGTTCTAGTACAATTTACATCCAATTATCACAACATATATTATTTTTTTTGTTTTCTTCACCTTCTCAAATATCAACCGAAATATAATAATTTCTACATCCAATTTAATTGACTTCTAGTTATTATTTATTAGGATAAAAATATAAATATACTTATACAAATCTGCGCTAGTATATTGTCAAAATAAGTACTTAAAAATTAAATTTATATAAAAATATGCTCCAAATAATTAAGTTGTCGCATAAAATTTAAATTTATTGTATCAAAATCGTACCTATCTTGTAAGTAGTTGCATTTATATGATCACTTATAAAGTTCTTATACTAAATTGTACCTACATATCAAGTTGTTGCACTAGAACGTTCATTTCTCAAGTTATTACACCAAATTGTACCCACCTGCCAAATTGATGTACCGTGGATACAATTTACTCAAAAAAAATCTTGTACCACGGAAGTACATGTTCCATTGTTCTCTTTTTATCATGGTTATGCCTTTAAGACATTATATGAAAATGCATCCTTTTCCATTTTTCTCTTTTTATCACTTACATTTAAAATGCCCCTTGCTGGCGTCGTGGGCCTCTCCCTCTACAGGTTGGTCTCCTCGTCGCCGTCGCACTCCCTCTACTGTCCTTGCATCCTCTGCGCCATCGTCCTAGTCCGGCATGCTCCTACTCTAGCATTTGTTTGCTATATGTATATATTTTGGGCATGTCTCGCTTCCGGTCGTTGCTCTAGCATTTGACTAGAAAATTGGCGCGCCATTTGTTCGCCCATATGCGTCTATAAACAAGAAAAAATATAGTGTAATTAATAATATTTTAATCTCTAATTTTTGGTGTTACCGAATAATTTTTGGTGTTACCGAATAGCAGCGCCGTGACGCGGTGGCCCGCGCGGCGCAGCGCCGTGGCGACCCTGTACCAGCACCACGCGCCGTGGCACAGCCCGTGCACCAGCACGAAGTGGTGCCGTCGTCTGCCGGCCTCGCCGCCCCTGGGCGCCATGGCGGCGGTCGACGACGACGCTGCTTGGGACATCATCATCATGCAGCTGATGGCCATGGCCATCATCATGCACACTTTCGGTAGAGAATACGACATGGACGTCATGACGTGGTGGTGTGGGCTTGTGGCGAACTGGCAGCTTATTAGCAGCCTAGCACCGTAATTATATATAGGAACTAGCTGGGTGGCCCGCGCAATTGCGCGGCTAGTACCCATATAAAATTATTTTTTTCGTAAACGCGCAAAATGATTACATGTCAATATAAATTATATATTTTTTAATATAAGTGTACTTAAAATTTATTAAATAGTTATCTCGTTGACTTAAGATTTTGAAATACCAAACCTTATCATCTTCGTGTTTCTAATTTTATAGTTTTTAAAAGACACATCAGTTGGTACCCCTTACTTCTGTCATAGTATTTTTTATTAGCTTGCTCAATCTACCACTGTTTCTTTTCATTCTCCTTGGAACCTTTAAAAATTGGATCTTAAAAACTTATACTTTTTATAGTTTATTGTCCTATCGGGCTTCTTTCTAATAATTTCTAGAAGTCTCGTCAAACGCTGCCATTATACTCCTACACAACCGTCCACTGCATCTTCTCTTTATTGTCATTGCTATTTTAAAAATCGAACATAATTATCGTTTAGGTTCATATCTTTTACTTTCTAGAAGTTCCGTCAAAACGTTAGCGACGTTGTCACTGTACTCCTCTACGGCTCGCTCACTACCGCTCTTCTTTATTGTCATTGAGATTTTAAAATCAATCATGATTATTATTGGGATTTATTTTTTTTACTTTTTAGAAGCCTGAACCTTTAAAAATTGGACATTATAGTTTTTTGAGTTTATTGTCTCGTTGGGTTTCATTTTTTATAATTTTTAGAAATCTCGTCAAACGCTGCCAATATACTCCTCTATGACCCGTTCGCCGCTTACTCTTTATTATCATGAAATTTAAAAAATTAAACATAACTATCGTTGAAATTCATATTTTACTTTCAAGAAGTCCCACCAACCATCGGCAGCTCTGCCATTGTACTCCTATACGACCTGCCCACTGCCTCTCATTTATATTGTCATTGAAATTTTAAAAATCATATATAATTGTAATTAGGGTTTATTTTTTACTTTCTAGAAGTTCCACCAACCGCCTTGACCGATTGCTTCACGACCCGCCCGTCGTCCTTCCTTTTAATCATCATTAGGATTTTATTTTGTCGGTTGCTGATTGTATTGTTTCTTAATAGTTATATATTGTGTTGACAATTTTATTGATGCCTGGTATTTATATGAGAATATTTAAATCACCATAGTCCATAGAAATTAGGGTGACATAATGTGCAACGAATACAAATTGACTGTTTTTTACTCCTACTGTCAACTTTTATCTTTACGAATTGTATCAGTGTCATGCTGTTGTGCTGTAGCCATGTCTAAACCTAGTCTGACATGGAAAAGTGAGTCTACCTTTGTAAATAATGGACTAACGTACTTGTCCATTTCTAATACGTGTGTCCGTTTCTTATATGTCAAACTTATTACAAGTTTCCAAAGCTTTTCAAGTACTATTAAATCTAGATCGAACACAATCTAATGGTTAATATTTTTTTTCTTCGATTAACGTGAGAATTTCTAGCCTCAACAGTGAATGTGGTGCCTCCTTTCAAGGCTGTCTTAATAATATAATAGATAGATGTGCTTATTTTGTGATGGAAATGTCACTATATTTTTCTATAAATTTCATCAAACTTACAAAGATTTGTTTAGAGAAAAGGCGAAACGACGGCTAATATGAAACTGAGGGAGTATAAAGGAAGCTTTTATTGATTAGACGATCACATCATGATGATACACTTACTTTTAGACCAATCCCTGTCTCCGCATAACTAGATCTTGCATGAGCCACTCAGCCATCACAAAACCATGATGAATGTACAGTTTTAACCATGCTGGAGCTGGACAGACCAACAAAAACATGAAGAACCTGTGACCGGGACCAGTGGTAGCTGCAAGCAGTTATAGAAGGCCAATGCAAGTTTTTCAGATCTAACGCTGTTCACTCGAGTCTTTATACCTAATGGCATGATATCTACAGCTCGGTATTGGGAGAATTACATGGGATAGACAAGGCACAGGCATTACCACCATCTTCACATGGGCACAGCCAGCGACCACTTTCCAGAACTGCAGTGCAGGGATAGTACTATGCTACTAGGCCTGAGAATGCAGCCTAATTCAGTACTCCCTCCGTAAAAAAAAAAAAAACAAACCTTGGTTTCCGTATCCAACGTTTGACCGTCCATCTTATTTGAAAAAATTATAAAAAGAATTAAAAAGATAAGTCCCGCATAAAGTATTAATAATGTTTTATCATCTAACAACAATGAAAATACCAATTATAAAAAAATTTCATATATGACGGACAGTCAAACGTTGACACGCAAACCCACAGTTTGCCTTTTTTTTGGACGGAGGGAGTACACTATCAAAACCATCAATTTTATCACTGTTTCCAATCCATGGCAAAGCACAAAAAAAATATGTCACAAGTGCATAGCAGATAGTAGTGAGCAATGAAATGTTTTTAGGTACTGTATAACCTAGTGGGAACATGAAACTGTCTCAAAATGTGTTTTGATAATTGAAGGTGACACAACCGATGGACCTATATGTGCATGGAAGAAAGGACTAGCTAGTTACATTAACTATGTTCTATGTACCACTTTGTGCTTAAAGCTTAAGGCCGGACAGAGGCGAGAGCTATACTTTACCTGATCAGAGGTGAGAGGTCTCCAGCAAAAAAAACTGTCAAATTGTGCAGTAGCAGAGTTGGTGATGGTCAGTCATGATGTTGTTGTCAAGCGAATTCACATTGCAGGGGCTTCCAGCTGAACACAGTCGCGCGCACATTCACCACCAGAGCCATTCCGACCGTGAGAGCCTCATGGAGGGGCGCCGGGCCCGCTTGGCCGGTGGTTCAGACACCCTCCCGCGCGCGCGCTGGGCTTTGGCTTCCCCCTCTCGTTCTGATCGCGGCGACAGTGTGCTTGATGATGTGCAGGTGGAGGCGGAGGTGGGTTGGTCGTCCGCTGCGTCGAGCCGGCCGCCTGATCCGCTGCCACCGCCGGAGCTCCGGGAAACTAAACTAGGCCTCAATATTCAGTTATTCACAACAATTGGAGTAAGAACAGACAATATTCTTTCAGCAGTTATCGCGCATAGGTGCTAATAAATCACCTAAAAGGCTAAAAGCATCCCCAAACCTTGCTCGAGGTGTGATTTGCAGGGTTTTGGTAGCTACGTGATGTTTTCTAGACTTCTAGTAGAAGATGTTAACAGTTCATGGTGTAAGTTGAACATGTGCAAGATTTAGGGGATCCAAACATATAAACTAGAGATTTTCCTAAGTAAAAAGAAAGGGTAATTTTAACATTCTTACCGTAAAATTTAGATACTTCGATATATCTTTCAAAAATCATAGCTTCTTAATTCGAACAACTAACTTTTTTAATACTCCCTTCATTTCATATTATAAGTCGTTTGACATTGTTTTCTTAGTCTTTAAGTTTGACTAAGTTTATAGAAAAATTTAGTAACATGTACAACACCAAATTAGTTTAATTAAAACTAAATTTTATTATATTTTAATAATGTGCTTATTTTGTGTTGGAAATGCCACTATATTTTTCTATAAATTTCATCAAACTTAAAAAAGTTTGTCTAGAGAAAAGACGAAACGACTGCTAATATGAAACTGAGGGAGTATAAAGGAAGCCTTTATTGAGTAGACGATCACATCATGATGATACACTCTGTTTAAGACCAATCCCTGTCTCTGCATAACTAGATCTTGCATGAGTAAGCCACTCAGTCATCACAAAACCGTGATGAATGTACAGTTTAACCATGCTGGAGCTGGACAGACCAACAAAAACATGAAGTACCTGTGACCGGGACCGGTGGTAGCTGCAAGCAGTTATAGAAGGCCAATGCAAGTTTTTCAGATCTAACGCTGTTCACTCGAGTCTTTGTACCTAATGGCATGATATCTACAGCTCGGAATAGGGAGAATTACATGGGATAGACAAGGCACAGGCATTACCACCATCATCACATGGGCACAGCCAGCGACCACTTTCCAGAACTGCAGTGCAGGGATAGTACTATGCTACTAGGCCTGAGAATGCAGCCTAATTCAGTAGTACACTATCAAAACCATCAATTTTATCACTGTTTCCAATCCATGGCAAAGCACAAAAAAAATATGCCACAAGTGCATAGCAGATAGTGAGCAATGAAATGTTTTTAGGTACTGTATAACCTAGTGGGAGCATGAAACTGTCTCAAAATGTGTTTTGACAATTGAAGGTGACACAACCGATGGACCTATATGTGCATGGAAGAAAGGACTAGCTAGCTACATCAACTATGTTCTATGTACCACTGTGTGCTTAAAGCTTAAAGGCCGGACAGAGGCGAGAGCTATACTTTACCTGATCAGAGGTGAGAGGTCTCCAGCAAAAAACTGTCAAATTGTGCAGTAGCAGAGTTGGTGATGGTCAGTCATGATGTTGTTGTCAAGCGAATAATTCACATTGCGGGGGCTTCCAGCTGAACACAGTCGCGCGCGCATTCACCACCAGAGCCATTCCGACCGTGAGAGCCTCACGGAGGGGCGCCGGGCCCGCTTGGCCGGTGGTTCAGACACCCTCCCGCGCGCGCGCTGGGCTTTGGCTTCCCCCTCTCGTTCTGATCGCGGCGACAGTGTGCTTGATGATGTGCAGGTGGAGGCGGAGGTGGGTTGGTCGTCCGCTGCGTCGAGCCGGCCGCCTGATCCGCTGCCACCGCCGGAGCTCCGGCCGGAGTCGCGGGGCTTCGCCTTACCCTTGCTGGTGGCGCCACCACCACGTCCTGGCACTGGCTGCGGAGGCGCCTCCTTGTCGCTTGGGCTCACCGGTTTTGGTGGCGTCTCGGCGTCGTTTGTGCTCGCTGTCTTCTGCGGCATCTCGTCGTCGCTCTCATACTCATCGTGCTGGTTGAACTCATCTGGCTGGCAGTTGGTGCTGAAACACTCCTCTACATAGTAGATGGGACAAAGAGAAGGATGTCAGTTCCAATGGGGAGGGAATAGCTAAATCGGTGCTATTCGATGTTTTCAGAGGGATTTGATGGATGCCGTTCTTTATAAGGGTCAATCATCAAATTCAATATTTTCAGGTGGAAAAATATTGTTATATTTGCAGTCTCATAGCACATTCTAGTATGCCAAATATGGATCACAATAACTCAATATATATCTAAGAGTTTTGGTAACTTCTAAGAGGACTCATCCAGTAGTTCATTGGTAGGAATATATTATGATGGTGATGGAATATTTTTTTTTGGTTAAAAAAAGGAAAAGAGTCTGCAGAACCCCCTAAAGTAGTGTAGTTGATATACTAAAATATTTTTTTTAAAAGAACTAACATTCTAAGCTATGAGAAAACAAAAAAGTATGCAGAAAGCGACTCACCAACATATGATACTTCAGAAAGCTTAAGGACTGCATCTAAAAGGACCTTTTCTTGTTCCTGGTTCAAGTTTAAATGCCATTGAAGTACATAATGCTTAGAACAAGCGGAGGTTGGATGAAAATTTAATGCTTTCATACCAAGTTATCCAAGTCAAGAGGGTTCTCACCTTGAGGATCGCCTTTGCTGTCTCTAAATCATCTGGGTTTGGCTTTTCTCTAAACAGTTGTTCAACCTGTAAAATGAGAATGTGAATCTAAAGCTCATTATGATACAAAGAGCTCCTCCTTATCTTCTTTCTTAAAGTAGCAAACATTGCAGATCAAACAAGGTCAAATGGTATACATGAAAGAGAGGGAAAAAACATAAATAATGGAATAAAGCCACACCTTAACCAAATACTAGCTTGGTACCTTGATATAACTAAAAATAAACGGCATACAAGCACAAAGAGAGGGAGAAAGTGCTACACAGAAAGTGGTATAATATTATCAAAGAAAATTTAATTTCTAATAAACATCATTGGAAAAAAGAATATTTAAAAGAGTTAGTAAGCAGTCAGATATCATAATTTAGGGGGAGTTCACCATCTAGTAGAGGCTAGAGCCAAGTTCAATGTTTAATACTAAGGATGATACATGTACCTTGCTCAGGAGGCTGGCAGTTAGGTCAAGCTTCACGATGTCAAAACCATGTTCTATGTTTCCAGCAGTTGACACGATGACAGCCAAGCTCTTAGATCCTGTCACTTCAGTTTTCCTTTTCATTGATGCTTTCATGTCTTGATGAATACACAAAGGAACATGACCAGCATTTGCTTGGATGTGCTTTAATTGGATGGGAGATAGAGTGCAGCCAGTCTTCACTTCACAAGGTAATGTCTTAGTATCAAAAATTATAATCAACACATAGGGCTAGAATGCTAGATTATTAGAAGCGAACCTTCATCAGTGCCAAGTGATTTATTTAAAGAAAATCTTTAACTGAGTTTTTACTATAAAAACAGGCAGAGAAGTGGCAAAAGCTGTTTACTAAACCACAGAGGTATTAAAAGGGAAGGTTTTTCATAATTTACAGTTCCACATAAGTACATAACCACAATAGTTTGATTGGGCATATTACCAATTAGCAATTGTGGTTACCTTCTGAATACTGTGGATATTTTTTTGGCAAAATTGGTTGTATAGCATCGAAAGTTCATGTTTTTGGTTTTATAGCACCGAAAGATACCGGTTCACTTTAATAGCATCGAAAGTTCACCATGTTCCCATTTTTAACACTTCTGTCAATTCTCGATCGTTTTCCGTCCCTTTTGATCCAGCCACACACACGATATGACGTTTCTACCCCTCACAAGTACAAGTAGAATGCATATCAATGAGGGGGTAGAAACGTTATATCGTGTGCGTGGCTGGGTCAATAGCGATCAAGACGGACCGAAAAATTGACGGAAGTGTTAAAAATGGGAACGAGGTGAACTTTGGGTGCTAGTAAAGTGATTTTTTGATGAAATTAAGCTCATCATGACATCATCCAGAGATAATAATTACTAGCAGGAAAAAGAAGAGCCAAAAAAATCCATAAATCCAGAATACCACTCATATTGTAGTTTAAGATGTTAGCTACTAAGAAAGAACCGATACATACCACCTGCACAGAGGAAACTGCAACTGGCAATTGTTCAGCTGGAGAGGATTTTAAGTATGATAGTGTGCACTCATTTCCAGAGTTCCACTTCTTAGCAGGAACTATTGCATGGGGATAAAGACAGGGACCCTTTTTGGTCCTGTGAGAGCTACCTAATATGTCAACACTCCTGTTTCATAAGTGAAAAATTCTTCAGAAAACTGAAAATCCAACAGTTAGTTGATTTCAGAGCAATCTTAACTTATGTGAAATAATAAAAAAACAAAAACATAATCACCTCACAGATAGCATTGAACGCGGTGATATTTGTGATTCCTGAGACAAACTGATGCGGTTTGTGAATGAGGTGAAGCTTTGTCCATCTTTGACGAGCTTATCAGGAACCATGGCACGTGCATCAAAAGTAGGATCCTTAAGAACAGAGCTATTTGCCAAACTACAATTCCTGTGAAGTGCAAAGAAATACATACATCTGATTGATCAGCATGAATTTTGTTTCCTGGGAAGCAATAAGTAGATATGCTCACCGCAAAGACTTGATATACTCATTTGAAGTGACATTCATGAGAACTTCTCTAAGCTCCGCATCTGATATTCTAAGTTTTTTCCTCAGTTCAGTGAGAAGCTTGGCCTGTGACTGTAAGGTAAAAACAACATTTTATACAGATGAAGCAATGCCAGTTACAATAAATCAAAATAATTCACCATAAGAGTATAATGACTATAAATGCGCAAAAGAAAGATAGTATGGAATGAGCAATAATGTGAGCCTATTTCTCCAGCACCAAGAAAATGTGGCATCATACACCTCTCCCCAAAACTAAGCACTGAAAGTTCTGTAAAATGGAAGCTGCATTGTATAGTGACATATCATACTCTAACTTATAGAAATAAGTGGATGACACATATACGGTATACCCGTGAGAGGAGTTCTGACTGAGCAAAGAAAGCTCTTAACACAGAAGCATATGCTGATCGCTCCAAGCAGTGAATCTGAAATGCAGTATCTCGAGCATCTGTTATCATGGGTACAAGATCTAGTGAATCCTTCATAACTTCAATATTACAAATGCTTGCTTTGTTCAAACCAACACTGCAACAAGAAATGCAGCACAATATCAGTTGATTTGTTTTGTGGTACTTGTCACAGTATGAGAAATGTTTGCACAGTCAAGGAGATCTGAAATTTCCAACACTTAAACAACCGTAGAAATATGAGTTCAATACTATCAAATATAAAAGAGATATTGGGAATCTGGAAAGAGCAAGTAAGCTCACTGGTCATTCTATCAGCATATATTTTATATTCTGCAAAACAACACTTGATTTGCGCACCTCAAAGACTGACTTCCTGAGATAGCCTTCATTAGATATTCTCTGTGCTCGGTGTCAAATATTCTGAATTCACTTCTCAGTTTTGCAAGACTACCTTCCTTGGCCTGTGAATTGAAGATAATGAACAATAAGAATATACATATGGTAATGGTCAAAGCAATATTATTCCATGGTGCCGTGTTATCCAATTATGACGCATGGCTACGTGAACCTACTCAGATTGGATTCACTGATCAAGCTATGTAATTCTGGGTAATTCATTGTAACAAAACAATCGTTAAAAAAACACAGAATGCAAGATGAGTGATAAAACTAGATATGGTAACATCATATAGTAAGAGCCTGAAAAGTGAGGTCACAACCAGCTTTACCCGGAATTAAATGCAAAAAAAAAACTTATCTTGGTTAGAAATCAATGTGGGGGTAATAACCATATAACCAAAATGGCAACGGCTTTGATACTTCCTATTATGTATGATTTGTTTACTGATATTTTGCAATTGAACTTGTACAAACAAAGAAAGTATCCATGAAATAAGTACCCCTGAGAGAAGGTCTGGTTGAGCATAGAACGCTCTCAGCACAGCAGCATATGCAGATCGCTTCAAGCGGTGAATCTGAAATGCCTCATCTCCAGCTTCTGGTATTGCACTTGCAAGCTCTAGAGTGTCCATCATTGGTTCCGTTTTGCTCTGTTGAAGTCAACTGCAACAACAAAGAATTCACTACTCCATATCAATTCATTTATTGTATGATGAACAAGATTTGGAAATTATGCACATGTGAGGAGATATGACCAGAAAAATTAGATACCAAGACTATCATAGAAGCATGAAAATTGTAAAAGTAGGTGCAATATATAGCACCGAATATGTCAATTAAACGCTGTAAACATACAATAGACAGTGTCCTTTTCCTGTACAATGATGACACTGAAACAGATAGTGGAATAAACAAAAATATCGATCATCCTTATAGAATTTCCATGTGTAATAAATAAAGATAAAAAAGGTATAGACCCAGGAAAATCTATCCAAACTGCACAATCTTTCCAATTTGATAGTTTTCAGCCAGAAATCATTCTGGAAAAATCCACCAAGTTCATAGAACTTTTTGTTCAGACATATGTAGCACAATTCTACAAGTATATCAGTGACCCATCATCCCCCCCCCCAAAAAGCCTAATCAAACTCCTAGGAACCACAACATTAGAACCCTAAGGGTGCAGAACTCGTCGGTGAGCCCAGTCGCCGGCCCGGAGGAGAAGCACCCTAATCGAAGAGCGAGCGTCCCCTACCTTGCGATCGCTACCTCGAAATAATTCACCGCCCTCAATCGCGTGCGATCGGAGCTCCGCCAGGGGATGGAGATGGGAGGGGAAGGGAGGGGGTGGAATCTGAGAATCTCGTACCAGCGGAGGAGGGGGCGCGACAGCGAGGCGAGCCGGAACGGACTCCTTCCACCACGGCGGCGGCGGCGGCGAGCCGCTCCGGCGTGGCGAGGCAAAAACCTCAGGCGCCCAAAATCTCCCCGCTGCTGTTGCGGTTTCCCCCTCCTGCAGAAAGGCAAATTTCAAAATTTTGAATCCACCCACCAACCAGAATACGTATTCTCCCACTACGTTTTCTACACGAAGAGACGTATTTTGGCCCAGGCCCCAGGCTTCGCCGTGCATTCTGAAGCCTGAAACTCTGAACCACCCAGAAATCTGAAGTGAGGCAACACCGCCTCGCCGCAACGTCACGACGAGCACCCTGCTGGTCGCCGGCCGGTGATCGTCGGCGCTGGAGGTGGCGGGTCAGCCTTCGAAGCCGCCATTGTTGGAACCTGCAAAGCTATAGCCTGACGCCACTCTACTGTGCAGTATCAGAAATTCAGACTGATATTCATCAGTACAAACTGTACAAGCATGTGCATTCTCTTCATTCAGGATACAGAAACAAAGTTCTGGATACAGAAACAGAGTTCTGCATAACAAATCTATGGCAAGTGATGTATGTTATTTCGGATCAACAACCGTATGGCACACTTATTGTTCAACTGGACACCAAACAATGTTTTATGTCAACAATTTACAGATAAATCTGTGACGAACAAATACGACGACGATCTGAGGATCAGCAGGCTGTGCACATTACATATAGAAGAAGAAAAACCAATAGGGGGAAATCAATGGCGACTGGACGATCGTGTGGAGTTTGGACTGCACAGTGGCGTCGTGGGAGGATTCAGCTTTTTCTCGGCTCAGGCCTGGGCAAGCTTCTTCACTATGGAGGCCATGTACTTGCCCTGGTGCTCGGCTAGGGCGAGCTCCGTCTCGCTGGGCTGTCTGCTGCCATCACCAGCGAAGACGCCAGCGCCATAGGGGCTGCCTCCTCTGATCTCATCCATCTTGAACATGCCTGACCCGAAGGTGTAGCCAATCGGGACAAAGAGCATTCCATGGTGCACTATCTGGGTGATTGCCGTCCAACTAAAATGAACAGAGAAGCATGGTCAGCAATAGCAGGGTGAAGATAGACTTCAAAACCAACTTAAACCGAGATGCAAAATAGTAGTGTACATGTAATTCTTAGTAAATTAGCTGATTGGCCTGTGCAAATTGTGTACTGTATTAAAATTCTCTTCTGCAAACGGAATCTAAATTTGGAATATTCTATTCTGTTGAATTAGTGCCAACTTATTTGAAATCTCCCTAAGTGACAGGATTGAGATGTGGTTCTTTCAGAAAATCAATATATAAACAACTATCATATCTGGGCCTTTAACTTAGATCCACCAAATTAAAGCCTATATACCTCTCCCTCCCTCTAGAATTTTTGTTGGTATTCTCCATTTCTCAGCAGTAATAAAACCCCACAATAAACTTTCATTAGAAAATAAATATTAACCTAAAATGCTTCTTTGAAAAAAAATGTTGGGTGGTATAGACATATAAACCAATAAAAGGAACCATAGCCTGGCAAAAGAGCAGAAAGAACAATACTATAACTGTGACGCATCTTCTAATTCTTATACATGTCCAAATGCCATGATGAAGATCATCATTTTTATCTCAAAATCAAGAAGGGTTGAAACAAGTGAATGGCTATTTTCCTCACACTTGGCGTGTAAGAAGTGGATTAAATATTTTGATCGAGGCAAGAACTGAATTCCCAACTGAGTTTGAAAATGATAAATCCAAAATTTTCACAGATACTACTAAATATTGTGTTGTACCACTACCTCCATCAATTGGTTATGAATTTCATATCCAAATGCTTAGGACAGCACCTGAGTTGAGCCGGAGTACAGCAGATCCTGATCAGCTAGAGAACAAGATGCTATGCATGCTGTGCATTAAATCAAGATCTCCTTTTGTACAAATCATCTTCAATATCCTGCTATTCATAAATGCATCCATGACCACACTACCTTTGTTGTTAATAGTCTCACAGTACAGAATCATGGCTATTAATTATTGAGGAAGTAGTGCGTAAGGATTTTGAACAACCACAAGAATAAGACCTCATTTCCACAATTTGGAACTACCAAACAATTGGTAACACACCATGACAAGGACATCTTAGTTTGTGACATTAACTTGCTGATGCCCCCAGGGCGAATTACTTAAAATTTGTCAAGATAGGTGCAATTTGACTGATATTTATTGGAACCCCTTTCAATCTCAGATATCCTCACCTACTATATTTGACTTGTAAATCTGTCCTAGTCTCCTAGAGGTAAACGCACACACTCACTGAACAGAGACAGATTGAGTGCAACAGCAAGCATCATGCTGAAAATTGGAGTGAAGGAACAATTAAAAAATTAAACCTATGATATTGAACCAAAAAGGGTAAAAAAAAAAAAAAAAAAGAGAAGAAGAGAAACAGTTAGTGCCTAAATTACTGCCAATATGGAACATATGCTATATCACCAACCAACAAAGTGGTTACAAGCACTTAGCACTAACAAAAAAAAAAAAGAAAAACAAACAGTCCACTGATGAGGGGTATGTTCAAATTTGAACTGAGTAGAAACAACAGCATTCAAGGTTCAGTTCAACATCTAAAACACCTATGTCATTTCTTATCCCAAGAATTAGATAATCTTATGAATGGAAAAGGAAGTGGTCTAATCCAGTCCACTTTAAAGAATCAATCACACTACTATCCATGATAGCAAGCACTAATATAAAGATGAAATGATTAGCAGCTTAATTAATCCATTTCTGAAGAAAAGCAGATGAGATGCTTACGCGGTGGTCTCCTGGCCGCCCCCCTGCGTACCGGTGCTGACGAAGAACCCGGCGGGCTTCCCGGCGAGCTTCTGCTTCTCCCAGAGGGAGCCGGTGGAGTCGAAGAACGCCTTCATCTGCGCGGCCATGGCGCCGTACCTCGTCGGGAACCCGAACAGCACCCCGTCGGCCTCCTCCAGGTCCGCCGCCGCCGCGATGACCGGGACGGCGGGGTCCTTGGCCGGCGCCTGCATCTTCTCCAGCACGCCCGGCGGGAGCGTCTCGGGGACGCGCCGCAGCACCGCCTCCACCCCGTCCACCGCCGCGGCGCCCGCCGCCGCCTGCCGCGCCAGCGCCTCCACGTGTCCGTACATCGAGTAGAACACGATGTACAGCCGCAGCCTCCGCCGCCCCCCGGCCGCCGCCGCCGACGCCGACGCCGACGCCTCCGCCTCGGGGCGTCGCGCGCGCCGAAGCGACGACGGCGCGCCGGCGACGGTGCTGGCCGGCGGCTGCCGCTTCTTGCTGGGGACGCAGCCGCCGCCCTTCCCCATCACCGGCCGGTCAAACCAAACTCCGTCGCGGCGGCGGCGCCCCAGAAAGCTGCAACCAACGAATCACAAAGAACCAACAATTCAGCAACAAACACCCCGCAAATCTTAGACAATTCCGCAACAGAAACCGAGCCGCCGCGGATCTGAGGCAAGAACTCGCGCCCCACCTCGGACTGACTGCGAATTCAGAGAGCGGGAATGCGATCTTGGAAGAAGGTAGCGGAGAGGAGAAGGCTTTACACCACCTCGGGAGTTGGGCCGCCGCGCTGCTCGTGCTCGCGTCGCGCGGCCGCGGGGAGGTGGAGTGCGAGAGGGAGAAGAGTGGTGGGGTGGGGGGTTGTGTTGTGGTGCCAAAAATGCCAGCTCAGGGAGGACCGGAGGAAGGCAGCGAGTTGGAAAAAAATATAGATTTTTTTTTAGGGAATAGAGGATTAGTTAAAGGAAGAAGGTTTACACTTTACAGTACTACACAGATCCACTGCTACTGCATCGGCAATACTGCAGTAAATTTGGCTAGATTCATGCACAAGGATGGTGGAAATCAATTCATCATTAAAGTGTAAATTTCAAAAAAAAAATATGTGTACTTTAATTAAATTATAATAAAACTATAGATTCAAGACATCGTATTATAGAACTACAGAATAAACACAATATTTATTAGAAAACTACTCATTTAAGATCAACTATCACAAAACTATAGATTTAATACTAGAGTTATCACAAAATTATAGATTTTACAATTTAAATCCCTACTACTATTGTGTTATGTTAGAATTATAAATGTTGTAGTTTTGTATTTAACATGGTACTAAACATGTCGTTTTGTGATCATTTTATTACTACATCGGTAGTTTGGTGATCTTCCACCTTAAATCTGTAGTTATTTGATAAATTTGGTCCTAAATATGTATTTATGTGATATACCTTTTTAAATTTGTAGTTTTATGATAGTTTGATCAAATTACATATAGTTTTATAAAATTTACTCATCCTTAAATAGGACTAGTATAATCCCTCAGTCTCAACATGAAGTTATTTTTACTCCTAAAATTAAGCTATTTCTTCGCTTACGCTCGCGTCTTAGCTAATCGCACTCATCCTTCATTTAATTTTGGGAAAGTTGCAGAAACCATCCCAAAAGCCACTTGAAGTTTGACATTCCACCTCATAAATCATTTTGTTGCAAATATCCACCCCTACTCAATTTTGTGCAAAAACCACCCCAGTGTGTACATGCTTATCTAATAAGCCTGTTAATACTGATGTAGAGCCACCATATGCTAAGCTAGCCGAGTCAATCTTAGCAAAGTATTTGCATTAGACTTATTCTTTATGTTTCGTTGATTTCTTTTCTGCATATACCGAAATTGAGTGCAACAATGTTTAAACTCTCATTAGCAATTCTATTTATGCAATATCCAAAAAAATTAAGACTATACTCCTAGAAGTATTTAACTTTGGTAAAGACCATAGACGCCTCACAATTTACAAAACCATGCATATCAATTTGGTTAAACACGTGCGCACTAGGGTGTTTTTTCAACAAAACCGAGAGGGATGTGGGTATTTGCAACAGAATGACTTATAGAGTGGAATGTTAAAATTTCAAGTGACTTCTGAGGTGATTTTTTTTAATCTTCCCTTGAATTTTTTCACCACATTTTCTTTTCACCTAGTGACAGCCTTTCCTAAATCATTTTTCACGTATCTTATATACTTGTATAGTTCATCCCCACTAAGTGTAGTTAATACTATTTCTCTCTTCTCTCATTAAGCGATATCACCCCAATTATTTATAGCCTTTGGATGATAGATCTATGGTCTAAATTGTCTCTTCTTTCTTCTCTCTTAAAAACATGCAATCTCAATTACTTTTAGGTTCAAAATTGTATCAAATTGTTTTTAGTTTTGTATATATTATACAACTTAATTTTCCGTAGCAACGTGGTGGGGTATTCATCTAGTTTTTTAATGTCTGTGTCCAACTCCAAAAATACACACTGCATTTTAAGACGATAATAGATCATTCTTAGTTTCTTAGCACTTCTACAATCAATTTAAGCATGGGTCTTCTGAATGTAGTTTTGTGAGAATAATTCCAAAGAAATGTTACAATTGAAAATCAAGAAATTATAACAACAGTATCTGTGTAAATTATTGCAAAGTTCTTTTTATTGAAATGTATATTTGCATGTACCGGCATATCCCTAAATGAGCTTGGGTAGGTGAAGGAAATGGAGTACCAACAACGGAAATTTGTAATTTTCTCTGGCAACAAATGTTGTAACCGTGTAACAAAATGTATCAGGGCAAGTACTATAAGAGCACCTGTGTTGCTTCTAAAATTGTCACATGGGATTTGGTGATGAGGTGGAGGAGAGAAGTAAAGAGAGTGCATGAGCCACCTCTCATGCAAGAGGCAACCTCTATATAATTTTCAAGAAAAAGTGCAAAGAGAAAATGAAATAATGAATCGATTAAAGAAAATGTTGGAGTTTGTGTACATGGAGATAACATATTGTACATGTTGCATCTTAATTAGTTTATAGATGACATGAGACGTAGTAATCACCCCACTATAAAACTTGCTCTCATAAAAAATGGCTTATGGCTTGTAGTTTTTTTTAGTAACATTTTTATTGGTTTTGGGAGACGATCAGTTTATCATAATGTGGATCAAAGAGACCCTTCAATTTCCATAGTTGTTTTCTCGCTAAGTTACTTTGCAATTACCTTTCTTTGGCTTCAAATCACTGCGTTAAAAAAAAAAAAGAAAGAAAGAGGGTAGCATTATTCCAAGCACAACAACACACAAGATGCTCCATTTTGCAGCTTTTCGGGGCACACCACAGAATGTTGGTTGGTATCTTCGCCTTCTAGAAGACATCGACCCCAGCAGACAGCCGACCTGTTCTGTTCTTTGTTGTGTCTGCGGCGTGTTCTTTTATCTTTCACCAACTCTCTGGTCCATGATGTACACATGATGCAGCCGTGGAGGCACCATTATAGACCACTGCAATTTTTTATCTTTCTCAGACAGTCTGTTAAGAGAAACTCCTTTTTTAGTGTGCCAAAAATGACTCCTCGCACTAAAAGTTTTCAATCTTAGGGTCCACAATTACACATATACGGGTGTATTTTCACTAAAAAATTCTAAGGTTCACATATTTGTCTGTTGGCCACCCTACGCTGGATGCATATTAAGAAGGTAAACTTACAGTACGTACATGTGTAATATGGTGTGTATTAAGAATACAAACTTTATATACACATGTAATGGTGTGTGCGACGGTACGTGTAAACGCTGCCCATGCCATTGTCAAATAAACAAACTCTGGAACATCACAGACAGTTCCTTTCAAAGGGTTGGAACTGATCACCATCAACTAGGATTTCTTTTAAATTATTGCGATCTAAATAGGGTCCTTACATGACTGATGGGAATAATCCAGTTGGACTATGGGCATCCAATTAATTACCAAAGAGTTTCAACAATATTGTATGATGACTTGGTGGCAACGGTTATGTACTACTTCCTTCGTCCCAAAATAAACATATTTAGAATATGATATGATATGTTATGTTAAACTCTATCCTAAGATTAATTTATTTTGGAATAGAGGGAATATTTAGGAAGTGAAGTTAAATGTACACAGATACATGAGAGTGAGAGGATATGACATAATTATGCATAGCAAGCTTCAAACCTCAGGTTCCATTTATTTATTTTCTTCATTGGTTTAGGCTCTTTAGAGAAGTTAATGCGTGAAAGGGTCTATTTTGCAAAAATCTCCCTATTTATATACAAAATCTCGTATAGGCTTTCAAACCGCATGATTTCTAGCAAGTATTTAATCAAGAAGGAAGTCCAATCCTCTTACGCAAACACATGTTCTTGCGCATTGATCCTGTTTGCCTACTGGTTTTGTGGTTGTGCCACAGCCGACACCAACAGTATTACATGAACGCAGCGTAGACGGCTAGACACTGCCAATGCAGCCGGCTTGCCGAACATGCCCATTAGCACTATTAATGTATCTTTGTAGAAATATCAATCGTAAGCGTGCCAATAAAAAAGCGTGTGGTTGCTATCTATTCCGTGTTGTACTATGCTTTGAAACTAAGCTATCTAGGGTAATCTTTAGGCCTATATGGATTGCTACCCTACCAATTCTTTGGTAGAGTAAGATTGCACTTGGTTATATTTGGTTTGCTACCAATTTGAAGCCAACATGTGAATTATAGGGAAGAATGTTATATATTGATGACAAATCTAGCATGGGCTTCAATCCAAACTAAGCATAAGTACTATTTAAATTACCAAAACATTGGTAGAGCATATTTTGGTAGCAATCAAAAAGCCCTTTATTAGTTCATGTAGTGGTGTTGGTGGGGCAGCTCTAACAAAAATGTTCCCATCTAGTAACCCCCAATCTAAAACTTAAAATAATTAGGTGTTACATTATTGAGCTGATAAGCTGATTAACTAACAAAATAATACATAGAATAATTGATAAATATCATAGATTAATAAATAAATTAGAAGAAAATATTAAGCAATTGTCATTTACAAAATTTTTGGAAAAATCATACCTTTCGAAGTGTGTCACGAATAATTGTATTGAGCTACTAAGCTGATTAACCAATATATTAATTAAATATCATGATTATAAAGTTAACAAAGAACTTAGTCAAAATATTAAGAAATGGTCATGAACAACGTTTTTGAATAGATCATACATTCATACTTCGAAGCGTGTCAAGAATAATCCATACTTCCATTACCTAAACATAAGTTAAAAAAAAAGAATAGGGTCTACAATGGAGCTCCACTGCATCCTGTGAGCACAAAAAAAAAAAATAACTATATACTTTGGTCAAAAAATAACTATATACACACCAGCCTTTGAGCACGAAAAATGTTTAGATAATATAGGAATATTATATTTTTTTTCATGCTATATATTTGGATAATATAAGAATAATTTGTAAGATATGTTTAGATCCGTATAATTTTTTTTGAAATGATTTAGATCTATATAATTGATGATTTAGTTATGTAGATCGTCCGTGCAACAATGTGAATACTACAATAATACGCATAAAACCATAAGCTAATCAACCCAAGTCATTCTCATCTCTTATGCCTTATCCACCCCCAAATCGATCCGATATGACAAATGTCGAGTGACAACTAATTATTCATCATTATCTAATAAAAGAACTAATTATTCATGGCCCGAGCTAGAAAACTACTTGTTCTGTCCTAAAATATACACCATCTTAAAAAAAAAGAAAATCCTAACTATGAATTTGAGCGAGCACGTCCAGATTTATAGCGAGCCAGGATTTGATTCTTTCTGGGACATATGGTGTAGCTATTTTAGCATTGTAATTTGTTTCAAAATAAACTATTTTCTATCTCCCCTTTCTCTCAACCAATCTTAATTATTCTATGTTTAATTTTCACCTATTTTATTTTCTTTACCTATCATAATTTTCCTCCAATTATTTTTATCTACTCTTTAATACCCGTATTCATATAAAAAAATACGTATATTCTAGGACGAATGACGAAGGTAATATCTTATCCTTACCAACAGATCTACTCTTGCCATCTCAAAATAAATCAACTAAGATTAAGATGGGACGTAACCAACGTTATGATATAACCAAACTAGTATTTTTGTCCAGATTGGTTGCGAAGGAAAT
This sequence comes from Oryza longistaminata, assembly GCA_009805545.1. NCBI lineage: Eukaryota > Viridiplantae > Streptophyta > Magnoliopsida > Poales > Poaceae > Oryza > Oryza longistaminata. The sequence continues at coordinate 21,629,861 of CM020184.1, read as the reverse complement.
ATGCATAAACAGTTTGTGTGAACTGTGAATGGATACGAAAGGGGAATCAAGCAGGTCAGTGCAGTAGGCGGTTTGGCAATTGGCACGGACAGCTTTTTTTCGATCAACTAGCCGCGTACCATCAAACGAAAAGTACAGCCATTGCGAGATGCATTGTTGGTGATATGACCTATTAACAATCATAGAAATGATGGTATCATCTATACTATGTTTACATATTTATTCGATATTGTTCCTTGAAATAGACAACTATTATTGGTTAATGAATATGTAATTCTTTCACGAGACTCTTTATGTTGTATGTTGCTATTTCTAAAGGATCCCTAATCAAATATCAATGTGGAACAAATATGTTTAATGGTCAGCACATGTATTGATTGATATCATGTCTCATGGATCATGATATAGAGATACCAAATTAATAATGTGGACACATGTTGGGGAACAAGTTGTTGGATAGACCCAGCATGAGACACTGCAAGAACATATGTGTTGTTCATCGGTGATCTCATTTAGTGTTGTGTTGAATCTTAGACCTGAGATATCATGTTCCCAACATGTGTAATAGCTTACTTGGGTACTGCTAAACGCTACTCCGTAATTGGGTAGTTATAAAAAATAGTTTTCGGTATGCTATGAAACATGCAGTGGGATATAAATAATCAAGATGCGATTTGCCCCTCCTATGGAGAGATAACTCTGGACCCCTCGATGTTATAAATTATGGAAGTGAGGCTATGCAAAGGTGATTGAGGAGTCAATCACAGGTTATATAATCTATCACAGTTTCGAGTGAATGATTGAGCTAATAGAGGATGGCACATATCCAGCCTTGAGCTTAATCGATATCGTGAGAAAAAGGGTTCATACAAATATACGCTAGAGGTTCAGCCGATATGATCTTTATGTGTGCTCGGTGGGTCAATACGTTCTGCTAGGGCCGCTGTTGACATGTGGACCGAAAATGAGTTTTCGGGTTACAGCCGAGTGTACATGAACCTACAGGGTCGCACGCTTAATGGCCGGAATAAAAGGATTGGATGGAGATCCAATATGAGCTTAATTCGGATAGGGATCCAAAAAGGAGTCCTACGGGCCTTGGAGGTCCGAGTCATGTATCCTATATATCGTGAGGGGTGTGACCGACGAAGGCATTGCATCACGTGAGAAACTCTAGCCGCCACTTTCCTTCCCGAGCAAAACCCTAGCCACACGCGGGTGCTAGCCATCTGCGCGTGGCATTCCGTCCCTGTACGTTGGAATACCGGTAGAGGCGCGCTGCTTTGCGGTGCTAATCGACGTGGGAGTAAGCGAGGAGAAGCACGAGTAGGGATGACAATTTTCCCCGCGGGCCGGGGCCCGCCGCCCCTACGGGGACGGGGCGGGTGACATTTCTGCCCCACGGGTTCGTCGGGGCCGGGGTCCCGCATTTGCAGGTGAGGTGACGGGGAGAACATTCCACCCGCGGGTGACCCACGGGCCCCGAGGGGGGTATATTACTCTTAAAATATGGCCCATCATAGAAACATAGGCCCAATAAAACCATGAAAATCAGCATATATAAGAAAAAAACCTAACCCTACTCGAAGCTAATCTTGGAATTATACGAGAGAAAAAAATAAGCGCAAAAATGGTAACAGTGCTGAAGTGCTGAACCATCTCAGAGTTCTACATGGCTTGATAGAAAAAGGAAATAAACATCCATAAGCCAAAAAGAGAGTCAAACATGACTAAGGAAAAAAATAGACCTAAATGCTATAGCTTACACACACAGAGAAGAGAAATGCAAAGGAGAAGTGAGGAAGAATCTAGAAGGATTGATGGGCTTAAAAGAATTTTACTAAGGAGCAAAATATGGAGTCTGTTAGACTTTAATTTTTATCAACAAGTATATTTTTTCCAACATAGATACTTATATTAAATCCTTTAGCTCATAAAAAATATATACATTTGCAACAAATCCCTTTTAAAATATTATCACCTATTTTGTCAATTAATAGACAATACAATTATAATTTTACTCTACAAAGGACCCTAATAAGTTCAAACAAAAAAGAGAGAAAACTTAAAAGATTTTCAAAATTTAACAAAAGCAAATTATTCTTTAAAAATTTTCAAAATTTCTACTTTCTAATTACAGAAACAATGCGGACAGCTATAACATGAGCGCGTCAAAAGACGCACGGAATGTCTATCTTTCTAAAACTGCCTTGTGTCTCGAGCCATCTTATTGAGCCACGTGGCAATGTTAAATTTTGAGATAATCTAAGAAAATTAAGCATAAGAAATAGCCAAAATAAAAGAAAAAAGACAAATCCAATTTTAGAGACTTCCCAGTTATCTATCCACTTTGAGATAAATTAGAGAATATCCATAAGAAAAGAATTCGAGAAGCAAACAAAAGACACATCATCCAGTACCGAGGCTTCCCAAAATATTTTTCCCCTTTGCATATCTATCTATCTATCTATCTCATGCTGGTTGGTTTCATTCTAGTTCTCTCACCATCCTTTAGGTGAGCGACACGTGGCGAGATATCTGCTAGGTAAGAAACCCTCCCTATAAAAACTGGCAAGCTATTTGCTCTCACCATCCTTTAGGTGAGCGACACATGGCGAGATATCGGTAAGAAACCCTCCCTAAAAACTGGCAAGCGTGCAAGTTACGATGGTGAATTGAAAAAAAAAGACAGAGAATAAGAGCCACCATGTGTGTAGATGGGCCATTCTCTCTT
>CM020184.1:21610347-21621774 GCA_009805545.1 Oryza longistaminata | reverse complement strand
GAACAATTGGCTATGCAAATGTTTTAATCGATGAATTGGTTTGAAAAGATGTGTGGATGTTGGTGTGAGCGCGTGTGCCTAATGTGGGTCAGGTTGTGATATCTGTGCCTAGAAACGGTTGTTTTGTCTGATTGTGTGCAGGTGACTTGAGGTCAGCCTTGGTCAATGGTGAGGACCGGGACTATGTTCAGGGATGAACATAGGTCTAGTGCGGTCGAGATACCATGTGAGAAGGTGACTAGAGTCCGGATTCTTAGAGGTCAACTTCGGTCAACGGTGGCGATCGGGACTAAACTCAGGGAGGAGTTGAGGTCTAGACGGTCAAGGATACCGGGTAACGAAGAGAGCTTTGTTTATGTATATGGTATTTTCTTGTGCATGCTAGCAATAATATGAATATTTATTTATCTCTAGCATAGCCTGTATGTATTCTAGTCTTTTTATGAGACTTGGGTTTTGCTTTTAAGGGAGATGATGCATGACACTTAAATTCTATACTTGAATTAAGAAAATATGCAATGTTGATGCTAGCATATGGTTTGTTTTATAAATGCTTTATATATATGCTTTATTGAATTGTTATTCCTCAAATAGCTTTGTTGCTCATTGTGTAAAGAGAATAAAAAATATGAAAAAAATGAATACCGAATCCTTGGAAACAGTCTTGACGACAAGGCCGTATTCGATGTGAGCAAAATAATGGGTGCCGAATCCCTGGAAACAGTCTTGACGGCAGGGACGTACCCGGAATAATTGAGAGAAAAAAAATGAGCAAAAAGGCTCAAGAAAAAAAATTAAAAATTCTCATGGTTGTTTTGTGCTAAAGCAAATTTGAGAAAGAGTGATAATTGCAATAGGTTTATATGTCTAGTGTTTATTCTTCAACCTATGTACTTGTAAAAATGTTGCATTATAAATCGTATGAAATCATGATTTTTTGATTGTTGATTCAAGCTTAATTGTAAAATCTTTGGTTCATGATTATACTTTAATGCATGTTTGCTATATTTTAGATGGGTTCATCTTCTTTTTATTGCAACACATAACTTGATATGCTATATGTATGCTAAGCTCTTATACATTAATGAACATAATTCCTATGCTTGATGAAATCATTATCAAAAGGGGGAGAAGCGAGGAGAAATTTTTTTGGCATTTTCGGGAGAAGCAAGGTGAATTTTTTTTTTGGAGATGCAAATGATTTTTTTAGAAGAGCATGTTTTTGTTTCAATTGAGAATTTCTTTCTTTTCAAAAGTGAGAGAAGTTTTCTTTTGGATTTTTGAGCACGATGTGTACATTTGTACGAAGTGTGCTTTTTACCACTTCTGTTTTTATTTTTCCAAACACCAAAACATTTTTTTGATGGTTTTGCCAATGTGTTCATCAAGGGGGAGATTGTAAAATCAAAGATGTTTTTGATTATTATTCTGTGATGAACAATTGGCATTGGGAGATTATCGGTTTTGTTATTTGGAATTTATTTTTGAAGTGGTTTTGGAGATGATTGGATTTACAGGTGAATTGCAGGTGTTGTTATTATTATGTGGACCGGTCAGACCGGGCAGTGGTTGCCGGTCAGACCGCCGGTCTGACCGGACGACACTGTGTCGGTTTCGTTTCTCAGGTTGTTTGTTTAGATATCCGTTGTTGTTTCATGATTATGGCTTCTAGATGGATACTATCGTATGTAATACTGTTGTTTGCTACTATTGAGTCAAGTTGGAGATAGCTTGGTCTCGGAATATGGTTTTTTTGTTTGTTCATATTGTAGGTGACTCGATGTCTCGAGAGAGTATTTGCGGTGATGGATCCGGGAGTCGGCTTGGGGATAAGACGACGTCCGTGGTGTCAGATATCATGCGGGATACTTAGGCTAGAGTTTGATGCACGTGGTTGGTGAAGATTCCATATGGCATACGATGGAGGTGTTGTGTGCCGTATGGGATGCGGAGTCGAATTTGGAAGGAGTCCAAATTTGGTATGAGTGGTTATGTAAAGTTTGTTTCTTGTACGAGAAGGTTTCCTATGGGGATTAGGACTTCTAGTATGAGTTTTGTTCGTGGCTTTAGACTGCCTACCTTATGTATAAATAGAGAGGGAGCGTGAGGCTTCCCGGTATCGCTTTTGAGAGCAATTGAGTTGATAGTTTAGTTAGGGTTTCGAGTTTCCTCGAGATTTTTGTAAGGAGTGTTGCTGATGCACTTTGTAAACACAGAGAGAATCAATAAAGTCGTCATCCACTTTAAGAGTTCTTCGATTTGTGTTTCACCGGGTTTCGGCGGTCTAACCGGCATCTCACCGGCGGTCAGACCGGCGGCTTAAGGGCGGTCAGACCGGCAGCGACTCCAGGCGCGGCAGGCATCTTCAGGCGGTCGGACCGATCGATCTACACCGGTCAGACCGACGACATCAGGGCGGTCAGACCGGTGGATCATCTTCGGTCAGACCGATCTAGTCGAATTTGAGGGTAACTTTTATTTCCGCTAAAAGTTTAGGTTTTTGGGTGTTCCAACCATTCACCCCCCTCTGGTTGGCTTAGTTCTTACTGTTCGATCCTACAATCCCCACTATAGGAGTAGTTTCTTTTGAGCCGCTTACTAATTTTAAAATGTTTTTTTTATTTTTTCAATTAAAGCTTCTTTTTATAATATTGGTTATTAAATTGCTAAGATACATACTCCTATATAAAATTTTTACCAATAAACCTTTTTCTAAGTTGTTAAGCCATTGCTTTATCAGCTAAAGTTTCGTTTTTTTTCCTGTTAGCATACACTATCATAGAACATGCTAGCTTGTGAAATTTCTAGTAACTACTGTACGTTATAAATTTAAAAGACTATCGTTTGTTTGGAGCTAACATGAACTTAGAAACAGGGCCTGTTCGGCAGGCCGACTGCGATGGCTGCGGCTGCGACGGCAGCTACGCATAGTGAGTGCGGTTGCCTGGGCAGCCGAACAGGACCATAGACCGGCCACGGCCAATTTTAAAATTTACTACAATTTAATCAGCTGTAGGAGTAGTCTGTATTTATCTGGCCATATTTGCTTTAAAATCACTAATATCAATGTATATTATTGTCTATATTAGCGGAATATTTATGGTCGTAGAGTAATAAGATTTTAAACCAATAAATTAGTATCCATGTAATACTGTAGCTTAAATTGTCTGTCCCATGCATGGTTGGTATGGTATAGGAGTAGTATACTGGAATAGTAGTTCATCAGGGGTTCTTCTGAATGAAGCGTAGCAATTCCACATGCTAGTACTACGCGGATAAAAATGAAAATAGGCTATTCTATGGTTGCACTTTATGGACGGATGGACAAGCTAGGGGGCCAGGCTCATGTTGATGAATTAAAATACTATCAAGGGTGTGTTTAGTTTCACGTTAAAAATTGGAAGTTTGATTGAAATTAGAACGATGTGACTGAAAAATTGGAAGTTTGTGTGTGTAGAAAAGTTCGATGTGACGTTTTTAGTTCAAAGTTTAAATCTAAACAGAGCCCAAATTATAAACTTCTCTCAAACAGTTACAGTACATTATTATATACTACTGGAGTTCTGTTAACACGTTTCCTGATTAAGATGATTATCTTATTCAATTTCCATCAGCACGTTTTACAAACTATTTTAAAAAATAATTTATGTATAGAAGTTGTCTTAAAATATTAAATACATCTGTTTTTAAATTTATAATAATTAAAACTTAATTAATCATGTATACGCGCTGAGTTGATATTTATCTTAATCTCTCTTAAATACTTCCTCCGTCCCATAATATAAGGGATTTTGAGTTTTTGTTTGTATTATTTGACCACTCGTCTTATTAAAAAAATTTGTACAAATATAAAAAACGAAAAGTTGTGCTTAAAGTACTTTGGATAATAAAGTAAGTAAAAAAATAAATAATAATTTCAAATTTTTTGAATAAGACGAGTGGTCAAACAATGTCAGCAAAAAACTTAAAATCCCTTATATTATGTGACGGAGGGAGTACCATACTACTCTACGTGATTATGATACTATTGTTGAAAAATTAGTACTCCTACTCCTATATCGCACGTCTTGCTAGTGAGTGACATGTGATGTACTAGGTGTACAGTAATCTACAAAATTGACAGGAGACTGTTTCAGCTCGCAGTCTCGCACCCGTGCTACACCCCTGACGAAGCAATTAATGGTGCAGCGATACATACTCCTATATAAAAATGTTTACCAGTAAACCTTTTTCGCAGTTGTTTAGCTCCTAACTTTTTTTTCAAACTTCCAACTTTTCATCACATCAAAATTTTACTACTCACACCAAACTTCTAACTTTTTTCTTCAAACTTCCAATTTCAGTTAAATTCTAATTTTGATGCGGAACTAAACACAGCCATGTTGTTTTACCAGCTAAAGTTTCGTTTTTTTTTATTCAGATACACTGACATGGAACATGCTAGCTTGTGAAACTTCTAGTAACTGCTGTACGTTTTAAATTTAAAAGACGATCGTTTGTTTGGAGATAACATGAACTAATTATATATATAGACCACGGCAAATTTTAAAATTTACTACAATTTAATCAGCTGCAGGAGTAGTCTGTATTTATCTGGCCATATTTTCTTTAGAATCAATAATATCAATGTATATTATTGTCTATATTAGCCGAATATATAAGTACATCCTTTAATTTCTTTCAAGGCTGGGTTAATTCTATTGTGTTCTGGTATTCAGCTTAACCACTTTGCTAGTGAATGTGTTCTCCGGACCACTAAATGGTGAATATTAAAAAAGTTTAGAAAAGTTTATTTTAGAAAAAAATCAAGTAATAAATCTATTTTTAAGTTTACAAAGTTAAATTCAATTAATCATGTCATATTGACTCGCATGCTACTTTTAAATATTATAATTTTATTTGAAGTAGAAGTCTAATGAAGGCGGATGCGGCACGGCTACCGTGGCGGGCACGAGTTGGAGTGGAGCAGCTCGTAGAGCATACCGGTGCTTCTTGGTGGTCAACGATGACGTGAAAGTCGAAAAAGCCATAGATGTTGATAAGGCTCGGGCGCAGAGAGAGGAGAGGATGTGAATCTAACGGTGATGATAGAAAATATGATTGTGATGGTATTGGTTTTAGGGTGTGTTTAGTTCACATTAAAATTAAAAGTTTGGTTGAAATTGGAACGATATGACGGAAAAGTTGGAAGTTTGTGTGTGTAGGAGAGTTTCGATGTGATGGAAAAGTTTGAAGTTTGAAGAAAAAGTTTGGACATAAACTCGGTCTTAATTTTACAAAAAATTCAGTAACATGTAGGAGTAGCAAATATTACGGATAGTAATAGTATTTTTATAATATAACGATTTTGCAATGGTATATTGGCATGTATCGGATTAATCCTAGGACAAATATCCGTAGCCAGTCGGTCTATCAGTCTGTAGCTGGTCTGGTTAACAAGTGTTGTGTCTGCGTTGTTTTTCTGCACCCTCTCAAGTCCAATCGCTTATACTGTATCCTTGCATCAAGTGTTGACAAGTTTATCTACCACCACTATAGTACAGTACTTTCTCCGTTACATACGGAACCAATCAAATACTTGATGTTGATATACTTCATCCGTATTTTAATGTACGACGCCGTTGAATTTTTAACCAACGTTTGACCATTCATTTTATTCAAAACTTTTGTGCAAATATAAAAATATTTATGTCATGCATAAAGAATATTTGATGATAAATCAAGTCACAATAAAATAAATGATGATTACATAAATTTTTTTTTATAAGACGAAAGGTCAAACGTTTACTAAAAAGTTAATGGCGTCGTACATTAAAATACGGAGGGAGTATCATATTATCATGCTTTGCTGTAACTGTAATTGTCAATCCTAAATACGGAGTACTATGGCTGTCTTGGGTGCTGAGCGAGGCACTATGAGGTCCCATCGTTTCGTTTATTCATGAAATAAGCTAAACAACATATTTACAAATGAAAAGTAAATTTATGACTAAACTTTTATATACGTGTTCTTAGCGATCTAAAAGCAAAGACTGAAAAATAAACTTGAATAAAAAAACTCTAAAATCAACATCAAATTTAATATTGAAAATTCAAATTTTAGCTGATAAGTATAACCATAAGCGAAAATATGAGATCCTATGATTGACGCCGGTTGTCCAAATTACGGTTGGTCGTGGGCCTCTAGCTAAACCTCAAATATTTAAACTCCTTTTCTAGAAAAGAACATATATATAGTATATATATTGTTTTGCGAAATTGGTAAGACGTTTCTCTATTTTCTCTAGCACCTTCACTGCTACTGTAAAAAAAAAAACCGCTAATAGCCAGGTAACCCCTGAGGCCTAACCTCTAACCTCTATGGTTTTTAATAGAATCGTTTAGGATTATTTAATGACAGGAGACTGTTCTAGCTCGCAGTCTCGCACCCGTGCTACACCCCTGACGAAGCAATTAATGGTGCAGTGAGATACATACTCCTATATAAAAATGTTTACCAATAAACCTTTTTCGAAGATGTTTAGCTCCTAACTTTTTTTTCAAACTTCCAACTTTTCCATCACATCAAAATTTTACTACTCACACCAACTTCTAACTTTTTTCTTCAAACTTCCAATTTCAGTCAAACTTCTAATTTTGATGCGGAACTAGACACAGCCATGTTGTTTTACCAGCTAAAGTTTCGTTTTTTTTATTCATACACTGACATGGAACATGCTAGCTTGTGAAACTTCTAGTAACTGCTGTACGTTTTAAATTTAAAAGACGATCGTTTGTTTGGAGATAACATGAACTAATTATATATATAGACCACGGCAAATTTTAAAATTTACTACAATTTAATCAGCTGCAGGAGTAGTCTGTATTTATCTGGCCATATTTTCTTTAGAATCAATAATATCAATGTATATTATTGTCTATATTAGCCGAATATATAAGTACATCCTTTAATTTCTTTCAAGGCTGGGTTAATTCTATTGTGTTCTGGTATTCAGCTTAACCACTTTGCTAGTGAATGTGTTCTCCGGACCGCTAAATGGTGAATATTAAAAAAGTTTAGAAAAGTTTATTTTAGAAAAAAATCAAGTAATAAATCTATTTTTAAGTTTACAAAGTTAAATTCAATTAATCATGTCATATTGACTCGCATGCTACTTTTAAATATTATAATTTTATTTGAAGTAGAAGTCTAATGAAGGCGGATGCGGCACGGCTACCGTGGCGGGCACGAGTTGGAGTGGAGCAGCTCGTAGAGCATACCGGTGCTTCTTGGTGGTCAACGATGACGTGAAAGTCGAAAAAGCCATAGATGTTGATAAGGCTCGGGCGCAGAGAGAGGAGAGGATGTGAATCTAACGGTGATGATAGAAAATATGATTGTGATGGTATTGGTTTTAGGGTGTGTTTAGTTCACGTTAAAATTAAAAGTTTGGTTGAAATTGGAACGATGTGACGGAAAAGTTGGAAGTTTGTGTGTGTAGGAGAGTTTTGATATGATGGAACAGTTGGAAGTTTGAAGAAAAATTTTGGAACTAAACAAGGCCTAAGATCCCAAAATTTTTTGGCAAAAAACGTCACATCAAATGTTTGAACACATGCATGGAGCATTAAATATGAGGACCAAAACCAATTACACAATTTGCATGTAAATTGCGAGACGAATCTTTTGAGCCTAATTACATCTGCTAATAACAGATTAATTAGACTTAATAAATTCGCCTCACAGTTTATAGGCGGAATCTGTAATTTGTTTTGTTATTAGTCTACGTTTAATATTTTAAATGTGCGTCCGTATACTTCAAAAATTTTTCACCCAAAGAACTAAACACACCCTAACAAGGTCACAAAGTCGCAAGTTCCCTCTGAACACTGGTGATTCGAATTTGTACAATGGTCAACAAGCACAACAAATAACCTTCGGATTAATCCAGGTTAACTGTACAGCAAGCTTGGTTTGAGCAAACTACACAGGTTAATTCACAAGAGGTGTGTGACACTGACACACAAACCAACAACGATGATCTTCATGCAAGTAAGCACATGTACAGTGAGGTCTCAGTGAGGTTTCAAACACACGGCAACCCAGAACACTCTAGCGGGACGGAGGTACGGATGGCTAAACATTCTCACAAATAAATCTGGCCTTAACCGCTCGACTTCGAGCGAAGAAGAATTATTCCAGCAACTGAAGGCGTCACCTCGAAGAATACACAAGTAGCTCTACAGAAAACTCGTGGCTTGCATCATCCCGTCATTCACAGTAAAGAATCAGCAGGCCAACGCTAGCATCTTGCAAGCAGCTTTTTTTTTAGATCTTTTCCTTGGCGAAGAACCGACTGAAACCCCGGTTTTGTTTCTCGGGCAATTGGTTAGAAATTGAGGAAGATGATCTCGATCTATGCTTTGGGCGCTTGGATCCGTTTGGTGAAAGGAAAGGGCTTCCGTCCGCTTCAGAGGGGGCAATGTGTGTCTTGTACCCATTCACTGGGGATTCATTTCCTGATGTATGCATTTCCTGATCTGTATCCAGTTGACCTGTTGGCTTCTGTGAGTATTCAACACCTTCGGTTGTTCCAGCCGCGTCCTGCAGGAAATCTTCCATTCGCCGGTTTGGTGAGGAACCCATTGATTCTGCTGGAGGACGCATAGATTGTAGTTGGCGACCAAGAATCAATATCGTCTCCTGGCATTCTGCAAGTTTCTCTGCTGCAGCTGCGATCTCTTTCTCCTGTCAACATTTTAAACGAATGTGCTGTCAGTGTCAGTCAAATGCCTGGAATTTCCAGAAAATATCAGTTTTGCGCACAGTACAGTTCTAAGTACTCCTGAAATAAGTTATGAATCTAAATTCAGCCTATTGATTTGACTAGTAAGTGATCTAATAGTATCATACTTTTTCCTGCATTTACAAATGAAAAGGTATAGCGAAAGCATTTCTACAAGAATAATAATAAACAACACATGAACAAAATGTATCATCAGCCCTATCTCGAAGATAATTACTCCCTCCATCCCAAAATATAGCAACTTGTATTGTTCAAAATCATAGCTACCTCACATTTAATTTCTCTATCTAATTCCTCATCTCAACAAAGCACAATCATCCCCCATTTAATTTCACATGTCTCCTTGATCCCGTGAAAAACTCCAAAAGTGTTTTTTTTTTCTCGAACACAGATGTGTTTATATTTTGGGACAGAGGAAGTATTAAACAAGAGTGATTTTACAGTCATTGACGAGGTACTGGAAGATACCACATTTTCTAGTTTAAAATCTGGTACCTCCGGTACTAAGTACCAAAATTTGCACTAAAAATGTTGGTACCTCTCAAGGACTATAAAATTACTCATTAAACAAATATATTGGGAAGTAGAAGATCCAAAGTTTGTTGTTCATACCTGCTTTGCTTTGGTATCTGCATCCTCATCCACACACATTGAATTCCTCTCGTTCTCATACCTTCATGTCAATGGATTAAGTAAGAAGAAAAACCTAGCAGAGGGCAGTAATATCTTTGTACCAACTATTAATCAATAATAATAAAAAAAATTCAGTTTCACCTTTCAATCTTCTCCTCGAGATCTCTGTATCTTGTTATATCCTCCTGATGATTTTGTCTTTCATCATCAAGTTCAGCTGTCAAAGCTTCTATTTTGGTTTTGCTATGTATATATCCAGGGGCGGATTCACTGTTGGGCTTGTTGGGGCGCAAGCCCTAGCTCCAGCTTCTAGCCCCAAGTGTTCTCCCAATAAGCTCAAAGCTAGTAGAAGACACTGGGACAGTCAGAGTATACATGTTGGGGCCTGCAGCGACTAGAGAGGAAGAAAACTTGCCTATAGCTCTGCGGTTTGATTAGTGCTTAATCTGTCATCCAGTGTTTATTAATTGCTAAATGCTATACCAAGCCCAATTCAATTACCAAACCGGTGAGGACAATTACCAATTCAATTACCAAACCGGTGAGGACAAGACAACACAGATATTACCATCTACAAGGAGCTCTTGGTTTGTATCTGATTAGGGCACATTAATTGGAGGGTCTAATTCAACTGAGCATACATGTTTTTCCAAAATGAAACATGGATATTTTTAAGTTCATATTTTTCAGGAAATATGATTTCTAGTACTGAGTTATATTTTTAGCCCTATGCATTAGCACCATCTCTATTTTCATCTTAGATTGCCATTAATTGTATATATCCATTACATATTGGCCATGTTTTGAAATATCTCATAGTACTCCTCATTCCTCTCGAATATGAGGGCAGGTTAGTACCTTCAAATAGCTACAAGCTGAAAAAAAAAATCAGATAATCCGGCTGCGTTCGGCAACAACTGATCGAGAAAAAAACTAAACGTTTTGTGTTTTACCAATATTTTCTGTAGGAAAGTTATTTTAAAAATTCAAACTAATATATTTTGAATTTGAAATAATTGATACTCTATTAGTTATACGCTAATAGTTCACCTATCCTCTCAATGTTCTAATTAATCCTATGTTGTATACCGCACAGAGCAGGAGCAAGAGCAGGAGTTTTGCTCAGAATCAGAAATGGTGGAGTGTAACAGTAGTACGTACCCGGTCCGTCCATCGCATGCAGACCGTATGTGCTCGGAAATGTACGTACGGTGTATATATAGCACTAGATATGCTCACTCCACGCACGCCAAGAACCATATATACAAGTCAGTCACTACCAGTAAACTCCGTTCCATGCAGTGCACCACCGTTATATTATCCCCATGTGCTTCCATGGCCGTGCACGAGCCTCGCCGCTGTTGCCCCCAACTGCGGCCATGAGCAACCACGTCTCCACGAGCGCCATAACCGTGAGCCATGGTTTGCAAGTTGTGGCTTAACCCAGGAAGAAGCAGCCAGCGCGTGGGCTAGCTAGCTTCTGGCGATGCACTCCATCAGTCGCGATGCATGCCCAGGTGACGGGGATCGAGGAGAGGGAAAGCAAGCACACACTACTGGAAAAAGTGATCTTTGCTAGATCGGTTGTTTTCCACATTAACTAAAGATTATTTTTAGTCCCGGTTAAAATTTTTTTGATCTTTAGTCCCGATTCATCCTCTGTCAGAGGCTTGTCAGGGGGTCGAGGATCTTTAGTGGAGTAAAGATCACCACTTTAGTCCCGGTTGGTTAGATCTTTAATCCCGGTTGATAATACTAACCGGGACTAAAAATTTATCTTTAGTCCCGGTTGGAGGGAGTAAATATTTCTCTCCCATCTCTGATCGGTTAAGTGCCAGACGAGACTTTACTCCTCACCGAGATATTTAGATAAGATCGGATCATCCCCTCACCTCCTACCCCTCAGATCTCCTCCCCTTCCTCCTCCCCTCCCCTCCCCTATCCCCCCTTTCCTCCCGGCGGCGGTGGGTAGGCGACCGGCGGCCGGCGGGGCCGCAGGCGGTGGCTG
>CM020184.1:21573158-21610322 GCA_009805545.1 Oryza longistaminata | reverse complement strand
GCCCTTACTCCCCCCCTCCCCTCTCCTCCTCCCATCCGGCGGCCGGCGGCGGCGGGCAAGCGGCCTGCGGGGCAGCGCGCCGGCGGCAGCTGGCAGGGCCACGCCCGGCGGCGACTGGCGGGCAGCGCATGGCGGCGCCAGCGGGGCCGCAGGTGGCAGGCGCTGGCCGTGGTGAGAGCGGCCATGGCGGGCGACAGCGCGCTGGTTCTCCTCTGTCGTTTTTTTTCTTTCTTTTTTTGATAATTTGTGATTCAGAGATGTATAATCGATCTGTGATGTATTTGATTTGTGGTAATTTTTTTAAGATTTGTGATGTATTTGATTTGTGTGTATAAGTAACTTAGGATTATGATGTGAATGATTTGGATGTTACATTGATTTGGGGATTTGGGGTTGATTAACTCTAGCAAGTAGCAAAGAAACAATGAAAAAAGAAAAGAAAAGGGGACCAACCGGGACGGTGCTACCCTCTCTTTAGTCAACTTTACTCCGGTTATTTCACCCGGAACTAAAGATGTGCATCTTTAGTCCCGGACTCGTAGTCCCGGTTAGAAAACCAGGACTACAGGGGTTCCCAACCGCACTACAAACGGTTTCTCCAATAGTGACAGGATTCTGTCTGACGGAGGAGAGGGGGGGGGGGTCAGCAATCTCCACATCGATGTGAATATGTGATGCCCGGTATCATGTGGATGTGTACAGAAACCTTGGACGCGAGCTCCACTGGAGAAAATAAAAAAGGATGTCAAAATATGTGCTCAGCCAAGAAGATCGACAAGTTTATAAATAGATGAGGGATACATTTATACGTATAGGTAATGTATCCCAGTTTTAATAAACTAGGAAGGTAGCCCACGCATTTGCGTGGGCATGTATTGTAGAAGTGTTGCTTAGATAAATTTTTAATCTGTCTGTTAGCTTTTCGGTATAATATTTAATCATTCTTTAAGCAATTATATGTAATCTTCTTCATCACTTAAAATACAACAGACTTAGTTTGTTCAGAAAACGTATCTAACAAATTAATGTAAATTAAAAGGTAGGTGTTTTTTTTAAAAAAAATGAATGTTTAGGAGCTATGTTTTCTCTATCAAATCTTAAAAGACTATTATTGCTAACAAATGTATTTTATTTA
Source organism: Oryza longistaminata (assembly GCA_009805545.1). NCBI lineage: Eukaryota > Viridiplantae > Streptophyta > Magnoliopsida > Poales > Poaceae > Oryza > Oryza longistaminata. The sequence continues at coordinate 21,609,187 of CM020184.1, read as the reverse complement.
TACCATTTAGCTAGCCCTCTTTATTTGGTTTATATTGATGCACTTTAATATTATTCTATATATGAATAAGACAGAGGATATATACATACACTCTTAGGTCTCGATTCCCTATGATATGTGTGATCCATTTGTACTTTTAAAAAGAAAAATCTAATCACATTGACCCTTAAAATTAAATGTAATAGTTATGAATATAACTTCTAAATCAACTACTGCTAACCTTAGTATTTTGCTTATTCTTGCAATAATATGTGGAGAAAATCATAATACCATGGTGTAGGATAGAGAAAAAAAAATATTAATATCTAAGCACTTAATTAAAAAAAATGACGCAATGGTTATGGCAATGGTTGTTTCAATTTAAGTGCAAGTATGAATCAAAAAAATAATAAGTTTTCTCCAATAGTTCAATTAATGCAGTTCAATTGGCCCCCTTTTTTTTCTATTTTCTTTTTTGTTTTATACAATTCTTATTTTAAGTTTAAACTTTTGTGATATGTTAAATAGTGACGGTGCATTTTATGTCATTTTTTTGAAAAATAAATGGGCTACCTTTTGTATAAGCATGTAAGACCGATATAGGTTCTCACTTGAATGTAACCTATCTGAATGCATGAGTTTGTTGAGTGATTGCATAGTGTGGGAATAACCTATCTGTGAGCGTTTTATGTAGAGCGTGCGAGGCTCTCTATAGCCTAGCGTGAATACAATCGGAGGGCTAATATAATTGTGCACACATTTTTTAATGTGATTTATTATGAATACATGCTTGAATATCTACGGATATACTAAAGTGCATTAAACACCATCTAAAATCAATTAGATGGTACCTTAAAAAATCTATTAGATGATTTAGAGCGCTTAGGCTACTCGAATTATTTGACCACATTAATTTTAAAAAACAATGAAGTAATTCGATTTGTTTCTATAACTAAAGCCACTGGATTTTTTATGCAGTGATTTGGACTATTTATATTTGAGTTAAAGTTTCATTTCTTAATTTAATTCATGTTTGCAAACAACGTATGGTGGCGCAACTTGTATTATTGAATTATTTCATAATTCTTTTATGGCAATTCGGAGACATGTAAAAGGCCAATGTATATGTCCACCAATTTTTTATTTGATATATTTTCTTAGGCATTGTATATTAATTTAGTTTTATGTTTACAGAATAATATATGATGGTGCATCCTATGTTGCTGAATTATTTCATAGTTATTTTATCTTTGGATGACATGTAAAAAGGGCAGGGATGTTGTCCGTCAAAAAAATACTGTTTTATACTTTGATGTATAATGACGTAATTTGTGTTGATAATTATTGATAGTATTTCGTTACTATTTGGATGACCTGCAAAGTGCACGGGTCATTGTTTCCCAAATTTCAATTTCTTATATAACAAAATATAGGCATATGCTTGCATTTTTTTGTTTCTGTTATAATACAATAAAAGTTAGATCAGACATCGCACATGATCTTAACTATTGATTATTTCACTTTGATAGCTTATGATTAATGAAGAGCGTAGAGTTCGGGCCAAAGAGAGAGGGGTGGTAGGTTGTGGGCATATGAGCGAGGGAGGTGAAGGTGACTTTCTATTCTATTTTCGTGAATGATTTAAGTGAAATCCAATGATCAGGTGTCCTTTTTCTCAGATTTCTCATTTCCCCTATTTTTCAAAACATGATATGTTTATAGTGCTTGAAAATAACAGGCTATCGATTTAAGTAAAACTAATGATGCTCGAATTTCTAATAATTTTTTCTAGTTTTAAAATGTGACACGTGTGACTTAATAGAACGTTCGATGAATCTGGATTGCGTAGAATGATTTAAGATGACACTAAATATTAATGTTTCGTGGTTGTTGGTTGTTGCCGTACGTCAAATGATGTATTTTAACTTTTATATAGAAAAAATAGTAATATAGATGTTGATTTACTTAATTAATTACTCCCTCCTCCTTTTCAAAATATAAGCAGTTTTAGCATAGTGACAAGTCAAACATTTTTAACTTTGATCATTAATGGCAAAAAAATAAAAAAGATTAATCATGTAAAATTGATGTTATTAGATTTACATTAAACAAACTATCATAATATACATATCTTTTATTTAAAACATAATTATTGTAGATATTGTTGGTCAAAAGTAATATCTCGAACACCGTGTTAGAGTCCAAAAATACTTATATTTTGGAACGGAGAGAGAGAGTACAGATAAAATTAGTCCCATCCAACACCCATCAGTCCATCCACTGTCCCCCACCTGTCATCCCACTGTCTCCCACTCCCAGACACTTCCCTCTCTCCCACGCCGAGCAGGCTACGCTACACGCCAAACTATCTACTTAGGGTTTTCCCAATCCTCCGCCGCCGCCGCCGACGACGACGAAGAATGATCCGCGTGTTGGCCAAGGCCAGCAACACGGCGGCAGTGCCGTCGTTTGCGCGCACCATCGCAACGGCCGGGCAGCGTCCGCCCGTTCGCCGCCGCCGACCACCCCGGCGCCGGCGGCCTCGTCGCCGACCGCTGGACCCTGCGACCGCTCCTCCGCCGGCGCACGCGACGTCCCCACGCCGCCTCGGGCAGCCTCGAGTACAGTAGGAGAGATGGCGTCGCCACCACGGGCGTCCTGTCCGGTGCGGCACTAGCCGCTGAGCAAGCACAACTGTCGTCGTCGTCGAGCCCACGGCGGCAGCGAGGACCGCTTCGAGGCAGCTGGCGCGGCCCGCCTGTTCCAGGCGACGGCGGGTTGAACGAGGCGTGCACCGTTTCCGCGGCAAGGTCGGCGTCCTTCGGCGAGCCGATTCCGTCCAAGTGCAAGATAAAGAGCTCTCTTTTCACCGCCACCAACGGACCCACCCCGGCGCCGGCGGCCTCGTCGCCGACCGCTGGAGCCTGCCGTCGCGTCTCTCGCCGCCCGGCAGGCAGCACGGGAGTACGCTGCAGGTCCTGGTCGTCCCCTTCCGGGCCATGCCTGGCAGCGCCTCGGCGGCAGGAGCAGGTGGGACCGCTTCGGAGGTGCCCGGCGGTCTGCTCCAGGCGGCGACCTTCGTCTGTGTATCAGAGCCAAGTCCACGTCGCGGTCGTCGCGGCGTGAAGGACGCGCGCCAAGACTCGAGTTTCTGGATCGGCGCCGGCGCCGCGCTTGCGCGAGCGGCTTGTGCGGCTGCTGCTGGGCGACGACATCCCCGGAGAGGCATGGCTGTTCGAGGCTGCCCTGAAAAGGGCACAACAGCTCTTGTTTCTGGCGATGGTTCTGTGCGGCTGATCCTCCTCAGCGTCCCCTCCCGTCCTCCGCCAACCAACCGATTCTGCCGAGGAGCTGCGCGCCCGCGGAGTGATGGATGTCAATGGCAAAGTTCACTATAACAAAACGGTACAAGCTTGTTTTTTAAAAAAAAAGAAAAAGACATGTTCATTGTATTACTCACAATTATTAGGATTACAAGCTTATGCTGAGAAATTTACAAGTTTGGAAATAGTACTATAATACTATTTAAATTGTACTCCAATATATTTTATTTAGTGAAAAAAATATGATAATAGGTTTATATTTTTAAAGTGATTTCACAATATCTATTAAATAATTTTTATGATCAATCAAATTAATAGCAAAGTATAAATAATTTATATATATATATATAATCTGAAAGATTTTTTTAAAAAAAATTGCCGGATATAAATATATGAAGGAAATATAATGCAAGTGATTATTCTAGTAGTTTACGTATATTCATATCTTAAAATAATACTAACGCAACGTTATTAAATATTTATTACAAAACTCGAAAGGTAGCCCGCGCATTTGTGCGGGCATGTATCGTAGGATGTGTTGCTTAGATAAAATTTTAACATATTTGTTAGCTTTTTCGTATAATATTTAATCATCTTTTAAGCAATTATCTATAATCTTATCCATCACTTAAAATACCGCAGACTTAGTCTGTTCAGAAAACGTATCTAACAAATTAAATGTAAATTAAAAGGTAGGTGTTTTTTTTAAAAAAAAATGAATGTTTAGGAGCTATGTTTTCTCTATCAAATCTTAAAAGAGTATTATTGCTAACAAATGTATTTTATTTATACCATTTAGCTAGCCCTCCTTTTATTTGGTTTATATTGATGCACTTTAATTATTACTTATATATGAATAAGACAGAGGATATATACATACATCTTAGGTCTTGATTCCCTATGATATGTGTGATCCATTGTACTTTTAAAAAGAAAAATCTAATCAGCTTGACCCTTAAAAATTAAATGTAATAGTTATGAATATAACTTCTAAATCAACTATATACTGTAACCTTAGTATTTTTGCTTATTCTTGCAATAATATGTGGAGAAAATCATAATACCACGGTGTAGGATAGAGAAAAAATATTAATATCTAAGCACTTAATTAAAAAAAATGACGCAATGGTTATGGCAATGGTTGTTTCAATTTAAGTGCAAGTATGAATCAAAAGAAATAATAAGATTTTCTCCAATTAGTTCAATTAATGCAGTTCATATTGGCCCCTTTTTTTTTCTATTTTCTGTTTTGTTTTATACAATTCTTATTTTAAGTTTAAACTTTGTGATATGTTAAATAGTGACGGTGCATTTTATGTCATTTTTTTGAAAAATAAATGGGCTACCTTTTGTATAAGCATGTAAGACCGATATAGGTTCTCACTATTAATTGAATGTAACCTATCTGAATGCATGAGTTTGTTGAGTGATTGCATAGTGTGGGAAATAACCTATCTGTGGACGTTTCATGTAGAGCGTGCGAGGCTCTCTATAGCCTAGCGTGAATACAATCGGAGGGCTAAATATAATTGTGCACACATTTTTTTAATGTGATTTATTATGAATACATGCTTGAATATCTACGGATATACTAAAGTGCATTAAACACCATCTAAAATCAATTAGATGGTACCTTAAAAAAATCTATTAGATGATTTAGAGCGCTTAGGCTACTCGAATTATTTGACCACATTAATTTTAAAAAACATGAAGTAATTCGATTTGTTTTCTATAACTAAAGCCACTGGATTTTTTATGCAGTGATTTGGACTATTTATATTTGAGTTAAAGTTTCATTTCTTAATTTAATTCATGTTTGCAAAACAACGTATGGTGGCGCAACTTGTATTATTGAATTATTTCATAATTCTTTTATGGCAATTCGGATGACATATAAAAGGCCAATGGTATATGTCCCACCGATTTTTTTATTTGATATATTTTTCTTAGGCATTGTATATTTAATTTAAATATAGTTTTTATGTTTACAGAATAATATATGATGGTGCATCATATGTTGCTGAATTATTTCATAGTTATTTTATCTTTGGATGACATGTAAAAAGGGCAGGGATGTTGTCCGTCAAAAAAATACTGTTTTATACTTTGATGTATAATGACGTAATTTGTGTTGATAATTATTGATAGTATTTCGTTACTATTTGGATGACCTGCAAAGTGCACGGGTCATTGTTCCCAAATTTCATATTTCTTATATAACAAAATATAGGCATATGCTTGCATTTTTTTGTTTCGTTATAATACAATAAAAGTTAGATCAGACATCGCACATGTATCTTATAACTATTGATTATTTCACTTTGATTGCTTATGATTAATGAAGAGCGTAGAGTTCGGGCCAAAGAGAGAGGGGTGGGTAGTGTTGTGGGCATATGAGCGAGGGAGGTGAAGGTGACTTTCTATTTCTATTTTCGTGAATGATTTAAGTGAAATCCAATGATCAGGTGTCCTTTTTCTCAGATTTCTCATTTCCCCCTATTTTTCAAGACATGATATGTTTATAGTGCTTGAAAATAACAGGCTATCGATTTAAGTAAAAACTAATGATGCTCGAATTTCTAAGAATTTTTTCTAGTTTTAAAATGTGACACGTGGTGACTTAGTAGAACGTTCGATGAATCTGTATTGCGTAGAATGATTTAAGATGACACTAAAATATTAATGTTTCGTGGTTGTTTGGTTGTTGCCGGTAACTAGATCACTAGAATGAACTGTATGTAAATCGTTGCCATGCAACGTCACAAACCGTATGTTGAGTTAAGCTATGAATTTGACGTTGGTATGGTATTGATATTCACCTGTCTCATTTTAAGAATTATTTGAGGGATGCAATGGATCATTTCATTTGCATCCCCTCCGTGTGATGGGGCTTGAGCATTTGCTTAGAGGGTGTGTATGATATTCTGATTTGTCATGTGGCTTTGTTGATTGTACGAGCATCGCATTGCATTACTGATAGTAGTAGTAGTATCTAATTTGTGGCTGCATCAATGTGCAGTGGTAGTAACAAGATGTGAGGTTTGGTTGTATTTTATTGGAGAAGTGCCCTGTGCTGTGTTGGGCTAGCTTTGTTTGGATGATAAAGACAGACTAGTAACTGGAATTCAAATGAGTGACTGCTCTGTTGCTTTTTTAGTACTCAGTATATGAAGTTATATTGCGTAGCGTGGATGTGAATATGTATGTGTGATGAGGAGGATATATATATATATATATACTCCCTCATATTTGACGCCGTTGACTTTTTTAAATATATTTGACCGTTCGTCTTATTCAATAAAAAATTGAAGTAATTATTAATTCTTTTCTTATCATTTGATTCATTGTTAAATATACTTATATGTATACATATAGTTTTACATATTTCACAAGAGTTTTTAAATAAGACGATCCGTCAAACATGTGCTAAAAAGTCAACGGTGTCAAATATTTAGAAACGGAGGGAGTATATGTGAATGTGATGACAAGTAAAGTGAGACAAATACTAGTGTACACCACCACTAAAACTAGGCCATTCTCTCTTTGCCATGACCTCCTGGAGGATGATCTTGGTGTGGGCGGCGCTCGAAGCTGTCCAAGAGGCGGGTGGCGCTGGTCGTCGGCGGCGGCGGAGATGAGCTTGTCGATCGACGTCGAAGTACGTTGTTGCCCAGCAGGTAGAACGCCGTGCTCCGAAGCCTGTACCTGTACCTGTACGCGTGCGCCGGGTAGCTCGGCCCGATGTCGGCTACCTATGTAGATGCCGTTCCTCACGAACGTCCGGCTCCCCGTCTCGCATAATGGTAATTTACCTGTCTCATTTTAAAAATTACTTCCTCCATTTCTAAATATTTAACACCATTGACTTTTTAGCACATGTTTGATCGTTTATCTTTTTCAAAAACTTTTGCGAAATATGTAACTATATGTATACATATAAGTATATTTAACAATAAATAAATGATAGGAAAATAATAATTACTTCAATTTTTTTTAATAAGACGAACGGTTAAACATATTTTCAAAAGTCAACGGCGTCAAATATTTAGAAACGGATGGAGTATTTGGTTTTGTGTTGCTGTAATTATCCTCTCTTTTTTTTTTTGCTTTCTTTTGTCAAATAAGTACGTGTGCCACACGATAGGAGGATCAAAAGCAAAAGCAAGGGTTAAGTTCTTGAGTTGCATGCTATCATTGGAATTAATTTATTGCAAATATATAGTTAATCTCTAACATGCATGTACCTTTTCCGTCAGATGAAGAATTTAAACTTTTAGTGTCATTAAGGGCATAAAAAAAACTCCGGTTCATTGTTGCTTGGAGCAGCCTTATTTTCCGGGAATCTTCTCATTTTTACATGTAATTTAAATAGCTGTTTTTTTTTAAAAAAAAGGTATAATTGATCAATACGAAATATGTCAGTTTCACAGAAAAATCAAATTCAACATAGACAAGTAAAAAAAAATGATAGATTTGACTGTGTACTATTCACAATAAAATTTGTTGTTTTTGTTTCTATTTATTTAGGTTGAATTTGTATTTTGTATGTCTATGGAATGACATATTTCACATTGATCTATGATATCAATTTTTTTTTAATTTTTTGGACGACATGAAATACAAGGGTAGGGGATAAAAATCCACTTCCTTATCATTGTGTTATGCCAAACCGATCGACGGTGAATATGCTGATCGATCGAGAGTTCCTTCTCTGCGGTGGTATCCACCAAGACGGTGTTGTATACTCCTATGCACGCGCGTGCAAAGAGAACAGCAAAACATCGATCATCGATCGTGGTGTGGCTGGCGGAAGCAGCACCCTCATGACGATGAGCCACAACGCTTGCACGATGCCTTGAGCACGAGGTCGATAGGCGGCAGCACCGATGTCGTTCTCCCTCATGTTGTTTTGCAAGCCCGTGCCGTACGTGCCATACGGTTTGGTTCGTTTACAATTAGGTTTGTTTGATTGGTTGGAAATTGAGAGAAGGAATGGAAGTTTAAGAGAACTAGTAATTAATCGTGCATATGCAACGCACTTAAAAAATCAATATAAATTAAACCAGACAAGTTGCTTGTGGCTCTAATATAAATTAAACTTGACAAACAGCGAGGGAAAATATTTTTATTATTTTAAGAACCATTAGGCTGAGTTGTTTTGTTCACTTTCTCAAACTCACATCCCTTTTTTTCACGAGCGCGCTTTTCAAACTACTAAACGGTACGTTTTTTGCAAAACTTTTCTATAAGAAACTTGCTTTTAAAAAATCATATTAATCTGTTTTTTATATACAAATAACTAATACCTAATTAATTATGTGCCAATGAGTTGCTCCGTTTTACATGCGCGGAGTATTAGTTCTCAACCCAGGGAGCCGAACACAGCCTTAATGATGGTAGTAAAAGGATTACCTAAAGCTACAAAATAATTTTGAAAATTGAATTTTATGTAGTTTGCATATATAGTACATTATTGTTGTGTAGTACAATTAGTTTTTATAAGTAGATTTTGTAAGTAAAATAGTTCCAAATAAATCAAATTTAAATTCTTTGATTTATTATGGGATACAAATTTTGTTCATATTAGTACAATTCTGATCTACATCAAATGCTCGATATTTTTGTTTGAGACTACAACTGAATACACATGCACTGCTACATCCTTCGATTAGGGAACACACGCAGTAGAGATTACCTGACAATTTCCAGTACAAAGGACTTCGCTGGTCAGAAGCTGATTGAAAGAAGAAGAAACATAACACAGTAAAATTAAATTGGAGTACAATTGTGTATTATGTTTTCTGAATTATGTTCTTGATGTGGATACCCAATCTAGAATCTACTCTCTACTAGAAAAAACATTTTTGCCAACGTTGGGTATTTTTTTTCGCAGGCGGGTATGATCATCGGAGCGAAATAGCCGCCTAAAAAAATGTAAACCGGGTTGAAACTGGCTGTCTGCCTGCGAAAATTAGTATGAAATATAAATAGACTCGACACATGAGGGGATTTTTTTTCTATGTTCCTCAGTTCTCTCCTCCTCCCGGCTCTCCCTCACCTCTCCTCTTCCTCAACTCTCTCTCCCTCAACTCCCTCAGCGACTCGGCGGCGGGGAACCGTCGACGACGAGGGAGGCGCGCATCGGCGCGGCTCCCCTCCCCTCCTCCCAAATCTGGCCAAAGGGGGGAGGCAAGGTGGCGGCGGCGGCGCGGCGGCGGTTCCCCTCCCTCCGGATCCGGCCGGAGGGAGGCCGGGGAGGCGGTGGTGGCGGCAGCGGTTCCCTCCCTCCAGATCCGCCCGGAGGGATGCCGGGGCAGCGGGTGGTGGCGGCAGCGCCCCTGCAGATCCCCACTTCCCTCACCTCCCGGCAGCGGCGGCGCCCCCCAACCCTAACCCTAGATCGGCCGGAGGTGGGTAGGGGCGCGGGTGGGGTGGCCGCCGATTTTTTTTTTTTGTTATAGAGATGATTTTCACTGGGGGGACTAGGCCGCTTGCGAAAATCGATGATTTTGCATGCGATTGCTTCTAGGCGGACTACTCCCCCCCCGGGAAAAATTATTTGGCCACCTGAAAATACCATTTTTGTAGTAGTGACTCCCTCCATTTCAAGTCAAAGTCAAACTATTATAAGTTTGACTAACTCTGTAAAAAAATAGTAATATTTACAACATCAACATAGTTTCATTAAATTATAATTGAATAAATTTTCATAATATATTTATCTTGGGTTAAAAATATTACTACTTTTCTAAAAAAAATTAGTCAAACTTAGAGCAGTAAGTTTGACTTTAACCAAAGTCAAAGATTTTGACCAAAATCAAAATATCTTGTAACCTGAAACGGAGGGAGTACCATTCTGTAACCTAAAACGGAGGGAGTACCATGGAAGCACATGGAGAAGCGGACAATTGTGCCGGCTCACGTCTGCACGGAGCCCAGCAGTATGGGCTTGTCTACAAAAGTGTTGGCTTATCTGGGGATTTGCTATACAACACCCTGCTGAAAAATTTTTGTTTTATCAGCTGAATTCCTGGCCATCAGATTGTTCCAAGATTTTGTGCAAGCGTTACCGGGCAAACAGCTAGTTTTGGGTGTGCACCTGTTTTATTCCGGATCCGAATGGGAACCCAACGCGTTCCCCTCGCCAGTCTCTTCGCCTCCACCTCGCCTCCTCACGTGAGTCGCGCCATCGCCGTCGCTTCCCCGCCGGCGGATCCTCCTGGCTGGAGGGAGGAAGATGCGCCAGGTTGAGCATGCGAGTCGCCCGCCTACATCCTCTTCGTCTCCCCCTTTTCTGTCCACCACCTCGCCCTCTCCCTCTCCTCCTCCCTCCCCTTTCCCTCTTCCTCCCAACTCTGTCATCGGCTCCCCGCCGGCGGACGGTCGGCCGGAGGGGAGGAAGATGCGCAGAGGTGAGGATGCAAGTGGCCGCTGTGGCGTCCTCTTCCCCTCCCCCTCTTTGTCTCGCCACCCCGCCCTCTCCCTTTCTCTTCCTGTCCCTCCCACTGTCCCCGTCCTCCCCGCCAACGGATCTGGCCATCTAAAGTCAAGATTATGTTCTATTTTCACTGAATTTTAGTTCATTGATGTAGGATGGAAATGAGAAACGTTTTTTTTTTTATAAATTGTGCGAAGACATAGAATTGTTAGAAACAGTTTTGTGTTTTCTCAGAGAAATATTCCTTTTGAAGCAAACAAATTAATGTTTGTGAACTTAAGGGATAAATTTTGCACTCTGTATGTAGTTTGTCTAATTTATCTGCAGTAGAATTTTGGTTAATTTACCTTGTCAGTGCACCATATAAGCACTAAACAGTAAAATGGTTAGCAATAAAGATAACATAGTTTTGTTAGGAATGTTAAAATTAGCATGCATCACTTTAGAATTTGAAGTGAAGAGTAGGTACTTAGTTTTGTTAGAAATATATTTGTAAGTTTTGTTCTCAATGATGAGTACTTAGTTTCTTTAGTTTAATTTTCAGCTAGCAGGTATTTTTGGTTTGTTTAATTTTCTATAAGCAGCTCATAATCTCTAAAGGAGATTCCTGACTCTAGCAGTAGGTTTTTCTGTCATCTACTAGCCATACTTATTCCTAGTTTTGTCATTTTGTGAGCACTGTGAATGTGGGCTATTTTTATAAGTTTTGTTATAACAGTTCACTTCCTAGTTTTGTCATTTTTTGTCATTTTTGTGAGCACTGTGAATGTGGTCTATTGTTATAAGTTTTGTTATAACAGTTCACTAATTATTTCCAATTCCAATTAAAGTGGGGATCAGGAGTTTGTGTAGTTTTGTCTTCTTTTTTTTTGTCAATTTTAAAATTTTGCTATAATTAATCAAGCTGATGGTAGATTAGATTTTGCTACATATCAAAAGTCTTGCTAAATTTTTGGTTTTGTAATTTTTGTCAGCAATTACAATTTAAGTGAAGAGTATTTAATTTTGTATTTGTTTTTGTCTAATTTTTATAATTTTGCTAGTAGCAGTACAGCTCAACTAGTAACTAGATACTTTGTAGACGTAACTAGGTACTTTGTTTTTTGTTTTTTTTTTTGTCTTTGTCTGTCAGATTTAAAAAAATTTGTCAATTTTTATATTTTTTCTACATATTAATCAAGCCGATGTGCTATATTTGTCTTTATCTTTGTAAATTTTTATATTTTTTTCTACATATTAATCGAGCTGATGCACTTTATTCATGGTACCAACAATGGTAGAGTCCTCTCAAAAAAGAAAAAAAAACAATGGTAGAGTTTGAGATTGATCTGGAACTTGTTTCATTTGTGAGCAAGTGAATAATTTTCAAAATCACTTGTTTCATCGCAGCAAGAACATATACGCCGGCCGATCGCAAGAAATGCTGGCCAAGATCAGTGCAGCTTTTAGTTATTTTGACAAATCAAGCCTCTGAATGACCTCATCATGTGCCAAATTTTCTCTTCCTTTTTACTGAAAGAAAATTAGTAGAAAACACTAGTATAGAATTAGGTAGCCCACAATGCTCTTTCTACCGATAAATATACCTTGTTTTTTTTAGTCAGTACACGAATGCAACATTGATAATCCACACAAAAGGTTGCAAGTTTGCAACTGGAGAGCTTCAGTGATCATGTGGCAGGCAGTCTGAACAACTGAATTCAGTTGTCAGTTTCTCCAAGACAGCTTCAGATTAATGCCCCTGTTGTAATGTGTCTTTGTTCCTTTTGTTTTCTGAAGACTAATTGGATTTCCGTATACAGGTACACTCCCCTGTCACCATATGTAAGTTTTGCACGCCTGTATTTCACTACCTGGTCTGCAATTCCATCAAGTATTAAAAGGATTTTTTTTTTGGGAATACAATTCCATCAAGAACTTGTCATGGCGAAGCTCAGATTGAATATCAGAATTGAGAAGATTTTCAGGATTTTGATCTCTCACAAAATGTATCCCCAGAGCTGGTCTCCTGCGTAGGTAACCGTTTCGTTATCCATTTCATTGCACCATTACAAAAAATAATAATAAAGGTACCCTTTGGATGAGTTTCTGATTATGCTACTTTGTACTAGTTGAAGAAACTCTTGGCTGTCTGAGCTTCCAGATCTCACAAATCGAACTGACTGATTCTTTTTAGATTAAGTTGATGTTTATCTCTCGATTAGACATTTTCATTAACAATTATGGAAGATTGATATGCTCCTCATTGTATGATGACTCAATGATGATGCACTTTTATACTACTTTTGTTCTTCTGAAGTTGCAAACTTGCAATGTGGAAGAACAATTTGGGGACCAGAACTGATGGGGTTCATCGATCTCTTATGTGACTCTTTACTTCAAATCTCAGTTATTTTTGTTGTGTTTGTATGATCCATAAATGAATATTCAAGTTTAGGACATTTCTGTCGTCTTTGCGAATTGCGACGACTAAATGAATATTTTGGATAGATTTGATGTGCATTTTAAGCACATTTGGTTGTTGGGTATTTTTAACAGACAACACAAATGGGCTAGAAGCCCATATTCACAGAGAGAGCGTGAGGTGCATGCAGGAGGCCAGCGTGCACGAGGGGAGGTGGCCAGTGCTCTGTGCTCGTGAGGGGAGGGGGTCGATCCTGACGCGTGGAGAATCCGACGGCTTCAAATCCTGCTGAAACGACAAAAAAATTCAGCCGGCTACCACACAGACACTCCACACAAAATCATGAGGCAATAAAGAATCCCATATGTTGTATTTGGTGGAGTAGTTTCTATGTAAGAGGTGGAAATAATTGATTTACAATGGATTAATTGTTATAAATGCATATCTCTACTATTATAAAAAATGAAGATGTTTCCGCGGTCCGTCAACCGTGTTTGAGTCGGTTATAAAAATTGAAGATGTTTCCATGGTTTGTCATCCGTGTTTGAGTCAGTTTTAATTTTATGTTTTGGTTTTAATCTATATCTCTTCTCTATCTCTAGTATTCTCTATTATTATAAAAAATTGAAGATGTTTTTGCCGGTATCTTTATACGTCATCCGTATATAAGTCGGTTTTTAAGTTCGTTTACTTTTGGAAATACATATCCGTATTTGAGTCGGTTTTTAAGATTGTTCTCTTTTGGTAATACAGAAGGAATCATATAAGAAATCTGTTTAAAAAAACTTGCATTCTAACTTGAGATGATAGGACTCCTAACTGCAGCTCATGATTTTCTAAAAATATATATATCCAAGCGAATTCTCACAGTTAATTTCATCTTAACTAAACCATATAACAATAATAAGAGTAAAATAGACTTCACCCGTTGCAACGCATGGGTATTTTTTCTAGCAAATAAAAAGTAATAACTTACAAACTGTTCCACCTTCTGTAGCAAAACAAACAAATAATGATACATATCCTAAAGGAAAAGCTCCTGAATTTAGCTTGTGCTTTGCAGGCACCATCTGTTGGGATACGCGTAGGCTACGATAGCATAAATCAAAATTTTCTACAGCGTAAATCAAAAACCATGCAAGTATTAGATCATAGATCGTTACCACACGACGCACTGCGCAGCGGAAGAAAGCGCTAAGAAGGTGAAGGAACCCTCGCGATGTAGCGCGCGTCGATGTAGAGGAAATAGTCGATCGCACCGGCTCGACCTTCTCCTTCTTATGCGTTCTCCTCGCCGTACTCCCACACCGATCAGCACCGCAAAGCAGCGGCGCCTCTACCGGTATCCACACGTACAGGAACGGAACGCCACACGCAGATGTGCTAGCACCCGCGCGCAGCTAGGGTTTTGCTCGGGGAGGGGAGTGGTGGCTAGGGTTTCTCACGTGATGCAATACCTCCGCCGGTCACACCTCTCACGAATATATAGGATTCATGACTCGGGCCTCCAAGGCCCGTAGGACTCCTATTCGGATCCCTATCCGAATTAAGCTCATATTGGATCTCCATCTAATCCCCTTATTCCGGCCCATTAAGCGTGCGACCCTGTAGGTTCATGCACACTCGGCTGTAACCCGAAAACTCATTTTCGGTCCACATGTCAACAGCGGCCCCTAGCAGAACGTATTGACCGACCGGGCATACACAAAGATCATATCGGTTGAACCTCTAGTGTATATTTGTATGAACCCTTTTACCTCACGATATCGATTAAGCTCAAGGCTCGATATGTGCCATCCTCTAATAGCTCAATCATTCACTCGAACTTGTGATAGATTATATAACTTGTGATTGACTCCTCAATCACCTTTGGTATGGCCATGCACTTCCATAATATATAACATCGAGGGGCCCAGAGATATCTCTTCATAGGAGGGGCAAATCCCATCTTGATTATTCATATCCCACTACATGTTTCATAACATACTCGAAAACTACTTGTATAACTACCCAATTACAGAGTAGCGTTTAGCTGTTCCTAAGTAAGCTACTACACATGTTGGGAACCATGATAATCTCAGGTCTAAGGATTCAACACCAACACTAAATGAGATCACTGATGACACAACACATATGACTCTTGCAGTGTCTCATGTTGGGTCTATCCAACAACATGTTCACCAACATATGTCCACATTATTAATTTAGTATCTCTATACCATGATCCATGAGACATGATCATCAATTAATACATGTGCTGATCATTTAAATATGTTTGTTCCACATATGATATTTGATCAGGGATCCTTTAAAAATAGTAACATACTACATAAAGAGTCTCATGAAAGAATCACATATTCATTAACCAATAATGAGTTATCTATTTCAAGAAATAATATCGGATAAATATGTAAACATAGTATGTGATACAATCATTTCTATGATTACCTCTAGGGCATATCACCAACACCATCTCCACACAGAGTTTGCACCAATCAGTTGGCAGCTCCCTAATACTCATAATGTTTTGTTTAATAGAAATTTCATCTTAGCTTTTCTTATCAATATATATGGAGAGTTCGACACTTCAGTATATATACCGAAGTGGGATTAATACTCATGATAGAGCTTGATAGCGATAGCCGTACGTGCACATCTTAGACATCTATGATGTTCGACAGTACAAGGCCAGCAACAAATTAAATCAAGATTTAAGAAGTCCATAATTAATATTCTAAATCTTAAGAAGTTAATGGCAGAACAAGAGATCAATTTTTCCAAGGACATAAAGATATTTCACATCCAAACAGAATATGTATTAACAAATGCACATCTCATATCCCTTCTCGCACTGACATGAAAAAAGAGCAAATAAACTGAAATTTGCACTCAATTGGTAGTTAATTCCTGATCAAACTTTTTTGTGAAACTAATTTGAATTACGAAGCAAATCAGCAATCAAATAATGCACAGTACCCATAAAAAAAACATGATCCAGACAATCTCTTACATTTTGAGCGCACAGCATGCGGCAAAACATGAGCCAACTGTACTTCTTTGCCTGTTTGAAAAAAAACTCCATATTTGAAATGTTATGAATCTATTAAACAACATGTCAAATGTTTATGATAAAAGGGGCGACACGGGCTGCAAAGCAATCCACACCGGTCCCTTCCTTCCCCTCCTCTCCTCTGCCTCACCGCCGCCAAAGCCAGGTGGTTGCAAAGACGGCGGCAGCGGGACTCTCCCTCTCTCTCCTCGTGGTGAAGGAGGTTGGGGCTTCGACGAGACTAGAGCACGGGAGCAAGGTGTCAGCGTCCAGATCCGGCGTCGCCGAGTCCGGATTCGGCCCTCCCATGGCCGGATATGGAGCTCCCACTAGTGGTCGTGATGCTACGCGGCGCCGGGACATGTGGGGACGGCGGCGGCTGCACTGGTTGGCGATGGAGATGGCTGGATCTGGCACCCCTTGGCCCGATCCGTCATTCTCCTGACCGGCAGTGACGACGACGCTCAGCCTTAGGCAGGAGGTCACGTGGAGGAGGCGCGTGGTTGCCATGGCGAGGTGGATTGTCAATTTTTAAAATTTTGCTATATATTAATCAAGCTGATGGTAGATTAGATTTTGCTACATATCAAAAGTCTTGCTAAATTTTTGGTTTTGTAATTTTTGTCAGCAATTACAATTTTAAGTGAAGAGTATTTAATTTTGTATTTGTTTTTGTCTAATTTTTATAATTTTGCTAGTAGCAGTACAGCTCAACTAGTAACTAGATACTTTGTAGACGTAACTAGGTACTTTGTTTTTGTTTTTGTTTTTGTCTTTGTCTTTGTCAGATTAAAATTTTTTTTTGTCAATTTTTATATTTTTTTCTACATATTAATCAAGCCGATGTGCTATATTTGTCTTTATCTTTGTAAATTTTTATATTTTTTCTACATATTAATCGAGCTGATGCACTGTATTCATGGTACCAACAATGGTAGAGTCATCTCAAAAAAGAAAAAAAAACAATGGTAGAGTTTGAGATTGATCTGGAACTTGTTTCATTTGTGAGCAAGTGAATAATTTCAAAATCACTTGTTTCATCGCAGCAAGAACATATACGCCAGCCGATCGCAAGAAATGCTGGCCAAGATCAGTGCTGCTTTTAGTTATTTTGACAAATCAAGCCTCTGAATGACCTCATCATGTGCCAAATTTTCTCTTCCTTTTTACTGAAAGAAAATTAGTAGAAAACACTAGTATAGAATTAGGTAGCCCACAATGCTCTTTCTACCGATAAATATACCTTGTTTTTTTTAGTCAGTACACGAATGCAACATTGATTATCCACACAAAAGGTTGCAAGTTTGCAACTGGAGAGCTTCAGTGATCATGTGGCAGGCAGTCTGAACAACTAGCATCAATTCAGTTGTCAGTTTCTCCAAGACAGCTTCAGATTAATGCCCCTGTTGTAATGTGTCTTTGTTCCTTTTGTTTTCTGAAGACTAATTGGATTTCCGTATACAGGTACACTCCCCTGTCACCATATGTAAGTTTTGCACGCCCTGTATTTCACTACCTGGTCTGCAATTCCATCAAGTATTAAAAGGATTTTTTTTTTGGGAATACAATTCCATCAAGAACTTGTCATGGCGAAGCTTCAGATTGAATATCAGAATTGAGAAGATTTTCAGGATTTTGATCTCTCACAAAATGTATCCCCAGATCGAGCTGGTCTCCTGCGTAGGTAACCGTTTCGTTATCCATTTCATTGCACCATTACAAAAAATAATAATAAAGGTACCCTTTGGATGAGTTTCTGATTATGCTACTTTGTACTAGTTGAAGAAACTCTTGGCTGTCTGAGCTTCCAGATCTCACAAATCGAACTGACTGATTCTTTTTAGATTAAGTTGATGTTTATCTCTCGATTAGACGTTTCCATTAACAATTTTGGAAGATTGATATGCTCCTCATTGTATGATGACTCAATGATGATGCACTTTTATACTACTTTTGTTCTTCTGAAGTTGCAAACTTGCAATGTGGAAGAACAATTTGGGGACCAGAACTGATGGCGTTCATCGATGTCTTATGTGACTCTTTACTTCAAATCTCAGTTATTTTTGTTGTGTTTGTACGATCCATAAATGAATATTCAAGTTTAGGACATTTCTGTCGTCTTTGCGAATTGCGACAACTAAATGAATATTTTGGATAGATTTGATGTGCATTTTAAGCACATTTGGTTGTTGGGTATTTTTAACAGACAACACAAATGGGCTAGAAGCCCATATTCACAGAGAAAGCGTGAGGTGCATGCAGGAGGCCAGCGCGCACGAGGGGAGGTGCCAGTGGCTCTGTGCTCGTGAGGGGAGGGGGTCGATCCTGACGCGTGGAGAATCCGACGGCTTCAAATCCTGCTGAAAGACAAAAAAAATCAGCCGGCTACCACAAGACACTCCACACAAAATCATGAGGCAATAAAGAATCCCATATGTTGTATTGTGGAGTAGTTTCTATGTAAGAGGTGGAAATAATTGATTTACAATGGATTAATTGTTATAAATGCATATCTCTACTATTATAAAAAATGAAGATGTTTCCCGGTCCGTCAACCGTGTTTGAGTCGGTTATAAAAATTTGAAGATGTTTCCATGGTTTGTCATCCGTTTTGAGTCAGTTTTAATTTTATGTTTTGGTTTTAATCATATCTCTTCTCTATCTCTAGTATTCTCTATTATTATTAAAAAATTGAAGATGTTTTTGCCGGTATCTTTATACGTCATCCGTATATAGTCGGTTTTTAAGTTCGTTTACTTTTGGAAATACATATCCGTATTTGAGTCGGTTTTTAAGATTGTTCTCTTTTGGTAATACAGAAGGAATCATATAAAAATCTGTTTAAAAAAACTTGCATTCTAACTTGAGATGATAGGACTCCTAACGCAGCTCATGATTTCTAAAAATATATATATCCAAGCGAATTCTCACAGTTAATTTCATCTTAACTAAACCATATAACAATAATAAGAGTAAAATAGACTTCACCCGTTGCAACGCATGGGTATTTTTCTAGCAAATAAAAAGTAATAACTTACAAACTGTTCCACCTTCTGTAGCAAAACAAACAAATAATGATACATATCCTAAAGGAAAAGCTCCTGAATTTAGCTTGTGCTTTGCAGGCACCATCTGTTGGGATACGCGTAGGCTACGATAGCATAAATCAAAATTTTCTTACAGCGTAAATCAAAAACCATGCAAGTATTAGATCATAGATCGTTACCACACGACGCACTGCGCAGCGGAAGAAAGCGGCTAAGAAGGTGAAGGAAACCTCGCGATGTTGCGCGCGTCGATGTAGAGGAAATAGTCGATCGCACCGGCTCGACCTTCTCCTTCTTATGCGTTCTCCTCGCCGTACTCCCACACCGATCAGCACCGAAGCAGCGGCGCCTCTACCGGTATCCACACGTACAGGAACGGAACGCCACACGCAGATGTGCTAGCACCCGCGCCGCAGCTAGGGTTTTGCTCGGGGAGGGGAGTGGTGGCTAGGGTTCTCACGTGATGCAATACCTCCGCCGGTCACACCTCTCACGAAATATATAGGATTCATGACTCGGGCCTCCAAGGCCCGTAGGACTCCTATTCGGATCCCTATCCGAATTAAGCTCATATTGGATCTCCATCTAATCCCCTTATTCCGGCCCATTAAGCGTGCGACCCTGTAGGTTCATGCACACTCGGCTGTAACCGAAAACTCATTTTCGGTCCACATGTCAACAGCGGCCCCTAGCAGAACGTATTGACCGACCGGGCATACACAAAGATCATATCGGTTGAACCTCTAGTGTATATTTGTATGAACCCTTTTGCCTCACGATATCGATTAAGCTCAAGGCTGGATATGTGCCATCCTCTAATAGCTCAATCATTCACTCGAACTTGTTGATAGATTATATAACTTGTGATTGACTCCTCAATCACCTTTGGTATGGCCATGCACTTCCATAATATATAACATCGAGGGGCCCAGAGATATCTCTTCATAGGAGGGGCAAATCCCATCTGATATTCATATCCCACTACATGTTTCATAACATACCGAAAAACTACTTGTATAACTACCCAATTACGGAAGGGAGTAAGCGTTTAGCTGTCCCCTAAAGTAAGCTACTACACATGTTGGGAACCATGATAATCTCAGGTCTAAGGATTCAACACCAACACTAAATGAGATCACTGATGACACAACACATATGACTCTTGCAGTGTCTCATGTTGGGTCTATCCAACAACATGTTCACCAACATATGTCCACATTATTAATTTAGTATCTCTATACCATGATCCATGAGACATGATCATCAATTAATACATGTGCTGATCATTTAAATATGTTTGTTCCACATATGATATTTGATCAGGGATCCTTTAAAAATAGTAACATACTACATAAAGAGTCTCATGAAAGAATCACATATTCATTAACCAATAATGAGTTATCTATTTCAAGAAACAATATCGGATAAATATGTAAACATAGTATGTGATACAATCATTTCTATGATTACCTCTAGGGCATATCACCAACACCATCTCCACACAGAGTTTGCACCAATCAGTTGGCAGCTCCCTAATACTCATAATGTTTTGTTTAATAGAAATTTCATCTTAGCTTTTCTTATCAATATATATGGAGAGTTCGACACTTCAGTATATATACCGAAGTGGGATTAATACTCATGATAGAGCTTGATAGCGATAGCCGTACGTGCACATCTTAGACATCTATGATGTTCGACAGTACAAGGCCAGCAACAAATTAAATCAAGATTTAAGAAGTCCATAATTAATATTCTAAATCTTAAGAAGTTAATGGCAGAACAAGAGATCAATTTTTCCAAGGACATAAAGATATTTCACATCCAAACAGAATATGTATTAACAAATGCACATCTCATATCCCTTCTCGCACTGACATGAAAAAAGAGCAAATAAACTGAAATTTGCACTCAATTGGTAGTTAATTACTGATCAAACTTTTTTGTGAAACTAATTTGAATTACGAAGCAAATCAGCAATCAAATAATGCACAGTACCCATAAAAAAAACATGATCCAGACAATCTCTTACATTTTGAGCGCACAGCATGCGGCAAAACATGAGCCAACTGTACTTCTTTGCCTGTTTGAAAAAAAACTCCATATTTGAAATGTTATGAATCTATTAAACAACATGTCAAATGTTTATGATAAAAGGGGCGACACGGGCTGCAAAGCAATCCACACCGGTCCCTTCCTTCCCCTCCTCTCCTCTGCCTCGCCGCCGCCAAAGCCAGGTGGTTGCAAAGACGGCGGCAGCGGGACTCTCCCTCTCTCTCCTCGTGGTGAAGGAGGTTGGGGCTTCGACGAGACTAGAGCACGGGAGCAAGGTGTCAGCGTCCAGATCCGGCGTCGCCGAGTCCGGATTCGGCCCTCCCATGGCCGGATATGGAGCTCCCACTAGTGGTCGTGATGCTACGCGGCGCCGGGACATGTGGGGACGGCGGCGGCTGCACTGGTTGGCGATGGAGATGGCTGGATCTGGCACCCCTTGGCCCGATCCGTCATTCTCCTGACCGGCAGTGACGACGACGCTCAGCCTTAGGCAGGAGGTCACGTGGAGGAGGCGCGTGGTTGCCATGGCGAGGTGGACCTCGGGGTGCATGCCCTCGCCGGCACCACACTGAGGAGGCCGACGCGGAGGTCGGTTCGTGACTCTCGTCGGCAGTTGCGGGAGGCCGATGACGATGGCAACTGGAGGCCGGCACGGGTGCGGCGGTGGCGGTGGCGGCAGCGAGAGGATGGCACTGGTGGCACCCGCTGGTAGCTGCGGAAGGCCGACAACTGCGGCAGCGGGAGGCCTGGACCGGTGTGGCACCAGCAGCAACGGGAAGTCAGTGTGTCGCGACAAGGCAGGGCCTGTGGCGGTGGTGGAGTCCCTGGACTCAAAGGTAATGGAATTGAGGGCTTGAGGCGGCGTGAGTCTGACGCGGGTTTGCTCCTGGACCTGCGGCAGTTATGGCCGGCGCGTGCGAGGAGGCGCGGTCGGTGGCGGAGGCCGGTGGTAGAGGTCGGGGTGGCACGAGGAGGAGCGACCGGCAGTGACAGAGGCCAGCTTGGCGCGCCGGCGGGGGGTGTCGATGTAGCGGTGCCCATGCGCCGACAGAGGATGGATGGTGGTGGAGCAATGGAGTATCAGCTGTGGATAGGCAGGTGGCGTGCGACGGAAAACCCAGTCTCGGTTCTCTTTGAGATCTCGACGGACGGCGGCGGCGGTGCCTTCATCGCTCCTCTCCCTAAATATGTCTCTTGGCAGCCTCCTGCCAAAATCTCCCAAACATCTGGTACAAGCTCACTTTAGATGTTATATCCTCTTGTGTCGGCATCCTAGCTTATGCAAGTTGGCTATGTTGAATGGACTAGGAGGGAGAGTGGTTCCATCTTCTCTCTCACTCTCTCTCCATCAATCGCAAAGATATGGTTAGAGAAGTGTTCGGTGTTCGGATTTTTTTTTTTTTATCAAAGGGCCTGGGCCCTCCATTTCCATTCACAGAAATGAAAAAGGATTACCTAAGCATAAAGAGTTTTGAAGTTCCACGACAACAGTCAACAGAGTCCTCTACTTAGTCTAACAACAACAACCGAAGAGAAAAAAGAGACAGAGAAGAGAAACAAAAAGGTCCCCTCCAGGAGACCTCCTGTAGCCGTCATCTGCTTCTTGGTTTGCTGCTGTAGAAACCTAGTCTTTTCCCTCGATTGAACTATAGTCTTCGCCAGGTCGATCTCCATCCGAATTGGGACTTGAAGACTTCATTTGTGATTTGCTTCAGGAGCTGAACTCCCCACCGCAATCTTCTCCCTCCGAAGTCTGCAAGATTCGCCCAACTGGACATCCAATTACAAGCAGCATGTAAAATATCAGTTGGATCATATGGTAGAATGTTGTTAAAGCAGGCTTTGTTTCTTGATTTCCAAATAGACCGTAAAACTGCAGCAATCACCACATTAGTAAGGCCCTTCGGTGTTCGGATGTTAAAGTTGGGTTTTGGGCAATCTTGGCTGTAGTCCCTTTGTTAGCCTAGCGGCGCCCGGTTCGCTTCTAGTTTTCTCCTGGTTCGGATGATTTTTTTATGACGAGATTTTTTTTAGTGACTACAAAAGCTTCTTTTATCGCTTTTTGAGTCGGACCTTTTCTTTTCTTTTTTTACCTTTTTGGGTCGGACTTTTTTTTTCTTTTTAAGTAGTAGAGATAAAGATTAAAACCGAAACATAAAATTAAAACCGATTTAAATACGGATAACGTATCAAAGTATCAACAAAAAATATCTTTAATTTTTATAATATTAGAGATTTAGCAAATTTAATTTTGTTTTACATACTTGAATACATTTTCAGAAAACATATTCTGCAAGAAGTCTAGCTAGGTAGATTTATCTTGACTGGCAATAAATAAATATTATCATGAAAATATACAATTTATTATGATTATGTTAAACTTATGAAATTATCGTATGAACCAAAATTGTAGAATTTTACTGCTCGCTCTGTTCACAAATATTCTAGGTATACATTTAAGTAAAATACTACACATGCCGAATTGTAAGTCGTAACTACAATATAAGTTGTTTTGAGATGATATTTTCTTTCCTTTACATTGTGTTGAAATATTGCTAACTGCTTTTAAAATTAGTATAATGAATTATTATATTTAGCCACCAATAATTTTAGGATGTTCATGGCACTATGCAAATGTTTTCGTTGTGAATGCAAACGTCTTATTGGCTTTTCCAGTGCCGTTGATTATTTCACCTATAAACGGTGAGCTGCAGTTTTTATTTCCTTCTTATTTGTTCTCTCTATTCCACGTAAGGATTGAGGCCTGGAAAACTCTAGAACAGCACTGGAGTTTTACCAATCCGATCTGATCCTCCTTTTTCCTCCATCGGATGGTACAGGTTTTTTCGCTTACGTGGATCAACCATATTGCGTTTTGAGATTGCTAGGCAAAACTTCTTCTTTTCATGCAGTATCAGTTAAGATAAGAGAACGAGCATTTTAATCTCTTTCATCCGTTGCAAAAACACGGCCATTACGCTAATTACGCGAAGCCGAGAGCCGCGCGCGCCGCCGTCGTCATCCCCGTCGCTTCGCGCCTCCGCCTCCTCCGCCTCTGCCTCCGCCTCCGCCTCGCGCTACCACCGTCGGTCGCCGGCCCCCGCCACGACCCCCTTCATCAGCTACCCGATCCGGCACCGTCCGCCACCACCGCGGTCGAAGGAAGCCCGTAAGCCGGTGTCCTCTCGCCGCTGGATGTGACGAGGACTCCCGTCGCCATCACGCCACCGCCGCCGCCTCCGCCTCCGCCTCCAGATCCGACCGGCCGCCATGGCGATGCGCACTCTCGTCTCCAAGCTGAGGATCCCGGCGGCCGCTTCCCGCCGGACTCCCCCGACGTTTCGCTCCTTTTCCTCCGCCTCTCAGGTTCGCTCCGATTCAATTCAATTCGTTCCCCTCCTCTACCTCTACCGATCACCACCTTCTCTTCTAGCTCGCTCGCGATTTAACCCAGGTTATAGTTCTTTTTTTCCTGATTCACCTCTCCGATAGGGAGGGTTTACCTATGTGTGCCTTGCCCGCAGTGAACATTTGAGTCCCTAATTTGCTTCAAATTATCAGGATATTACTACCTATAGCACCTTATGTCTCTGTGTGTGTATGTTTTGTCTTTGTTGATTGAGCCAATAAAAACTGACCCTTTTTTTTTTCCTGAGATTAATAAATTGATCTTTTTTTCCTCTATATGAGATGAATAAATTGGGCTCATTTTTTTCCCTCTTCGAAACAACAAGTTATGGGGCTAAAATTTTGGACTGTAATCCTATATATGCGTGTGCTGCCGCCGAGCTGTTCTCTATAGCTCGATGATCAAGCCAGTTCAATTCGTTCCCCTCCTCTCCCTCGCACTTGTCTCATCGCTACTGATAACCTAATCAATCGCGCTACCGATTGTGTTAGCTTGTTTCTGATCCGGTCTGATGATGATTGCACCGCTCAATCACCATCCTTCGCGCACTTTTTACTTTTACCGAGTTACCTCTCTGATTAGGGTTTTGTCCGTAGTGAACATTTTGGACCCTTAATTTGCTTAAATTGTGATGATATTACTACATATTGTACATTCTGTTTGTGTGTGCGCGCTTTTTGTCTCTGTGTTGATTGAGCCAATAAAAATGGACTATTTTTTTTCTGAGATGACAATTGATTATTTTTTTTCTTTATGACGTGAATAAATTGAGCTCTTCTTCTTTTTCTTTCCCCCATGAACAAATTTAGCTGTTTGGCATCACATTATCTAAAAATAATCCTATATGGCTAGCTTTTAGTTTTCACCTAGTCTTATTGCTCATGGTACTTGCTGCGCAGGCTGTTTTCTTTTATTGTTGCTTGCAGCGGTTTATTAATATTAGTACTAGTTGATTTGAGCTTGACATTGCACTGCTATCTGTTTTTTTTCTCATCAATCTTATATGTAACTGCAGGAGCTTGGCAGCACTGCCGCCCGCGCTACCGCCAAAGTAGTCTATCCATATGTTGGTCACAAGTACTTCCCATTTTACTTTGGCATTAATTAGTCAATTTTTCCTTTTAATTTTTCCATTATACATGTTTAAACTCAGATTTTTTTTTACTCATGGATTCTCCTTATTTTTTTTCTCTCCCTCCTAGGGCGATCTTCGAACCAGCCATTGCACGCCAGAATAGGTACCGGTGGTGGCTCACGTTTCTTCGACTCATTCGCAACTATGTCGCCTTGAACGCTGCATTCCGTGCTTCCAGTCATGTCCAAAAGCCAGAGTAAGCAAAAGGGAACAAGGTTTTCCTTGTCTGTGCCTTGCTTGTGTTATGTAATAGCACTGGACCAATCTAGCCCTTATCTATTGTTGTGACTGATATCTATGTGATATGTGACGAACTCTTTTGTAATCGGGATCAAATCAAGCGTTGTATCCTAATCTATATCTATGTCTATCTGGGTTACGAGTAAAACTAGCGCTTTCAACTTAATTGTATTGCCCTCCAAACTCTGTTGCCCGCAATGCAACTGAAGAGGTCTCTGTTTTCAAATGAAATGTGTGACTATAATACATAGTTTAATTCAGACTAGTTCCCTCCATTCTATAATTCTTAACCCTTCATTCCATAATTCTTTACGTTTTGAGTTTTGAATAAGGCTAAGATCATTTTTTTTATAACATCAAGTATCAATGACTTTTACAAATTTAGTTTAAAGGTCAACATATATAGATTTGTTTGTTGTTTTACAAAGTAATAGTATAATAAAAGTAAAGTTATTTATTGTCTATATTATAATAGAAAAACATATCAAACACATATTTTTTAGACCGTATTATTATCTAAAACGTCAAGTATTGTCTATTAGATATAATCATGTGTAAGCATAACAACCTGGCCGTATCGATCTTATCTTAGCTGATAGATAATGATTGTAATCAGGATTAGTTACAGAGATATTAGCCAAGGTTGTTATGATCCTGTAAAGCCATGTTACCGGCTATTGGCAACCATATAAATATACGCGGGCGCACCAAGATCGGTGACGACACCGCTTCCTGCACCTCTGTTTCCTTTCATGGTATCAGAGCACCACAAGCTCCTTTCCATCCAATCTATCAATGGCAAGTTCGTCCCAGTCTTCGGCCTCAGGTTCCCTCGGAGGAATCACGGTCACGGAGAAGTTGAGCAAGGGAAACTACCTGATCTGGAAGGTTCAGGTTCTCGCCGTCATCCGAGGAGCACGCCTCGACGGCTACCTCACCGGCGCCACAAAGAAGCCGTCGGCGACCACCCATCATCAAGAAAAATGAGGAAGGAGGTTGAGGTCTCCAACCCGGCGGTCGATGAAAGGATCACCAATGATCAGCAGGTACTAGGTTATCTGCTAACCACTATGAGTAGAGATGTTCTGTCCCAGGTGGCTACATGCGTAGTGCTGCATCTCTCTGGGCACGATCGAAGGGATGTTCTCTTTTGCAACATGGGCGCGCTCCATCAACACCAAGATCGCACTGACGAACACGAAGAAGGGCGACCTCGGCATTGCTGAATATGTCAGCAAGATGAGGGCGCTGGCCGACGAGCTGGCGACTTCCGGCAAGCCCGTTGATGAAGAAGACCTGATCTCGTATATAATTGCGGGATTAGATGAAGATTTCGAGCCCATCATCTCCTCCGTGGTGTCCAAATCTGAGCATGTAAGCCTAGGAGAGGCTTACTCACAGCTGCTCAGCTTTGAGCAGCGCATGAAGATGCGCCAGGAACACTCGGCCAATCTCGCCAACAGAGGGCGTGGCTGCGGCAATCCAGGAAGGGGCCGCAGCACACAGCCGCAGCAGCAACGTGGCCGTGGAGGAAACAGCCGCGGCAGAGGACGCGGCAACAACTCCAACCAGCGACAAGGAGGCAATGGCGTTGATAATCGCCCCAAGTGCCAACTTTGTTTACAAAAGGGGCACACCGTGATTGAATGCTGGTACCAGGTATGATGAGGATTTTGTTCCTGATGGAAATATGCAGGCACAGCAGCATCCTATGGAGTAGATTCAAATTGGTACGTAGACACCGGCGCTACGGACCAGTCACCGGGGAACTTGAGAAGTTGACCATCCGGAACAAATACAAGGGCCAGGACCAAGGTGCAAACTGCAAACGGCGCAGGTATGGTAATCACTCACATAGGTCATTCAGTTGTTAGCACCCCATCACAGTCCCCTTTACTTGAAAAACATTCTATATGTTCCCAATGCTAGTAAAAACTTGATTTCAGCATATCGTCTTATGATTGACAATGCAGCCTACTTGAGACATGTACCCTAAACATTTTTCTCTCAAAGATCAGGCCACGAAGGAGACGTTTCTTAGAGGACGCTGTCGTGGCCGGCTGTTTCCCGCTTTCATCTTCATCGCTTTCGACTCAACAAGACAAAGAAGCACTAGCAGCCACCACTTGGGGTGGATATCGAGCTGGCTCGGCTCGGTCTAGCTCGTTAGGATAACGAAAGGAAAGCAGAGAAGGAAAACCAGAAGGAAAGCAGAGAAGGAAGACACTCACAAACAGATAGATTAGGAAGGGAAACAACAATATTGGTATGAATATGATGATACATCACGAGCTTGCAATGATCGATTAGTACAAAGCAAATGCAACCCAGTGCCGGATAAAAATCGTTACTAGCTTACTGCAACAAAACTCAAAAGGGCATTCCAGATCTGAAAACACAAATGGGGAATAGATAAAAGCATGCAAAAGAAAATCATATTGGATAAAAGGATGCACAAATATTGGTTTGTGTGATCTCTTTCACCCTTGCTGCTTCCTTGGTGTTGTAGCCGCACCATCCGTTGAGAGGCCAGCCGATGTGGCCGGACGGTGGTCGCCGGAGGAATTGGTGCCGATAGAACCATTAAGGCGAGGGCGCGACGGCAGGGCCAACTGAGGCGAGGGTTGGCACTGCTATGGTCTACGAGCGATCGACGACGGAACCTCATCGCGGCGGCGCAATGTGGCGCGACAAGCGGAGAGCGAGCGGCGCTAGAGTAGAAAGGGGATCGGGGATTAGTGCGAGAAAACGAGAGAGAAGGTCACGTGTCTACATTTATCCATCTAGGACTAGTGCCATTCTTTTTCTTTCATGGGCTTTTTGCTTGATGGGCCAGCTCGGCCGCCTCACAATGCCACTTTGGGCTGTGCGGTTTGGCTCGTTCAGCTCGCGAGCCAGCTCGAGCTGGCTCGTTATATGAAACGAGCTAAAAACTTTAGGCTCGGCTCGTTAATAAATCCAAACGAGCCGAGCCGAGCTAGACGCGAGTCGAGCGAGCTAACGAGTCACGAGCTTTTCGTCCAGCCCTAGCCACCACACCGTCCCTTGAGCGATGGCATTGCCGCTTTGGTCATCCCTCCTATGCTATAGTAGAGAAAGTAGTCCATAATCATGATCTACCAGTTTCAGCTGAGTCCAATAAATTGTTAGTTTGTGATGCTTGTCAAAAAGGGAAAAGCCATCAGCTACCCTTTCCCAAGTCGTCTAGCGTTTTTAGCAATCCTCTTGAGTTGATTTATTCAGATGTTTGGGGTCCCGCTCCTGTTGCTAGGGGTGGAAAGAAGTACTATGTAAGTTTTATTGATGCTTTCAGTAGGTTTACATGGATCTATTTTCTCAAGTATAAGTCTGAAGTTTTTCAGAAGTTTCAAGAGTTTCAGTGCCTCGTTGAGCGTATGTTTAATAGAAAAATCATATCCATGCAAACCGACTGGGGAGGTGAGTATCAAATATTGAATACCTTCTTTAATAAAATAGGCATCACACACCATGTTTCATGTCCACACACCCATCAACAAAATGGCTCAGCTGAACTCAAACATCGACACATCGTTGAAGTTGGTCTTTCTCTTTTAGGCCATGCTTCTCTACCACTAAAATTCTGGGATGAGGCCTATCAATCTGCTGTTTATTTGATTAATCGCATGCCCACCAAGGTTCTTGGTTATTCCTCTCCTCTTGAATGTTTGTTTAAACAAACCCCTCATTATCAAGCCCTTAGAATATTTAGGTGTGTCTGCTGGCCAAATCTTAGGCCATATAATTCTCATAAGATGCATTTCCGTTCTAAGAGATGCACTTTCCTTGGGTACAGTCCTCTTCATAAAGGCTTTCGGTGCTTAGATTCATCTATTGGACGCATTTATATTTCCTGTGATGTTGTCTTTGATGAGTCTGTTTTTCCTTTTGCCGAACTAAATCCAAATGCTGGAACCAATCTTCGCAAAGAAGTTAATCTTCTTCCTGCTGATATGCTTAACCCTGGGGGTGTTCAGCTGAATGATCATGTGAATTATTTCCCTACTGCTCCTGCTAATATGGTTGCTGCAGAAAATCCCGTGGAAAATACAGAAGAAAATCTCGCCAGCACTCGTGATGATGCAGCTGATTCCGGTGGCAGCGACACAGGCACGACCTCCAACGCTGATCCAGCAGACGACGCAGCAGGTGACATGACCGCCAACCCCAATTTGCATGACAGTTCGACACAGGAGAGCAGCATCAGTGCGTCGGCTTCTCCTGCCAGCCAATCGTTCGTCGCCACGGCACCAGAAGCCACACTTCCCAATCCACAACAACACCAGCAGGCGCCGAGATCCTCTGCGCCTGGGGGAGAAGCGAGCCGTCCTGTCACACGTCTTCAAAAAGGTATTCGCAAAGAGAAAACTTATACCGATGGTACTGTTAAGTATGGCTGCCTTACTACCACCGGAGAACCTAGGGATTTACATGATGCTTTGCATGACACAAATTGGAAACATGCTATGGATGCAGAGTTCACAGCTTTATTGCATAATAAAACATGGCATTTAGTTCCTTCTCAAAAGGGAAAAAATATTATAGATTGTAATGGGTCTATAAGATTAAAAGAAAACAAGATGGTAGCCTTGACAGATATAAAGCTAGGCTAGTTGCTAAAGGTTTTAAACAAAGGTATGGGATAGATTATGATGATACCTTTAGTCCTGTTGTCAAGGCAACCACAATCAGAATTGTTCTATCAATTGTTGTGTCTAGAGGTTGGATTCTAAGACAGCTAGATGTGCAAAATGCCTTCCTTCATGGTATTCTTGAAGAAGAGGTATACATGAAACAACCACCTGGGTATGAAGATAAGGTCCATCCTGACTATGTGTGTAAGCTTGACAAAGCTCTCTATGGTTTAAAACAGGCACCTAGAGCATGGTATGCTAAGTTAAGTCAGAAGCTTCAACACCTTGGATTCCAAGGATCTAAGGCAGATACTTCTCTATTCTTTTATAATAAAGGGGGTCTGATAATTTTTGTGCTTGTTTATGTTGATGACATAGTTGTTGCTAGCTCGAGACATGATGCGGTTCTAGCTCTGCTGAAGGACCTACAAAAGGATTTAGCCTTGAAGGATCTAGGTGACTTACACTACTTTCTTGGCATAGAGGTAAACAAGGCATCTAGTGGCATTGTTCTAACCCAGGAAAAATATGTTACTGATCTACTAAGAAGAGTTGGTATGACTGATTGTAAACCTGTTAGTACACCTTTGTCAACTAGTGAGAAACTCACTTTGCATGAAGGAGATTTATTAGGTCCCAATGATGCATCTAATTACATAAGTGTAGTAGGAGCACTCCAGTACTTAAGTCTGACTAGACCAGACATTTCCTTTCCAGTAAATAAGGTATGTCAATTTCTATATGCTCCTACTACAGTTCATTGGGCTGCTGTGAAGAGAATATTAAGGTATTTAAAACAGTGTACTAAACTTGGTTTAAAGATTAGTAAGTCAAAGTCTATGCTTGTTAGTGGATATTTAGATGCAGACTGGGTAGGAAATATAGATGATAGAAGATCTACATGAGGTTTTGCAATATTTCTAGGGGATAATTTGGTTTCCTGGAATGCAAAGAAACAAGCTACTATGTCAAGGTCTAGTACTGAATCAGAATACAAGGCCTTGGCTAATGCTACAGCAGAAATCATGTGGATACAAACTCTGTTAGAGGAACTCAGTGTACCAAGTCCTCCAATGGCTCGACTGTGGTATGATAATCTTGGTGCGAAATATTTATCATCTAACCCTGTCTTCCATGCTAGAACTAAGCACATTGAGGTTGACTATCATTTTGTACGTGAAAGAGTGCAACGAAAATTACTTGAAGTGGAGTTTGTTCCTACAGGTGATCAAGTGGCTGATGGATTTACAAAGGCGTTATCGGTAAGACAACTTGAAAATTTTAAGTACAATCTCGATCTAGGTAGGTTGTGATTGAGGGGGAGTATTAGATATAATCATGTGTAAGCATAACAACCTGGCCGTATCGATCTTATCTTAGCTGATAGATAATGATTGTAATCAGGATTAGTTAGAGATACTGATTAGCCAAGGTTGTTATGATCCTGTAAAGCCATGTTGCCGGCTATTGGCAACCATGTAAATATACGCGGGCGCACCAAGATCGGTGACGACACCGCTTCCTGCACCTCTGTTTCCTTTCATTGTCATGGGCTATGACGGTATGTGTCCGGGCGAGACATGGCTGAGGAAAAGAAAATCAATCTTTTTTTGGGGGGAAGAGAATTCATTAATCAGAATAGGAAATTATACATTCGTCATGAATCAACCGCGAGACACAAGTCGCGTCTCATGGCCGAGCCAGAAGCCCGATCATTCACCTTTTATCCCTAAGTTGGCTAACAAAAATATCAATCTAACCTTGTCTGTCTCATCAGCTTTATATACGTCTAGAGCTAGCACAATATACTCAAACCCTAACAACTTCAAACTGACTTAACCCTAAACCAATTGAGTTTCTCCCTAAGCATTTGGTGGAGCCGATCCTGGAACGGAGTTGTACTGCCTGTTTGCTGCCTCCTAAATTATATCTAGGCATTTGGTGGATGAGTCGATGATGGCGATCATAAAACTTCTTGTAACGCTGCATGGAGAACACCTGCATTGGGTTGTGACAAGCGGCATACTTTCTCCATCCCATTATATAAAAGATTTTGAATGGATGGAACATTTACTAGCACTATAAATCTGTGACACTAACTAGTACTACCAAGGCTGTGCTTAGTTCACGTCAAAATTAGAAGTTTGATTAAAATTGGAACGATGTGATAGAAAAGTTGAAAGTTTTTGTGTGTAGGAAAGTTTTGATGTTCTGAAAAGTTGGAAGGTTGAAGAAAAAATTTGGAACTAAACCCAGCCCAAAACTAAACCTTCGGAAATACTTTGACAAAAGTGAAGTGCTAATTGATCACGGGTCGGCAAGCTAGACTCCAGACGGAAACGCAAAGAAGCCAGGCCACACCGTAGGTACTACTATAGATCAAAAGTCGATCCATACTTACGAGTTACTACGATACAATCGTACAGTACGACAGAAGATCGATACTACTCGTACAAAGTAATACCACAGAGATCGATGCACAATTCACTGCTCGTCTGCAAAGTTGAAACTTCTGCGTGCCTACTCTACACTAGTACCTCTAGTGTAGAGGTGAAAACGGTACGGAAACGGACGGAAATCATCATTATCGTTTTTGTTTCATATTTTTTTTGGAATCGAAATCGGAATCGGAAACCCCGGATACGAAAACGGAATCGAATATTATCGAAACCGAAAACGGAGCGAAAACGAACCGGCGTGAATACGGTAACGGAAATTTGAATAAAAAAACCCTCAAATTGATAAACCCAATTCTTAAGTCTCAACGGTCATCAATTCATCGTAAAACACAATCATATAAGTCCAATTGTTAAGTATCAACAGTACATCACAAAACACAATCTATGGAACAAATTAGTAATGCTGTTGATAAATCCCAATACAGGAAAAAACTATTCTTATGTAATTTTAGATTTGCATAACAAATATTTTTAAAAAAATAATAGCCAAACACCATGGTATTAACTATTCAGTGCTTAAAAAAAAAAGAATCCAGGTTATTTTGTGATTTCTGGAAATTCCTAGAAAAAATTCCGGAAATTCCGAGAAAATTTCCGAAAAGTTTCCGACGGATTCCGAGTTCCGACGGAAACTGCCCTTATCATTTCCGATTCCGTTTCCGAGAAAATATTTCCAAATCCGTTTCCGTTTCCGAAAAATTCCGACCGACAGATTCCGTTTCCGAAAATAGGTCCGGAATCCGGAAAGTTTCTGTACCGTTTTCACCCCTACTCTAGTGTATGTGACCTGTGAGTGTGACCGTGTGGTGTGGCCATAAATACCTCACCTCCTGGTCTACTCCATTATCCATGTTTTTTTTTTCTGATATGCCACTTCAATCACGATCATTTGCATATCTTTAGGGTGTGTTTAGTTCGCGAAAAGAAAATTTTTGGATCATATCGGACGTATGACCGGATGTCGAAAGGGGTTTTCGGACACGAATGAAAAAACTAATTTTATAACTCACATGGAAACCGCGAGACGAATTTATTAAGCATAATTAATCTGTCATTAGCACATGTGGATTACTGTAGCACTTATGGCTATCATGGACTAATTAGGTTCAAAAGATTCGTCTCTTGATTTCCATGCAAACTGTGCAATTAGTTTTTTTATCTATATTTAATGCTTTATGCATGTATTCAAAGAGTCGATGTGATGTTTTTGGGCAAAATTTTTTAGGAACTAAACAAGGCCTTAATTACTACCCACAATGGATCAATCTGGTACTAGCTCAAGATTTTGCCGCCTACGCCTACTAATTACTCGAAAATAAGGATTTCTATGTAGTAGTAGCAAATACTAGGATTTCTATATCAAAATATTTCTTTTAGTCACTTCAGTTGTCAATTTTTAAATTTTGGATCGTTTACATTTTATTTCGAAACATCTGATTAGCTTTGAAATCATTAAAGTGATGATATCATATGAATCAGTCTAGGAATACTATAAAATTTTAGTTTAAATACTTAGGGCAACCACAATCTACCAAAAAGTTAGTCTTAAGCATTAAGTGTTGTAACTTTAGCCATTGTGGAAGCACACCTTAAGCTTCATACAACCAAAAAGAACCTTAAGCCCAAGGTTCATCCGAAAGAAATATAAAATTATTTTTTTCATTGTCCACGGACTATTTCTCTAGCTTGCTGCCTTGCATGGGGTGGTTAGGAAGTGATCTTTTTTTCCTTTGGTGGGACTCAACGGGACCCATCTTATGTTCTTCCAAAAACTTAACCATTGTAGATATTATCATAAATATTGCTCCGAGCTGTAACGGGTTCCATCCTTATTGTCATAATAACCATAAGCATTGCCTTACCCTTATATTTTTAATGGAGAAAATGAGTACACGATTTCATGTTGGTTAAATTATACTGCCGCTATCGATTCTATCTCTCATGAACTCGGGTCATAAAAAAATGGTTGGATATATTCTTTTATGCTCAATCCATACTAATGATCGGGAGTTACTGTTCAGTGGGGCCCAGTTGTCAATACCTTCTCCTTCCTCTTCTTCTTCTTCCCGTTCTTCTTTTTTTCTTCTGTTTGGCAACCGAGAGGTGACAGAGAGGAGGGCAAGCAAGGTGCGCGCTCTCCGGTGGTCGGGAGGTGAGAACGCCGGTGGGAGATGGTGTTCCGAGCGACGCGCACCCGGGGGAGGTGGTGGAAGGCGAAGGGAGAGAGAGGGATGGCCGGAACAACGGCGACAAGAGCTCAGCTCCGGCAATAAGAGAAGGTGGTGGTGGCGGCTTATCTCAAGGTGGAGGGAAAGGGGAAAGGGGAAAAATGGAATCACCTCGGCGAGGCGGAGTTGGTGGCGCAAGGACTTGGCTTGCGAAGCTCCGGGGAGGGAGATCGGCCGGTGCACTAATGGCCGGACATGGAAGAGAGAGAGAGAGAGAGAGAGCTTGAGGAGCTCAGTTGTGTGGGGAGGAAGAGGGAACCTCGTCGTCCTTTTATAGGCGGCGAGAGGCGGTGGATAGAAGAGAAACCGGCGACGGCATGGCGTGCTTCGATTTAAATGCAAGAGAAGCAGCGCCGGGTGGCCTCGTCGGATTGGCGACGATGGCGGTTTTGTTGGTCGGCGACGGCTTTTTGGCGACCGTGGCGGCGACAAATTGGCGCGGTGAGGTGGCGGCGGCGGATTGGTTGGTGAGGTGGCTGCGGCGGATTGGTTCGGTGAGGTGGCGGCGGCGATTGGCTAGTGGTGGCGGCGGCTGGTTGCAGTGGTAGCGGCGGCGGCTCACAGGAAGGAGGAGGGAGGCCATATAGACTTTTGCCAATTGGACCGAATGA
>CM020184.1:21560297-21573133 GCA_009805545.1 Oryza longistaminata | reverse complement strand
TTCCTAATTTATTATGGGTTGTGCTACTCATCTCTAATTACATATGTGGACCTGTTGCATATATGGGCCATTACAAATTCGTCGCTTGGAGAAATGACGTTACTGTTTGTTAATATCGACTCAGTGCCATTGGTATACCATAAAATTCGAAACGTGCCATTATGTGGCTGAGCCTATGAGACGTCCTTGAGGAGTTTGTTTATACCATATTTTTTCGGGGACTCCTACGCGTCGGGCGCTCGATGGTGTGGGGGGGGGGGGGAATCGGGCGCCCACGTATACGTGCAAAACCACTTGAAACTATTTTTTCTCTTAAATTATTTATCCAAATCATGATTCGATTGCACCATTAAATTCGTTGCAATTAAATCTTTAAAACAAGACCACATATGGATATATTCCGACGAAATTTTTTTTAGCTTATTATTGAATTATTTTTAAATGTTGCACGATGTTACACCAAGTATATCGGAATTGTTTCACTGAGTAGATAGAAAATATTTCAATCGTTTAAAATTGAGTGTTGTTTCACCTTGTATAAAACAATGTTTCAGCAAATAGCGAATGAATGTTTCAGTTCACTGCAACATTAGATCTATACATAGTAAAACATTGTAAGTACACTAGGTGAAACATTTTTGGTGAAAAAAAAATGAAACGAGTTCCCTTAATAGAGGGTTTCCAAATATGTGGGTGATTTGTTACAAAAGAATGTTTCAGTTCACTGCAACATTAGATGTATACATATGAACATTATGAGTAATACTAGGTGAAACATTTTTTTTGTGGAACAAAAAATAAAACGAATTCTCTTAATAGAGGGTTTCCAAATGGGTGATTTGTTGCAAAAGAATGTTTCTGTTCACTGCAATATTAGATCTATAATAGTGAAACAATGTGTGTACACTAAGTGAAACATTCTTGTGGAAAAAAATAAAAAAATTCCCTTAATAAAGGGTTTCCAAAATATGTGGGTGATTTGTGTGCAATGGAGTATATAGTGAAGATACGTGGTGGGGCCAGGAGGAGACACGTGCGCGTTAGGGAGAGCGCACGATTCTGCTGCCCCCAGCCGGTCGACCGATCGGAAGGAATTCTGTATTTTTTTCACAGGGATCAAAATATAATGCCCCTAACCATTTTTCTTCCGTAGCCGTTATCTTCTTCTAACACTTGGGAAACATGGCCACCAGTGAAAAAAAGCTTGGTTGGTGTGGCTAGCGATGAAATTAAGCACTACTTAGCCGTTGTATCCGGTGGCCCCATCACGTACTTAC
The DNA here is from genome assembly GCA_009805545.1 of Oryza longistaminata. Lineage (NCBI taxonomy): Eukaryota > Viridiplantae > Streptophyta > Magnoliopsida > Poales > Poaceae > Oryza > Oryza longistaminata. The sequence goes on along the minus strand of CM020184.1, from coordinate 21,571,856 downwards.
CACGGTGTTGGGCCGGGAGGGAGCAGGCGTCAATCTGCTATTTTTTTTTTTTTTGAAAACTCATAAATTTATTTAAATAGTGAGGATTACAGACAGGCTTAAAGGAAATGATATCCCCAGAACATCCCATAAAAGATAAAACATAAAAACAACACCATCCATTCAGAAGGTAAAGCTAGCTGAACTAAGAAAAACATCCTCCAAGATAATCCAAACAGCAGTAAAGAACGCGATCGACAGGGGACTGCGGCAATGCCGTGACGACCACGTCCACGAGCCTCTACTGAAGACGCGCACCCGCTTGATAGACCGGTGACCCCTTCGGCTGCCTCCACGGAAACGGCCTTATTCGAGGTTTGTTGTTGAGTCGTAAATTTTTCTTAAGCTTCACCGGACCAACAAATATTGTCTAGGAGTTCTCCATCAATCTGAGGAGCACAGACTGCAATCCTATCGACAAGAGCCGACTAGACGGTCTATACTCAACCCGAATGGAGTCCTCAACTTGAATACTACTGAAGGAGATTTGAAGAAAGTCTCCATAGTCCAACTTGGCCTTGAACATGCAAGAATTAGGATGGCGGCGACTGAACCCCTGTCTTGTAACGATTTGGCAGAGGTAGCAACACCGGCGAACCTCCAAAAGGGACAAACCCAGCCCACAGGAAGACATGACTACGGAAGAACTCCGACCTAACCTACTCTATACTAGTACGGGAAGGTGGCCTGACCCCTCCTCCGGCCCTCGCCGGCGGCGAACCACCGGAATCGGGGGGAAAAGGGTCGGGGAGGGGGATTTTACGTGTAGAAGCATGTTCTTTCACAAGCTCTCGAGAGACTTCTCACCAGGTAGCGTCAGATCTGACTGAGATTGCGGTTGAGCTCTTCACTCCATCGTTGGCTTTGGTGGGGAAAGGATGTTTCATCTCGCGTTGGGGCAATTAACGACGGGTGCCCGGACCGATGGATGAAGAAGATGGTCATCATACTACGGCCTACGGGTACTCGAGAAGGTTGACGATGGTGGCCAGATCAACTGTTACGACTTTATGATCAGCCTTGTCGAGTTCCCCCGAATGAAGGGACTTCGGCCCAAACTAAATAGGAGCCTTTTGCAATTTATAAATAGATTTGAAATAGGATTCAAAGGAGATGAAACTTGAGGAGATAAATTTGAGGACTTTTTGAACTTGACAAAGAAATTTTAAAAATAAAGCTTTTAGATTACCAAACGGATTTGAATGTTTTTGAAGTAGAAACACAACCTAATTAATTACAAATATAAATTTAAAAAGGATAAAAATAGGAAATGCTCCAATTTAGAAAAATGCAATAAGAACCAAAAGGAAAACTTGTCGCGAAAAATTTTCTCCAAAAATTCAAGATTTTTTTGAGTATGTTACATTCTCCATCAAATCTGAGGAGCACAGACTGCAATCCTATCGACAAGAGCCGACTAGACGGTCTATACTCAACCCGAATGGAGTCCTCAACTTGAATACTACTTCAAGCAGATTTGAAGAAAGTCTCCATACTCCAACTTGCCTTGAACATGCAAGAATTAGGATGGCGGCGACTGAACCCCTGTCTTGTAACGATTTGGAGGAGGTACGCAACACCGGAGATGGAAGAGATAATATTGCCGCACAGAGCTTCAATAAGCAGGAGCCTGAGCGACCAACCAACAAGCTTGCCACCAAGAGCTTCAGCAGAAGCATGTGGAGATTCAACCAACTAACAAGCTGGAGCAGCTCATTCAGCCCACCAACGAGCAGGAGCAGCAGCAGCTCTTGCAGCCACCACCATCCGTCCTTGTCAGGGAGCCTGAGACGGCCGGCCCAGAAACACCACATCCACCTCCATCGCTCTGGCCAAGCAATGAACCGAGGCCAGCTGCACCAGATCCACCACCGCAAGCCCTTGTCGCCATGGAAAGGACGCCAAACGCCCCAGATCCGTCCATCTTCAGCGACGCAGCCGGGATTGCGTCGGACACCGCGCAGACCCTTGATGTGGAGAGCAAGCCAGCTGCGGTCCAGATTAAAAGCGACACTGGGACAGCCACGGCCACAAACACCACCGCCACCATCGTCTTCTCCGATCGCCATGAAGCAACACCGGCGAAACTCCAAAAGGGACAAACCCGAGCTACAGGAAGACCTGACTACGGAAGAACTCCGACCTAACCTACTCTATACTAGTACGGGAAGGTGGCCTGACCCCTCCTCCGGCCCTCGCCGGCGGCGAACCACCGGAATCGAGGGGGGGGGCAGGGGTCGGGGAGAGGGATTTTACTGTAGAAGCCTGTTCTCTCACAAACTCTCGAGAGACTTCTCACCAGGTAGCGTCAGATCTGACTGAGATTGCGGTTGAGCTCTTCACTCCATCGTTGGCTTTGGTCGGGAAAGGATGTTTCATCTCGCGTTGGGAGCACATTAATGATGGGTGCCCGGACCGATGGATGACGAAGATGGTCATCATACTACGGCCTACGGGTACTCGAGAAGGTTGACGATGGTGGCCCAGATCCAACTGTTACGACTTTATGATCAGCCTTGTCGAGCTCCCAAGCCGCCGCCGCGCCATCCTTTGGCCTGGTTTAGTTTCCAACTTTTTCTTCAAACTTTTAACTTTTCTATCACATCGAAATTTTCCTACGCACATAAATTTTTAACTTTTCCATCACATCGTTCCAATTTCAATCAAACTTCTAATTTTGATGTGAACTAAACACACCCTTTGTCGAGCTCCTGAGCCGCTAGTGGCCTCATCCAGCTAGCACATTGCACCTTGACCTTGTTGAGCTCCCGACCAACATCCTTGAGCTGCCACCAGCTCGATCGTAGAGCTCCATCACTGCACGCCTGCCACGCGAAGCACCCCAGGCTGTGTTGGGGAGGAGGGGTTCTCCCTGACATGCAAAACAAAGCTCGTATTATTGCATGATTAATTAAGTATTAACTATTTTTTTAAAAAAAAGAATTAATATGATTTTTAAAAAACTTTCATATAGAAATTTTTTTTATAAATCACATCGTTTAGTAGTTTGAAAAGTGTGCGCGGAAAACAAGAGATGTGGGTTGGGAAAATGGAGGGAAGAACACAGCCGAAGCCACCGTCGGCCTCGTCGTGGTATAGAGGTCTTGAAATACAGGACAACATGACAACCGAACCTTACTCTATTATATAATACATGGTTTCGGCTCACCTCCTATATTTCTAGTCGAATATGGAGGTCACGTGGTTATCCGGTACCCATATTATCCACATTAGCCTCCGAGACCTTCGAAGTCGAGTTACAGTCTTCTCTATGGTTCATGACCGATACTGAGTGCTTCAATCTTCTTTGCGAAGGCCTCCCGAGTGTTTACTTATTGAGTCCTTATCTTGATATCTTGCAAAGAGACTGTGGAGGGCTCGTCAAATAAATTAAAAAAATAGGTGCATCGAATTGATAGATAAACAGGTACATCGAATAGGTGTACCTAATAACTGTAGCAAACTATGTGCTTAGTTGGGAAACAACTAAGCACATAGTAAGAACTATAATTTTAACCATCCAAGTGACTAAATATTAGTTTATAGCATATGCGGTGTTAATCTCCGAGTAATATACCGACTCATAAAATATGATGCACGTAGTTCTGGGCAAATCGTGGCTTAAGAATATAACGCGAGCTTTAGGGCAACCACGTCTTAAAAATATAATGCGCGTAGCTCAAAGCTAACTGCGACATTATAAAAAAGAATCACATAGCGCTAGGCGGCCAACCGTGTATAGAATGCGTGTAGCACTAAGCCAATTCGCCTATTTAAAAATCAGATGAGCTATGTTAATTACCCCTTCCTTGTCACATGAGCACAGTACACATGCATTGGATGACCATGGTCCATCAGGGTAGCCATGGAGGGCCACTTGGGCTTCGGCGGCGACATCGATCCCGTAGGGGCGTCGTGAGCTCCGGCCGGCAACCTCGCCGATGATGTTGTGTGCATGCAGTCGCCGTTCTGCCTCGCCGCCAACGATCCTGCGTTTGCTACTCCGTCTGGTTTGCATGCATGGGCGCTAGCTAGGGCCGGCCGCCGACTTACACCGCGGGAGACCATGCATGCCGCTGTGGCTGCGTACGTTGCGCCGGCCGGGCAAAAGCGCGCGGCGAGCCTGATCGATCATGGCCGTGAGCCTGATCGACGGTTTTTCCTGACGGGTCCACGTCACAATTAACATTTCTTGACGCCAGTTGAAATTTTCTGTGAGCCAACCGACAGGAATACCTGATAGAAAAATTGAATTTCTCGTGGTCCTTTTTTCTGTCGGCGATTTCTGACGGTGCACCTACAGGAATACATTTTCTGACGGTAAAACCAATTTTTCTGATGGTTTCGCTCCTACAGGGTTGGTCGTGAATCTGCTGGTAGTGACCGGCTGTCGTGCGCGGCGTACGGCGTGGCGGGAACACGTCCGTACGTCGTAGCTTGCTGATGGTTAGGATGGCCGACGGGACCACCATGCCAAGGTGCTTCTTCCCGTACGCCAGAGAGGAGGTGTGGCCGCGTCGTGCGTGTACGTGAGGTGGTGGATCGGGAGGGGGTTTCGGAGAAGAAAACTCCGACCTCCCCAAGGCCTTGAAGTTGGGCGCATGCATTTTGTACAGATCAATCAATGTTATTTGTACAGATCACGTTTCTTTATGTCACAGAAATAGTCGTTATTTTTTATATTAATGCACGATATATCATCTTTAAATATGCAGTGTTAAATTCGATCTTAACAAGTTATAGAAAAAAAAAGTAAATTAAACTTTAATAAGGTCAACTAATGAATAAAATACTGCACATTTTTGTTTGCAAGTTGCAACCAGCTCCTTTTAATATAGCGTTGGATATATCATATACCAGTACATCACTGTAACATATGTGCGTTTCACGAGGGATGTAGGAGTAGTTCTCAGTTGATATGATTACTTCAGGTACCAAAAAACAAAAAATCTGAATCATAGTTAATCTAACCAAGACTTGATGAAATAACGGAATCCACAGATAGTGGCCATATCTGGATTATTGACGACTGTAATTGCTCTGGAACCTTTTTGTGCTGCATCAAACAAACAATTAATGCACCATGATATTCTTCTCTAACATCATTGTTCAAAAAAAAGAGAAAAAAATCTACTCTAACATGATCATTTACGCAATTGAAGAACAGTACGGCATTTTTTACTTCAACCTTGTATGGTTTCAGTAATTCAGTTCATGCCTGTCTCTGAGAGCACATTCCCAATAATACAACAACAACGCCTTTCGAAGAAGAGCTCCTTTTTTTTTTCCCACAAGAACTGCAGAATCTGCATGCCATTCAGAATTTCCAATGGGGATCGATCAGGTTAATCTGCATACCCTCTGCCTGGCCATGCGCGCGGTCGCCACGCCGACGCTCTGCACGCGGCGTGCGTAGCGTCCGAGATGGCGTCCGTTTGCCCCGCGCGCTGCGGCTGGCAAAAGCGGCGAGACTGAGCATGGCCGTGAACCGGCTGTCGTGCGGCGTGGCGAGAACGTTCTCGTCGTAGCTCGCGGACGGGATCAGATCAGATCACCATGCATGCATGCCTGTGGGTGTTCCTGCGCGTGCGACCGCCGGAGAGCGGCCAAAGCAGCGGACCGCCAGGATTGGGCGGCGGCGCTCCGGCGAGTCGACGAACAATGAACCGGAGTTACGTTGACGTGGCAAGGGGGTTCGGAGAAGAAGACTCCGACCCCTTGGGATCGGAGTATACGGACCACTTCACCAGCACACTGACACTGCACACATGCATTGGATGATGGCGCCCGGAACTTGGTCGGAAGTCGGTGCGTGCGGTGACCGGTGAGGTGAGCAAGCTAAGGGAGGCCATGGCGAGGTAACCGGCACTGTCAATGGGGTTCGGAGTTTGAAACACCGATCCCCGGCCTCTAGCATGTCTCGACGGAGACGGACTCGCGGATGCCACAGTCTACGGCCTCCACCGGGGATTCAGTCCTCAGTCGTCATCGGCCGGCGCCGGCGCCGGCGAGGCGACCACGGGAAGGCAGTGAGGCCGACGATGTCGACCTCGAACTGTTCTTGTTCAGGGACTTGGCCGTGTCCATGACGCGCGCGTCGGCGTGCTCGCCGGCACGGCTGCGTTGTTCACCTGCGGCGGCGAGATCAGCGGATGCGTGCGCAGGGCGGGCGCGAGCCAGACAGAGATCATGGCCGCGAACCCGGCGGCTGTCGTCGTGCGCGTATCACCATGCGTCCATGCCAGAGGGGAAGGGTCGGAGAAGAAAACTCTGATCGACCTCCCTAAGGCCTTGAACTTGGGCTTGATCTCGCCCAGTCGCGCGCGCACGGCCCACGAAGGCCCATTTGTACGGATCAATCAAAGTTTTATTTTTTTTTCTTCTTCAAAGAAAAGGAAGAAAGTATCAATTCGAACTTGTCAAAATTCAATCATCTTTGGAATCTCCAAAAATGTCAACAGAAATGTAACCTAATAATTCCAATTGTAAGCATTCTTCTCTGCTCAAACTTTGTCATTAGTACTGGCTCAAACCACACGAGGGTCAGGGTTCAATCTTTCATTTTTGGGATTTGTATCGAAGGGTGCCGATATACTGAAATTTAGAATTAAATTTGATTAAATTTGAATAAAATATTACCAAATTCACAAAAAAAATTAAAAATTTCATACGAACTAGAATTTTGAACCCGTACCTGAGTATATCCGCCCTTTCCCCTCCACACAGTGCCCAGGAATCCGGTTAAGAAAATTTTTAGCTATAGTTCGTTTATTTTCTATTTCCACCACCCCTTAAGATCAACTTAGACACCCGCATCAGCTTAAATTTAAGTCCAAAGTAGAGTAAAGCAAGCATGTGATACATCTCTCCATTTCGCTCTAACTCCGCCCCTACCTCCATGTACATGGATGCTCATGGCAGCATGAGATGCTAACACTTGGTGGCGGCAAGGCGGTTGGTCGTGCTAGTTCTGCTTCCTTCTCCCGGCATCCGCAGCTACAACTGGATCAGATAACATCATATAACAATCACGGCGTCATGTCTGGATCTAACGCTACTTCAACTTTGCTGCTCAAGGTGTTAGGAATGGATGAGATTTGCTCCGGTCCAACGAAAAGTATCTCGAGTTACTGGTACCTCACGGTACCAAATTATTTCCAATCGTTAGATCTAACAATACACACCATGTCCAACTAGATTCAACGATCGAAAATAATTTGGTACCGTGAGGTACCGGTACCTCGAGATATTTTTTGTTGGATCGGAGTAAATGAGAACAGAGGGAGTACTCCACTCGTTAAGATTTATTTTCCATAACGCAGGGATTAATAAGGACAGTGGTTAGGAGTAAAAGATAAGCTACCCACAGTGCTACTAGTAATGCACCGACCTACGTTTAATTTCATATTAACGTACTACGTGTTTCTTTCTCTTCGATACAAAGTTGAGTTACGCTTATGCATGCATTGCACACGAATACTTAGTACACGAATAGGCTCGATCAGGAATGTAAAATACTAAAATCTGCACAAAATTTACTTTATTGTTTAATTACTGTCCCGGCAATGTTAGACAAAAACAAAACTCAGTAGTTACTCTTTTTTTAATAAAAGGGAGCTTGGTGCAAGGAGTGCTAGATCGATCAGGCTACAGGGAGAGAATCAAATAATGTAGGTAAAATGATCAGGTTAGGTACGTTTATTTGTGGTATAATATTATTGGGAGTAAAAACATAACAACTTGTTAGGTAAACTGATATTTTCATACCTACTACACAATAGTCAGTTCATATAAATCGAACTATATCAAAAAAAAAAAAGCACCATTCATCCTTTACCACGAAAATATGTAACATTAACTGCATATATCAATATACTGTTTACAGACAACTCGCTGGCTCTGTTAGAGATAACGTAGTGGCGGCGGCCGACGTGGGCGCCTGGGTTCATCTGAATGTTTTGTGAAAATACAATGTTGATAATGCTAGGTGTTGGGGTGAGATTTATATCTACTGACCACGTAGGATTGAAAACAAAACAACTATTGCGGTCAATCATAATAGATTTGCTGGAAGATGAAGATTCAACAATGTATATATTTGTTCTTTTCAACATTCTGAAGTTCAGTTTCTATTTGACAAACACAAATTTGTGGCTCCTAATTGAATCAAACCCACATACCTTGCAAAGCAGATTTAAGAGGGTGATGAAGCATGATCTACCGAATTTCATGTTCTTTATGACATCTTCATTATGTCTGTGGCAGTCTTGGGGGCTGGCGCGACTGGTGGTGGCGTCGGCGGCACACGGGGCCACAGGGCGCAAGCAGCGCCGTGGAGGAAGGCTTCGGCGTCGGGCACCCTTGATCTGGTTGGGCGCTAGCTTCCAGAAGCGGACGGTGAGCACGCCGTTGTCGAGGGAGGCGGCGATGGAGTCGAGGACGGCCGCCGCCCACATGCCGAAATGGGAAGGGAGAGAGGACTGTTTGGAGAGAATTAAATTTTCCGTCCCTCCACCAGGGAAATAAAATAAGATAAGATGTGCGGGCGTGCCAGTGTACTAAATACACAAATAAAATAGACGAAGGAAAATGCATTTATTATAATTCTCAAAGAATTACAAAAATACAAAATCCTTGGTCAAATGCGCTCCATGGCCTATAGGCAAGGTGGATCTAAATTGGCGATTGTGTTCTCCTGGTTCCCGGGGTCTCGGAAAACACCCGGTTAATTACTCTCATGAGTTAAACTCGTGAGAAACCTCCGATTAAGCTACGCTGGTCATCGTCATCGGTCTTCGCTTCACGTTCTCCCATGCATGACGGTGATGGTGGTGTAGATGTGCGTGGGCGCCGACAATGGTCCATGGCCTCGTCGGTAGAGATGCCAAGCTTGTGGTCACCGGTGAGGGGGTAGAATCGCCCTTCTAGTCTCCACGGCACTGGCCGACCATCGTCATGGTACGGAGTCACTTCCGATCGCTGCAACTCACACTTAGTATCAAATGGTTTTAGGGGATGTTAGGGGCATAGCCTAGCCTGGGAACGATGAGATGCGTTCCAGGAGCTGGGTGGCCCTCTTGTATATGCGCCGACGATCGGAGCCAAACCCAAATTATGTTGGGCTGCCTCCTACCGTAGTGGCTTGACTCGGGAGTGCGCCGACGGCGGCCATGAAGAAGCCGTCATGTGTATGGGCGCTGCGGAGAAGCCGGTGGGGATGCCGACGGTGGGGTGAGGGTTTATGTGAGGATAACGCCGGTGGCGGCGACGAGTCAGTGGACTCCGTCGCATATGCATAAATATATATATGTCCAAGGTTTTTGTCGTTGGACGGCGGAGGTCGGCGAGCGTGACAACAGCGTGCGACAGACGTGAGGTCATCTTCAGCAGAAGACGGACGGCGCCAAGAACATTCGTGATGACAGCCGGATTAGTCATGGCTTGAAAGTTTAGTACGGAGCAACCAAGTGAGTATGAATTTGCAAAACTCATCTTTGCTTGTCAGTTGTCACCATGTACAGTAGCACGCACGCATGTTTTGTTTGTTGGCTTGCCACCGTGTACACTAGCATGCTCAGGACAGCCAACACCAGCGACACGAGACAGCTCCTCGGCGTAACACCCTGGCAGCTGCCCCGGCGACCTTCGGCGTGCTCCGGCAAGGCGACATAACAATGGCCTTCTCCGGTGAGCGGCAGATGATGGTTAGTCGACGGAGACAAGCACTGCTTGGCAGCGCCTCGGCAACTCGTCAAGATGGTTGATGGCGCAAACGGAGTAGATGACACCGTGCGGGGCATGAGTGGTGGCGCTCCGGCCGATGTTCTCCTCAAGCGGCTCGATGATGAACGTGAGGAAATTAATAGCAAAGCCGACGAGAGTGGGCGGACATCGGTAATGTCGCGAAGAGGAAGCTGTGACCGACAAGGCGACGACGTCCAGCGTCTCGACGACATCACATCGCCAGGTAGAGACGTTGCGGCCGGCGAGGCAAGGACATCACGGCAGCAGGTAGATGTGTCGCTGGCGGCCAGCATCTCCGACGAGAAGGAGCGACGCGATCTCCGGCTGGTGGTGCCTCCGACAAGAGGGGTGACACTACATCCAGCGAGCAGCACCTGAGAGTTGCCTCGTCGCCATCTTGTGCATGCATATGATGATCTGAACATAAAGAGAAGAAAACGAGAAGAAAACTAAGAAGCTATACCCATGGTGATGGCTGAGTACATGCTCCCCGGTGATCATCTCCTCCTTAGCGCCCCTCCTCGCCGGACGCCAAAGAACGGCAGCCGATGTCGCCGGCCGCAGAGCCCGCACGTTCCCGCCGGACGCTGAGATACTCCGGCCAAGACTGCGTGCGTGATGGCTGCCGATGAGTATCTGTGTCTTTTCTCCCTGTGCCTCTGTATTTCTCTCCTGTCTCTCCTTCTGTTATGTGTATTCATCTCATGGCGTTGGCCCCATCTCCAAATGAGGCATAAGCAGTCTTTTTATAGTAGACGAATGACGATACTACTGATATATTGCCATGTGATCGGACGTCGGTTTGCCGGATTGCAGAGATAAAGGTTGCCATTTTGGCTGCTTAATTACCATGCATGCTCAACCAGGAAGCTTCCTGTTGCATTCCAATAGGAAACAACGTGATAATTTTCCATCTACTAATGATTGTGTGGTGGCATACTTCCATTCACCAGAAAATGCATTGAAATTATTTCATCAAGAGCAGATACACTAACTTGTATTTATATTTGGTTGTCGACATTAATTTTATATTGATCAGCATGCTGGCCGACTAGTGGGCCTAGGTAGATGCATGGTATTCTTTCTAATTTCATTGCAGTATTGTTCTTTGCCCGCTGCCGGTAATCCAGTGTAATCAAGCACTAATTCCCCTTTTTAAAATAATTATAGAATGCACACGTCAAATTAATCACCGGCAAATGCACAGGAGCCCAGTATTTCTTGTGTACCTTGGAGATCAGTGCTTTAACTACAGTTTCTATGCACAAATCATTTTCACAATTTATTTTAGAGAAGTCCACAAAATCTCATCGAACAAATGCCCCCTCACCAAGTTAAGTCCGAGCGCGGAGCAGATCGGATTTAGCTTGGTGAAATTTTCCTTTTTTTCTGAGGAACCATAATAATTTTTTTTAATCTCATACTGCAAGCAGAGTTCAAGCACTGAATAAACAACCAAGACGAACTTGGTGGTTTTTCTATGTTGAAGAAGCGCATGTAGCTACTGCCATACTGCTTAAAGACATTTAATCCCTTCTACTAGGGCATATCTCACGGTAGTTGTAGATTATGCCACCAAAATTTTGCAATAAAGGACTGTATGAATTTTCACTATGGTATATAGTCCACCAGTATGCACTGGGGCAAAATAAATCTATGCCAGCGTCTAATGAATTAACAGAATATGAGGCAAAAAAATCCATGCCATTGTAAAAAAAATCATTCTTTAGACCTGTATATTCGTGATGAGGTCTAGAGTAAATTAATTAGGCGAAC
>CM020184.1:21522467-21551882 GCA_009805545.1 Oryza longistaminata | reverse complement strand
TTAGACCCCCTAACCGCAGCCGCGGATCGTAGATCTACGGGTGAGAAAACGCTGCAATGAACTCATGTAACATGGGTGATTTTAGGGGCTCTTTTGTGAATATGTAAGCCCCCAATCCAAAGATCTATCCCCTCTCTGTCGCTGCCGCCGGCCAGCCCGCCATGCTCCGCTTCCTCCACCTTTAACCCCTCTTCTCCGCGCCGTGCTGCTCTCCCAAACGACGTCGCCCCCTCTTCCTCTTACGCACGCTCTACCTCCGCCTCCAATTCGGAAGCCGAGCCTCCCACGTGGCGGCACGCCCATTCTGTCCGCCGCCATCCCCCCTTCCTCGTTGCTAGATGTGGAGAGGACTAAGAGGAGCTTTGTAGCAGAGACGAGCTTCGACGATTCCGTCACTTCTCCCCGAGTCTAAAGAAAATGGCGTTCATCATCCATCAGCAGTCTGGAGCTCATTTTGCGCCTCCTCATTGTGCGATTGTAGGTCTCAAGGTGCTGGATCCAGACGCCATTCTTCACAACAGGAATCTGGTTTGGCTCAGTACTGTTCTTTGTCGTCGTTGTTCTTGTTGTCGTAATACTAACTTTGTATTTGGATCATGTGGCGTTTTCTTTCAGCAGTTTTATGCCAATACAGTGAGAATGTCAGTACCTTCTAAGTGTTTAATTAAGCCTTGGTAGGTTGGTAAAAGTTGGTGAAAAGAAGCGTATTGTACAGTTATAAATTGGAGTATGTGATGTAGGGAATCATGAAGGGTCTCTATCTTCGTCGGGTAGCAGCACGACTCGGTAAGACTTTTGATTCATACTTCTCATCCTGACATTCTACAATTGATTCATATTTGTTTGTTAAGGTCATCATTCTTCTGATTCACAAATCTTGGAGATATAAATTCGTCTGTCCTGTTTTGCTTATCCTTGACATTGTAGTGCATTCTTTTCCTACATTATTGCAAGTGTTATGATCATACTTTCTCTTGAAAATCTTGTCATGCGATTGATCTCGGTTGTTTGAGTGTGATTTAAGCTTTGATTTTGAACAGCTGTGCAAAATTGAACTAAATGATTTCTACACGATAGCCTTGTTATTGCTAATAGAGTAATAATCTGTTCAATCAGCTAAACAATCACTAAATTAGCTTTTACTGAATAACTGATTATGGCAATATTGGTATTCAGGCCCTATAAGATGCAGGGAAAGACAACAACTACAGAATGAGTTCTGTATTACACAGTGAAATGAACAGCTACAACAGACTGGATGGAACAGAATAAGACAGGATAACTATTACATCTGCAGCAACTACTGGCTGCAGGATATAATACATGAGATTTGGTTGTGTCTCACAAGTTTAACATTTGTCAGTTCTGCTGCATATATAGGTTGCAGCGTGCAATATGTAATGAGCATGCCTCTTTGCAATAGTAATGATATGTGCTTTCGGCTGGATATACAACACATCTTCTGGGCCTGCTTTTTAAAATCCAATCAAACGTTGTTTTGAATGGAGTATAATCTCTCTCTAACAGGCTAACCAACAAAGCGCGCTATTAGCGCGCTGATTTTCTAGTGTATATCTTATAGTGCCATGTTTTCAGTGGATGTAAGAATAGTCAGCCTTAAATATGTAGAGTTCTTTTTTGAGAACCCGAAATTGTAAGTATATGTTGTTTAGATGTAAGAAAGCTTACAGCCCATGTTTCTAAACTTAGTTAAAATTTTAGATTAATTTTTACATAACTTCATTAAGTTAGATTACATTTCTCAGCCACAACATGAATAATTGGTACGTATAAATATCCTATATGCTACATGTGAAAAGGAAATTGATACTACAAGTAATTATAGATGGCCAAAGGGCCCGCCCGGCACGGCCCGGCCGCAGGCAGGGGCACGGCCAGCAGCCATCGGGCCGGCCCGGCCCGATAGGCGGGCCGTGCCGGCCCATGGGCTGCACCTCCCGCCCAGGCACGGCCCACCAGCTGTCGGGCCATGCCGTGCCGGCCCGAAGGCATAGGTGGCCCATTGGGCCTTTTTAAAATAAGTCATTTTTCGTCCCTCCTCTTGGCTATTTCATATGTATAGCTAAAATAAGTCTATTTTCCGTCCCTCCTCTTTGGGCTGACATATGTATAGCTAAAATAAGTCTATTTCTGTCCCTCCTCTTCGACTGACATATGTATAGATAAAAAAAGTCTATTTTAGATCCCATTCTTTCGTTCATGGCATAAAATATGTCTATTTTTACTCCCTATTTTATTGTGTATCGGGCCTAGCTGCCGGCCCATCGTGCCGGGCCGGCCCGGCCGTGCCGGGCCAACGTGCCGTGGAGGGGCCCAGGCACGGCCCAGTGGTCGGCCAAAATTATATATGCCATGGGCCGGCCGTCGGGCCTCGGGCCTTTTGGCCATCTATACAAGTAAATATATTTAGTTCATTTGATCGGTGGCCCTATGTATCACGCGCAGGTGATACGTAGCTACGTAGTGCCCCGAGCGCACACCTCCAACCTTCCCTCCCACATTCTTCATCAAAATAATTACTGGGCCTCGTTTCTATTTTTTTTCCGTTCCCAAGAGCATCGGCCCTTACCTTCTTCCTGCCTCCCAAATTACTCGAAATCAATGGCACCAACTTCTTTACTAATCTTTACGTTATTTTTTTAATAAGTTGTCACTTTAGTTAATTTTCATATATTGGGAAAAGACTGGATGGTAAAAAGATTATTGGATAATTTTTTTCTTGACATGTCTTTGTGTTAATGCTGGATTTTCAACCAATGGATATGCATGGACGACCGTTATTAGTTAAAAAAACACTCCCATATATATGTATGATACCTAGCACGTGCGCGCCGGCAACGAGCCTTTTCCGGGAGTTTAGTCTAACTAACTGAAATTTAGTTTAGATAATGACAAATTGAGATAAGATTTTCTTTTTTTGGGTAGATTTTTTACTAACAAGTTGAAAACTTTCAAGTTAGATTTAAAAACTTTTGACTCAAGATTTAAACTTTGAAGTTAAATTTTGATAACTTTCAACTCAAACTTTGAAAATTTTCAACTCGAAATTTAAATTTGTAAGACAAATTTTAAAAACTTACAACTCAGATTAAAAATTTTCAACTCGAGATTTGAAAACTTTTAAATTCATATTTGAAAATTTTCAACTCGAGATTTGAAAACTTCAACTCAGATGTGAAAAGTTTAAACTCGAGATTGGAAACTTTTAAGTTATGATTTGAAAACTTTCAAGTCCAGATTTAAAAACTTTTTAACTCAGATTTAAAAACACATGTGCTGAAGATTAAAAATAAAAAATAAAAATAGCGAAAAAAATCAAAAAAATAGCGAAAAGAAAAAATGCTACATTGCTGGCGCACGCGCTAATTAGCCATACCCATGCAAAACTCACGCATCAATCGTTATGTAATTGTTTTTTAAGCATGGTAGGTTTCAGATTTCAATATTGATATAAGTATAGTGAGTTCCCTATTTCTTAGAGAAGCGATGGTTAACTCCAGTAGAGATCGTTTAGTTTTTTTTTTTACTGAAAGTAATAACTCCAACATCCATTCATTCAAATGATTGTTGATTGTTTTACCCAGTCGTATAATTTCACATCCATCATTCAGTGATTTTTTTTAGAGAAAGTTTTCTTATTTACCACTCAAAGTGATCATGAGTTTCCTTATATGTTATCGAAAAGTTGCTATACTTTCATATATATATCATTGCTTGAACCTTTTTCCTCTCATATATGCCATCCACGTCATCATCTTGTGTAATAGGGATGTAAAATTAGAAGATATAGTACCCTATTAAAACCTTGAGGGAATGTCCACTCGTTTCATTACATGTCATCATCTAAATAATTATAAAAAATAAAAAAATTGATAAGATAGAATAATATGTGACATATCACTGTATATATATGCAAGTTTAAATTTCACTTTTACAATTTTTTTAAAAAACATCAAATTTGGCTACGAGCACATGTATACTAGTTTCAATTAAATTTATTATTTTTTATTACAACTTGTGAAGATCAAATTTAAATTTGAATTTTTGGACTGATATATAAAATATTAATCCATCTTTTCATTTATTAAAATTCATAACTATTTAAATGACTGCAATAATGAGCGGACATCTCTTGGGTGGATTAGCAAAAATGACATATCAATTGTAAAGTGGAACCATCATGCTCAAGTGTGCATGTTAGACAATGGCTGAATAGAAGCAATCAGAAAAACACACGAGTGTAGTTTTATTATTTTGTTGAAAAAATTGATGAGGTCAAAGCAGTTTAACCTTGATAGTGTCATATAAAGGATGAAAATTTTTGTTAGATGGCGTATTAGAAAATAGTAACTTTGCAGTGGCATATAAGAAAACTTGTAAATTTTAAGTGGCGCATAAAGAATTTTCTCCTTTTTTTTACTAACACGTATAACTTCCGTATGTATCCATCGTTTTGCGATTTTTTACCAACATGTATAACTCTTGTATCCATCATTTAATTATTATTTTTATAAACATGACACGTATTTGTTTTGGTTGGGCTAGCATAAACCAACAGTAAACTTTTGACTCTACATGTACAGTGATATGTGTTTTTTTCTTTTTTTGAGAACTACTACTGTGATATGTGTATTGCAATTTTGTTACTACATATGGTCAATGCTATGGAGATCACTCTAGGAGAATGCAGCACCCAACCCTCACCCAACACAACAGGGTAACGTTTCCAATCCCCAGGGCCTTACGCTCTCCACCTTAGAGTAAGTAGGAACAATAGCAGACTAGCTATAAGCCAGCTATAAACATATTTTAAAGAGATAAAAGAGGATAGATAATAACAACGGGCTACAAATTAATTTGTAGCTAGCTGCAGCACAAACTTCAAGATGCATGTGTGTATGACAGGTAGGACCAGATATTGATTGTGTAGTATATGTTTATAGATAACTATTATATAAATTAGCTATTAAGTTGACTATAGATTATTTGAAGCCAGCAGTTGGCTGTACTATTAACCTTTGCTCTTAGGTGAACCACGTCTATTGGATGTAAAGTAAAAAAAAAAAAAAAAACTCCTCACATGCTGGTCAATCGATCGATTTAGGGGGAGCGCAGACTCTCTGAGATAGTAGAAAAAAATGACGCTATTGATGAGTGGTATAGAGCAAGTATAATAGTATAGCAAACTACATATGGTCACAGCCCCCAACAAAATGGGTGCCGTGAGAAGAGTTATATAGAGCAAGCATAATAGTATAGCCAGCTGCTGGCCCCAAATCATCTATAGTCAACTTAATAGCCAATTCATACAATAGTTGCCTGTAAACATATACTACATAAAAAATATCTGGTCTCATCTGTCATACACATGCACCTTGGAGTCCGTACTGTAGCTGACTACAGATATGTAGCCCCTCTTCGCTCTACTCTTTTATCTCCTCGAAATGTGTTTATAGCTGGCTTATAGCCTACTACAGTACCTTCTCTATCTAAATGGCACGTTGGGTGTCATGTAGTTCCCTTCATTCGATTATTTATTTTCTTAATGAAAATAAAATCATAATATTTTTGTTCTCATTTTATGTAGGCCAATAAGAATATTTAGGCCGATAGGTCTCTCAGGTAAGGGCAAGGTCAATGTTTAATACTCATACACAGTTAGACTTTGTTACTGTATGCTACACAATGCATGTAGCCTAATAATTGCAGTGACCTAATTAGCACTTCAAAGTCTTGAGTTTAAATCTCCATAGGAGCGAATTTCAGATTGGGTTATTTGAGGGCTAAATTCTCTGTTTAATAGGTTAAGTTCCTAATTTAAAAAAGGCTGCATATATCCGGTTGGATAGAGAGGCCGGGTAAAAAATACCCTTCTCTTAAAAAAATTGTTTATGGTCTTAGTAATCTGCAACATAAGCTTACTACAAAATAAAATAAGGGGGTGTTTAGATTCAGGGGTGTAAAGTTTTGACGTGTCACATCGGGTATTATATAGGGTGCTGTATGGGGTGTTCGGGCACCAATAAAAAAATAATTACATAATCCATTAGTAAACCGCGAGACGAAATTATTAAGCCTAATTAATCCATCATTAGCAAATGTTTATTGTAGCACCATATTGCCCAATCATGAAGCAATTAGACTTAAAAGATTCGTCTCGTAAATTAGTCGCAATCTATGCAATTAGTTATTTTTTAGCCTATATTAAATACTTTATGCAGGTGTTTAAACGTTCGATGTGATAGGGTGTAAAGTTGGGATCTAAGAGGTGGCTGCAACCTCGTTTGAGTGATGGTAGAGGGATACAGAAAGCAGAAGTGAGAAGAAATACTTACTTATTTGTTATATGGTTAGTTGTAAGCTTAAGGTGCACCATAAGAAACTTTTCACTGTAATTAATGCAGATCACGAAAATATTAGTTACTTCCTCCGTTTCACAATATAAGTCATTCTAGCATTTTCCATATTCATATTGTTGTTAATGAATCTAGACATATATATCTATCTAGATTTATTAACATCAATATAAATATGGGAAATGCTAGAATGACTTACACTGTGAAACGGAGGGAGTACTTAACATATCTTGCCAATATCGACAAATGTTTCATGATTTTGCATTGCTATCTTTTTTGGAAGCAAACTTAATCGCTATATAATGCTGTCCATGATGTCTCGCTATCATTTAGGTGAAACTACTAATAAAAAAATACTATACAAATATATCTTCCAAAAAAATTGCCTATAGAGATTTTTTCTGCTGAAAAGGAGGGCAGAGATGCAGATCCGCCATCCCCGACCCCCCTAAAACATATCCATGTCTCCCCTTGCTATCGTCGCTATATCCATGAGGGAAGGGCGCTCCCGAGGCTACGCTGACGGATCCACGCCTCCCCCTGCCCGCGGATCTGCAAGGGAGTGGCGTTCTTGAGGCCAGCAATGGTGGATCCGCACCTCACCCTGTCGCTGTCGCTGAATCTGCAAGGAAGGGATGCTCTAGAGGTCAGCAATGGCTGATCCGTGCCACCCCTTGCCGCCGCCGCTGGATCTCTGAGGGAGAGGCCCTCCCAGGGCTGGCAATAGTGGATCTGCTCCCTGCTGTCACCGCCAAATCTACAATGGAGGAGCACTCCCAAGGTCTGCAACGGCAAATCCACACCTGACTCTGCCGCTGCTACCGTTGGATCTATGATGGAGGGTCGCTCTCGTGGCTGGCTACGGCGGATCCGCTCGAGGTTGGTGGTCGTCTCCACTGCCGCTGCGCTGATCCCGGCTGCCTTCCCGCGGTGTGTGCCCGTCATCGTCGTCACCCCTTCGTTACACCCAAGGCCGCCATGCCAAATCGACGAGGGAGGCCAGCCAAGCCTGCCCGAACTCACCGTTGATGGGGGCTGGCGTGACGAACTCACCTCTACCGCCATGACTAAGGGGGCGAGGAAGATCAAATCAGAGAAAGAAAGAGAGTGACTTATGAGTGAGAAAGAAAGAGAGATCTCGAGAGAGTGATGAGAGTTAGGAGATGAGGTAGAGGAAGTGAGAAGATAAGGTAGCCACAGTTTTTTTTATGATGAGCGGCTGGCCTCACATGCCTATGAAATAAACATATTTTCTTAGGTGGGCCATTTAAGAGATCCACTTGTGAAAATCCATTCAAATATTTTACACACGAGTCTTTTTTTATTCCGCATGTAAAAACATCGGTTATGTTCGTAAAATTCATTTGAGGAAACTGTGGACACTGTGTCTAGTGAGACGGCAAGATCCAACTTAGGTTTAAAGGATGGTCTACTGTAGAATGTGTACAACCACGCCTATGGGTTTTTTTTTATAGTGGGGGTTCAAGGTATACTTGAGGGCAGAGATTCAAGTTATGCCATCTGAAAACTCATCAAAATATTTAAAAAAAATTAACAACATAGATAAATACAAAGTATTTCACTCCACAAACATGCAAAACTTAAATTTAACTTCTACAAGTTAAAAAAATAAATTAAAATAGTTAACGTACATTTACAATTATATTGTTATTTTTTACATTATGTAGAAGTAGAATTTCAATTTTCTATAGTTGAATTCCAATTTACATGTATGTGAGTGATATATTTCATATTAGTATATCTTGTTTTATTTTTAATTTTTTAAGAACTATTTAGGTGATATGAAAAAGCGAAGGAACATCCTCGAGGAATGAAAAATTTTCCCGGTTAAAGATTATGGTGGGCTAGTGGCAATTAATCGATGGAAGGAGTGAGCTGAGGTCTGAAGATGTGAGCTACTGTGTTTTTTATTGCTTTTGCCGTGAAGACGAAACATGGACCACTTTTTGTTTTTTTTTTTAGAGAAAAAACTGTGTGCGTGTGGCCACTAGATGAACTAGTTTAAGTATTGTGGTTTGGTTTTACAAATCTCTCAAAAAAAAAAAACCTTACTTCCTCCGTTTCACAATGGAAGTCATTCTAGCATTTCCCACATTCATATTGTTATTAATGAATCTAGACATATACTAGCATTTCCCACATTTATATTGTTGTTAATGAATCTAGACATATACAATATGAATATGGAAAATGCTAGAATGACTTACATTGTGAAACGAAGGGAGTAGTACTGGACTGATGATGTGTGCCTGCTTGGCACACTTGGCTCTTGTTTAGATTTCAAGCTCCTTCCTCGCAATTGCTTAATTACACATGCACTTTGTTTTGATCCTTTTTACACTGATGATGTGCATAATCTTGAAAGGGAACTGAAAGCAACGTCCCCTACTAGGCCAATCTCCGGGTTGAATTTGCTTAACCATCATTTTTCGTTCAAAGATGTGAATCTAAACTATCTTTAAAAACTCAAAAGCACCAATCTCTAGGCAACCTTTTCATCATTTTGGCAGTTATTTGCTCTCTACGAATAGTCATGGACACAAATTACCCAAAGCATTATTTGCGACAAAATCAGAACAAACTAAGATTCTGCGGACCTCGAGCAACGTCGAGAAAATTGAACGGTTACAGAGAATTATTTTCAAAATATTTTATAATCCTCATTTTCTCAGAGAACGTCAATTATAATGCTCGAGAAAATAACCTCTGTAACCGTTACAGAGAATTATTTTCAAAATTATTTGCTCATTTTCTCATTTTCTCATAATTATTTTCAAAATTATTTGGGTGAATAGCTAATTTAGTCCCTCAAGTTTCACCGAAGGCTCAATTTGGTCCTTCACGTTTCATTTTGTCCACATAGCTTCTCCAAATATTTGTTTTGGCTTGAAATCATTCTTGGGCCCACTTAATATGCCATATGGCTATTTTTAGTCAATATTTCTATTAAAAAATATCCTTTTTGCCCTTAATTTGTATACAACTATATACTAGAAAAGGGAAAGTCAACATGAATAAACAACACTACAGATGTACTTCCCATTATTTCAACATGTGCACATGAAACTTAAGCAATTGTTATCGTATACACTTTCTAGTACATAATTTATTTTCGTTTTACATAATATACTATGTATTATCTATAAAAAAATTCAAGCATGCAATTTTCTTTTATATATGTGAATGATGAGGGGTATAAGTGTCATTTATAAAGAGAGTTGTTGGTTCAAGGATAAGTTTGAACTAAAATGAAAACTTGAAGAACTAATATGGATAGATTGAAACATCAAGGATTAAACTGTGTCTCAGATGAAACTTGTAGGACCACTTTGCCTATTCACCCAAATTATTTGCTCATTCTCTGTAACCTCTTTAACCGTTCAATTATTTGCTCGAGGTTACAGAGAATTATAATGCCGTTCAATTTTCTCATAACAGAATCATTTTTATAATCCTCGTCCAAATCTTATTTTTATCTCGTACCAATTGTTATACAAAATTTCGTACTAACAAAATATGCTATATATACGGTTCTTAATGGTAAAAAATTGAATCATACTAACAAAATTTTCTCTGTAACCGTTCAATTTTCTCATTTTCTCAGAGAACGTCAATTTTTGAAAATAATTCTCTGTAACCTCGAGCAAATAATTCTAAGAGAACGTCGAGAAAATAATTGCTTGAGGTTGCTCTAAGAAAATTGAACAGCATTATAAAAATTTTGTTATGAGAAAATAATTTTGTTACAGAAATCCAACTGTAAAATAAGATTTGGACGAGGATCAGACTGCAAACAATTGGCGTCAATGCGTCATGCGCATCAGCGCATGCGCACACCACGAGTTGAATTTTCTCGACCTAGCAAGCTCGCTACAGTAAGGTCAATATACTCTCCGTACTTTTCTTCTGGTCCCCAGCCGTCAAAAGGCAGAGTCCAAATTATTGTTGCTATTTTGTCTTGGTGATTGACTTGACTTGTAACCCCTAAGCATCTTTTCTCATCAGGGTCCCACTCAACCAATCTTTGTATAATAAACTGATACAGATACTCCTCCACTCGTAAGCGTGGATTAATCTAATCTCCTCGTCGATGTGATCTTACGGCCAATTGGATAAAAACGCCTCTGGAGAATTTTATGCTCGCTTGGCCACTAATGGAGTTGTTAGTGACAGGGCAGCTGCTCCTCTGCTTCCTGCTGGACTGAGCCGCAGAGGAGGAAGAAACGATGGGGGGCGATCCTACTCGTTGCGTTGCAGAGTTGGAGATGAAAACAGGTGCCAACAAGATCCTTTCTTTGATCAGCTCAGAAATTTGAAATTGAGCAATTCTTAAAAATTCTAAGAAAAAGACAAAACATCTCACCATTGATTTTCATTCAATCCGGTGGAACCAATATTTTTAACCATTAGATCAATCTCTGCGCGGGCCGCGGTCGAAAAGCGAGACGTGGGGCCTCTTCTGCTCTGCGCACCACATGGGCAGCTGTCGGATGGGAGCCACGGCGGGCAACGACGCCGTTGATGTCCGCGGCGAGAGCTGGGAGGCGGGGGCGACTGTACGTGTGCAACAGCTGCGTGCTGGCCACCGCGGTGGGCGTCAATCCCATGATCACCGTACAGTCCGTGCGCGTATTGCGTCACCAATGGCATCGCTGACTCCCTGTCCGGTAAAACGAATTTGGCCCTGTTTGGATCGTTAGTACCTGGTGGAAGATTAAGAAGGGAAATTCCTCACTTTAATAATTCAAACAAGAAGGGAAATACCATCCCTTTAATTAAGAAGAGAAATACTTCACTTTAATTTAAATTCATTTTGGTAGACCTATTTTCGAAACGTGCCCACGCGAATGCGCGGGATACCTTCCTAGTTTTCCGAAAAGCTCATTTTAAAAATAAAACTGTAACTCGCGGACAGAGTTCTTGGAGACGAGATTATAAACGTCTTGAAACTTATTTCATAGCCAATAACGAGCTTTTTTTTGCATTTAAAGGTTTTCACCAAAAGAACGTAAGATTGTTTTTTAGCAACTCCAATCTTTAGTGCCGAAATATTGAGGGCTTGTTCGGATCACAGGATAGGAAAAACATAATAATAGAAAAAACACAGGAATAATATAGGATTGCATATGCAAAACGTAGGATTGAAAAACAAAGGAATTTGATGGTATGAAACGTTCGGAATACATGAATATATAAACCATAGGAATTTTCTAATTAATATTGATCTCATATATTATAGTATAATTAAGCAATAAAATATTAGTTCCCATCTAGTCACTCCAACGTGATTAGCATCTACCCTGTGGTAGCTAATGAAAAAATAAGGTGTGAGTGGATGTTCAGTATCCTGTGAAATTCCTAAGTTTTCACGGGGTTGCTACAGACCTACAGTATTCCTACAAAATTCCTACACGTGATTCCTGCGAACCGAATGTATGAACAGTGGCAAATCCAAAGGATTTGCCAATCTTACAAAAATCCTGTGTAATCCCTCCATTCCGAACAAGCCCTGAACTTGGCACTAAGGTCCTTCACTCCTTCGCGCGGATCTACGAATCCATTCTTTGTAATTAATTTTGTTACAGAAATCCAATTGTAAAATAAGATTTGGACGAGGATCAGACTGCAAACAATTGGCGTCAATGCGTCATGCGCATGCGCACCCCAAAAGTTGAATTTTCTCGACCTAGCAAGCTCGCTACAGTAAGGTCAATATACTGTCCGTACTTTTCTTCTGGTCCCCAGCCGTCAAAAGACAAAAGGCAGAGTCCAAATTATTGTTGCTATTTTGTCTTGGTGATTGACTTGACTTGTAACCCCTAAGCATCTTTTCTCATGAGTGCCCCGTTCAACCTATCTTTGTATAATAAACTGATACTCCTACTCCTACACTCGTAAGCGTGGATTAATCTAATCTCCTCGTCGATGTGATCTTACGGCCAATTGGATAAAAACGCCTCTGGAGAATTTTATGCTCGCTTGGCCCACTAATGGAGTTGTTAGTGACAGGGCAGCTGCTCTGCTTCCTGCTGGACTGAGCCGCAGAGGAGGAAGAAACGATGGGGGGCGATCCTACTCGTTGCGTTGCAGAGTTGGAGATGAAAACAGGTGCCAACAAGATCCTTTCTTAGATCAGCTCAGAAATTTGAAATTGAGGCACGATTTGATATTTTGTGCTAATTGATTAGGATTTTTCTTTGTTTTTTTGGGTGCTAATCGATTGCAGATAGCTGTGTGATTGACATCCCTTCGTTGGCGCAACAACTGAGGGTTGAACTCTCCAGCTTCAAGTCGTCGACGGCGCGGGTCGTCGGCGGCGCGGCGCCTCCGCCGTGCATCATCGTCGACAAGGTTGGTGAGTCCACCCGCAATCACGACCCGCATGAGTAGCGTGCCGCAGTTCGTCTCCATCGGTCCGTACCATCGTGCCGCCGGCGACCACCTCGCCGGAGAAGCCATCAAGGTGAAGTACCTCGGCGACGTCCTCTCGGCGGCGGCGGCGAACTCCACCGCGCCGATGACGCTCGAGGACTACTCTCCGAGCTGGCGCACCTCGAGCACAGCGTGAGGAGGTGCTACGTCCATTCGTTCGACATCCCGAGCAGGGAGTTCGTCCGCATGCTGCTGCTCGACGCCTGCTACAATCCTCGTCCGCTTCGGCGACGTGCTCACGCCACGCACCGCGGCGCGCCGCGCCGGCGGCGGCGGCGGCGGCGGAGGAGGTGGCCGTGGCTAACGGCGTCGTGCACGCGGGGCACCGCGTCGTGCCGACCGAGGAGAGGAGAGCGGCCGCCGACGACCAGCAGATGGCCGTCGCGGTGGTCCGCGACGTGCTCTACCTTGCCGAGAACCAGATTCCGTTCTTCGTCGTCGACAAGGTCCACAGCTGACGTTCCTCGACGGCGAAACTCCGGTGTTGGACGCCATCGCGAGGTACGCGCACGAGCTTGTTGAGTTGGACGGAGTACTCGTCGCGAGACGGCCGGACCGTGGTGGCGCCGCCGGCGCTGCGGCCGGAGCCGGCGAATCTTCTTCACCTGCTGCACATGCACTTCACGCCTACCGTGCTCGCCTCCGGCAAGGTCAGTCGCGGCGGAAGGTCCGTGGGCCGGTGGCGCACGGCGACGGAGTACCACTACGCCGGCGTGACGTTCAAGCGCCGCCCGCTCAGCGGCGGCGGCGGCGCGCGCAGCATCCTCGACGTGAAGGTGAGCCGGCGCGGCGGCGCGCTGCAGGTGCCCCGGCTGAGCATCGACGGCGAGACGTGGCGGCTGCTCCGGAACCTGATGGCGCTGGAGCAGAGCAACCCGTCGGCGGCGGGGAGCCACGTGACGGCGTACTGCGTGTTCATGTCGCAGCTGGCGTGCACGGCGAGGGACGTGGAGCTGCTGTCGCGGCGCGGCGTGATCGTGCACGGCCTGGGCAACGACGGCGAGGTCGCGGGCCTCTTCGCGAACCTGTGCAAGGGCGCCGTGTTCGACTTCGACGAGGCCGACCAGAACTACCTGAGGCCGGTGTGCCAGGTGCTCGACCGGCGGTTCCGGAGTAGGCCGCGGCGGTGGATGGCGTCGCTGAGGCAGAAGTACTTTCTCAACCCGTGGCTCACCGCCGGCCTCGTGGCGGCCACCATTGGGCTCGTCTGCACCGTGATCCAGGCAGTTTACTCCGTTCTTAGTTACGTGAAACCCGGGAGCTAGAAATCGGGAAACTATTCTAAACTCTCAAGAGGCAGTGCACGACTCAATGTCCAGCACTTGGCTCGCCGTGGCATGGCAAGAGGTGGAAACGCCAAGTCGTCGGTGTCGGATGATACCGTACCGATGATCGGATTTCGTCCAGGGTTCTGCAAAATTCCTCAATCCGCCAGTGTCATCGGTGATGTTGGAAGAATGTCCGGAGGTGCAGCATATATCGAAAAATATGGATATGGAAGCATCTGATGGGAGAAATTGATTCTGAAGATTAACTGTGGTGGATCATATTAGAAGAGAGCAGTGGTCACTGGTCAGCGATAAAAATTGAGCTTTCCTAGGTGCAGCCGCCAAGGTGATTTTCTTGGGGATGTTTTGGGCCTGCTGCTGAAATGCTGACAGGCTGATGATCTGAAATGGTTCGGAACGTAGGCATGCTCATGTCATGTGTGACAATATCCATCGGCTGTGTTTAGATCTAAAATTTGGATCCAAACTTCAGTCATTTTCCATCACATCAACCTGTCATACACACACAACTTTTCAGTCACATCATCTTCAATTTCAACCAAAATCTTGCCCCTCAACTAAACACAGCCGAAGTCAGAGCTTGTCTTGGGTGAATTGTGAGGTGGCTTTATTGTCCTCCAAATTGTGCTAGTCGAAGATACTTTTGTTTCTATATAAACCAGTTTTGGATGGATCGGGTTTTCTAGTTTATGCTTCATTTTCTATTTATAAAAGAGACAGGCAGTCATGGTCGGTGTACTACATATGAATGTTGAATAGTACATTTTTCTCCGTGTCTAATATTGTAAAATATTTAATAAAGCCAGTTGTACACTTGTAGTACTGCAGAGTAAATTAGTTTACGAGTCACCAAATTCATCACGTTTCTAACTAATGAGTTGAGTCAACGAGCTCGTCATTGTTAGTTCAATACTGTATATAACTAGTGGAGATTACCAGACTAATCCGATTATCGGCGTGCAACGATGATTTTTCTTGTTTATGGTCCATGTCTGCACAAGTATGATTGCCTTCCTTCGCTCTTCTGCAGAGCCGCAGGCCCGCAGCAGTGCACTCCTGCACAAAACGGAGTAGCTATTTTTTCTTTTTTTGATCTTACGGAGTAGCTATTTTATTTGAACAGATTGCAGGAAATGGTTCTCGTAAATTCTTTTATATATGCTTGTTATTTTTATGGGAAACACCCTATTTAAATCTATACTCCTTACAAAAGGAGTAGTTACCAACTCTTAACTTTTAGAAAGAAAAATAAATTATATATGGGGTTAGAGGGTCCACATGTCAACTACTCACACCAACTTTCTATTTTTTGTGAGAAGAAAAAAAATAGCATGAAGCTAGAAAGGTCCGCATGTGAATAACAAATATATACAATAATTAAGATATGTTATTAGTATTAACGTGCTAATGATAATTTTATATAATTAAAATCCCATTGCAGCGTAGAAGAGATTTTATCTAGGATTGTCAACTCATGATTGTCACAACTCACGATGGTTTGTCTGCATCCTTTGGTCTATGAATATATATATATATAGAATAAAATCGTCCTCGAACCTTTTCTTCCACAGTTAAAATGTTGAAAGCGTATCGTTCCTTCGGGTCCATAGATTCTAGAAGGCTTTTCCAATTACCTCATCACCAAAGAATGGATGGACAAATTATAAACTTGTTGATTGTGTCATATTTATGAATTCCAAATATGCATCCCAATGTAATCGCAGATATTGCCAGCATTGTCTTGCAAAGGGACAGGAAAAGAACAGAGGACTAATATCCTCTAGCACTGCATTATTACACATCACAATTTGATCCATCTTGCAGTATAACATGTCGTCTCTGCAATATATCACTGGTATTCAACCTGTCCTCAATATTATACTCTTGCTTTTCTAAATCACTAGTAAGCGTGCACGTGCATTGCACGTTTTTCTCAACACACCTCTCATAGGGATATCTAATCACTTTTAAAATTTATTTAAATTATGCATAGGTAGAAGCTAACAACTGTATTTGGCACCGTCGTATTAGCGAGAAATAAATTGTCTAACGAAAAAAAATTCCAAATACTAGCCCACAAAAGCCGATGGAGCTAATTAAAATTATTCCTATCTCAACCAATACAAATTCCACAAAATGATACCAACATAAATCTTGAATTATCACCTGAATCATTTGTCTTGCTTGATATATATGTTATGATGGACATGTCGTCTGTGCCAAAAGAATTAGGACGGGTTTGATTTGTGGCCTAAATTGGACTTATCAATTTTTGTCAATGCTAAATTTTTGTAAGTTTTGGTAAGGCAAAGTTATGTTTGGATTTGAAGCCAAAATAGCCTAATTAAGTTAACTATTGAAATGGCCTACTTTTTTAGGCATGCCAAAATTTGACTTCAAACCAAATAGACACTAAACACTATTGAAATTGTCAAATATTGATAAGGCCAATTTAGGCCTCAAACCAAACCAGCCCTTAAGGTGTTAAGAAGAGTACCTTCATGTCTTCTAAAAGCATGTAAGAATTTAACAACCTTGTACTACCTAATAACTTCAGGTTTCATCAGCATTCCTGCTCCTCCAAGAGACATATAGCGCTTAAGGTTGCCATAGAAATGGGATTCCATCAGGTACCTCTAGAGGAGTCACACTCATGGAGCAATGTATTTTTCCTTGCAACAATTGCAATCACTCACCTTCTGACCTTCAGACAGCATCATCACTCACCTTCAGATAGCATCATCAGTTCCATCACTCACCTTCTGACCTCCCTATGGTATCATAACACGGGATATAAGAGGCATATACCAACGAAAATAGGGGAGCAGGAAAGATGTAACATAAGACAATGCATTGAAGATCTCATGTACACTTCCCACGTAATTTATGATATCTTGAATTTGTGAGAATGGCACGTAATTCAGAGATATAAATTAAAACTCAATTGATGCAGTGAAATTGCTAATATAGTAGTAATGGTCATCCAATCTAAGTTATTTGTTAGAAATTAAACCAAATATTTGCAGGTAGGCAGTAAACTATCTGTAGTATATATTTACTTACTTCAATTAAAAATCACAGTAAAAAATGGATATGAAATGACATAATTTTAGTAGCATCCCGTGAGCAGATTATCAGGAGCACATCCCATAGGTTTCTCCTATTTGGCACACAAAGTGAAAAGAAATTGAGGACAATCCCGGGAGACTTACAATATTTTTAGTAGTGGAAAACATTGTCACATATCGACAGAGTACTAAAGCAATCAAACAACCATTTTATCTAATGAATGTTGCAATTAGGTTCACCATGACCCTCTCAATCAGTCAATCTTATCAACGTTGTAATCATCTTTCTGCTCCTTGCATGGTGGGCACGGCCTTAGGAAGCACAACCAGGGAAGAGCTCCTAGCAGCCATGGTTAGCTGGTAAAAAAGATTAGTACACATATTGTTAATGGTATTGACGGTAGAAGGCTGGTATGAGCAGTTAAGCACGAACATATAGATGTACAAATGGGTGATTATGGAATAGGGTTATATATGCAACCTGTGCATCTAACATTTATGTACAACTGGATGATTAAGGAATAGGGTTTTGGCAGTCATATATACCTGATCTTAAGTGTAGTCCCACTTATTCCATTGAAGGCGCATCTTCTTCCAAGCAATTTAGGTAGTATAAAGTGTAGCGCCTCATGATTAGTAAAGAATTCAGTCATGACAAAACTACAGTAATAAGCAGAAACTTTGATTATATTGATGAATAAGCAGAACTAAACAGAGAGAGAAATAAACCTGCAACAATTGGCACTACAAGAAATTTATAGACATCACAAGGTTATGCATCTTCAGAGAGCACCCAAGCTGAATATGGCATCCTCCCTCTTATCCTGACTCAAGTATTTGCAGACACATTAGTGAAAAATAATTAAAAAAAAATGTGAACAAAATTTCATCAAACACTATTAGGCAAAATGAAAATCATTATATCAATAATTCTTAAACCACACACCAAAATACTCCTAAAAATAATTCATCACAGTGAAGAGAATTGGATAAAAGAAATGGAAGGGAGTAGAGAACAAACCTTAAGCATGCTGAAAATCAATTAACATCTGCCTATCGAACATTCACGGCATATGGTCTCATCTGATACCTTAAACATGCAGTATGTCCAGGATGCTGCGATGAAGGATTACACTACAATATTTATTTCTTAATGCAAGATAAATTATAAAGAGACGGTGAAAAATGATAGAAACATATAATATGGATTCAGACCTACTTTATAGCTTCTCTGCTCATAACAGTGTATGATTTGGTCCACAATAGTTGGCACTTGGAAATATTAGCTGGTCCACCTTGCTATCTCTTGGAGCAAAACAATGCATTCTCTAAAATCACAAAATAAATAGGTGAAGAAAGTACTATTCAGGTGGGAGTTTAAACTGACCCGAGCCTCTATTGAAGTTGGCGATTAGAGTAATGATACCCTGAAAAAAAAAAAAAAGAACACCATTAGCTGACCACATGGGAAATCCTAACAATTAAATTGACAACACAAAAAAAGAAATTACCAAGACCACGGGCAGCAAGCATGACTTGGGGTGAAGAAAGCCACCAACGCAGGGCAGGCTCCCATTTGCCACTGGCCGACTCAGATTCACCGACCTCCTCAACATCTTCTCCTCATACTTCCTCCTCTAAGGCCCTCTACAATCCAAACCAACCAAACGCTCACTATTCAATTGATCACCTGATCGCATAAATGTGAGAAAGAATCGAATTGTTCACCAGCTTGCTGGCTTCATCTATCAAACATGCAAGTTAATCAAGAACTTCCATTCAGATCGAATGCAAAATATAATGATTAATTCCATAATGTTTGAGATGATATAGTAATTTAAGTACATACATTTCTGATGTCACCATATTTCAAATAGCAAATTAACATTAAGTGGTTAGTGGTTACTACCAGGACAAATATATAATTTTATCTTCCGTTGTCAATATTAGCAGCAGTAAATCAATATTTCTCAGCTGGCTAGCAGCAATCAACGACTTCAGCTTTCATGGCAAGCAAAATTTAACCAGTTCCTTTATAGCACTCTGATTTGAAAAGGTTCTCCAGAAACTAATGTGGTTATAAGGTAAGTTGATCTTTTAGGCATACCAGTGAACCATCGGTGGGGATCACGGTGGATATTCGTTGACTATGTCGACACTCGACAAACATCAAGAAGTGGCGCCAGCCACATTGTAGATGGCAGAGCCACCACTTGCCGGAGCAGAGGCTAGGGCAGCCAGCAACGTCAGAAGGAGGCTGGTGCGGAGCTAAAGAGGTCACCATCACCGTCGCGCAACCGCGAACCCCATGCTCATCCTCTTAACCCCAACGTCTGCTATCAGCAGGAGCAGGTTGTGGTATCGTCCCCATTGCAAATGCCCAGTGCCAGATCCCAGCAGCAGGAGCAGCAACGGCCTATAACTGGGGCACAGGGTGATGGGTCAACCGGCGACGAGGCCATGAACTCCTAATCCACGCCGGCAATGGCTTGAGGGTGACGAGACGACAACAGGTCGGTGGGGATCGACACCGTGCGACGACGGCCGGTTGACAGGGATGGGCGCCGCACTCGGTTCCTCCTGAGGGAGAGAGGACGGAGATTTTGCGGAGGCGCGGTGTAGCGGCGGCGGAGGACTGCGGCAGAGCGGCACAGGCGCACAGCAGAGGCGTCACGAGATGCTAATTTCAAACCTTCGTCTGGTCATATATTGAGGAAAACATCCTGGGCATTTCTCATCGCACTCATATATTCTACTCCGAACAAACCCTCTCATCCTGTTCATTTCTCATCGCACTCATATATTCTAATTTCGCCACGAGATGCTCCAGTAATCACGCATGTGAACAGGGACTTGTTGATTTAGACACCTTCTCTCTACACATGCGTGATTACTGGAGCATCTCGTGGCGAAATTAGCCAAGTCCCGCTCATCGTGATGATTTATCAACAAGTCCCTTTTGCATTAGATTGTGTGGGCTTAATTCCTGATTAAACTGTATTGAAACCTGCTATTTTGGGTGATATGACCAATTGCAACAGATGAAGTCATGCAGCTATAATCTGGTTATATGATTACTGCTTCCTGTTCAAATGTTTCTATATGCTCGTTACATCCAAAAAAACGGATATGTTGTTTAGTACACATGGTATCAGTTTGGAATATACAGTTAGTTTATCATGAAAAACACAGTGAAATGGCCATGATAACACAACGAAATGATCGTCTTATACAGAACAAACAACATAATCTCTTGCTCCCACCGAGTGGGACTCGGCTGATTTCGCCACAAGATTATTCAGGAATCGCGCACATGTTGAGAGAAGGTGTCTAAATCAAACCATGGTGAATTAGGAGGTGGGGATTTGCAACAAATCTTCTTATAGGGGGCATCTCAAACTCAGAGTGATATTTGGGGTGGTTTTTGCAATTTTCCCTATAATATATAAATAGCTCATTCCTTTGAGAAAATTACGTTGTCATAAGTTTGCTTGATTGAATTTAGTCATAAGACGTTTGAATTTTTGCAATAGAAGTACTTTCGCTAGATAAAACTACTTAGGGCATATACAATGGGTAGCTTGGCAAGTGGCTTTGGCTCACGGCGTCAACCTTTTCAACCAGAGCCGTCTACAAGGGACGCGTCTCCCTGCGTTCCTCTGCTCCTTTTCGTTGAGCCACGGAGCCAAGCTCCGCTTTAGGCGCACCGTGGCCAGGGGAGTGGCTCGTGGATACCGCTCCCACCCATGGATTTTTGCCTTCCACCCCTAGCCCCAACAGATCCGACGATGAAGAGAAACTTCGTCGGCAACGGCGAAGAGGGAGGCGAACACGGTGGTGCCTCGCCATCCTCCCTAGGCTCCTCTGCCTGCTCCTCAGCCTCCTCCACCGGCGCCGCCACCATCTCCTCCTTGATGCGGTGCAGCCGGCGCCGCTCAATCCCGATCTGGTCACGGGGGGTAGATCCGCCCACGACGGCGTCGGATTTGCCACCTCCGGCCGGCGACGTCATTTGACGTGCCCTGCAGTGCGCGGCCGCACGGGCCTCCTCGCGCTCTCTGCCGCGGGGCCGGCGCCGGCGGGGCCTTCCTCCGCGCCCCTCTCCCCCTGCCCCGCGCCGGCGCCCGCGGGGCCCCCTCCCCCTCGCCGCAACCGGCCCGCCCTTTGGCCTCCCTCGCCGCTCCTGTCGCGTCGGCCGCCGCGGGCCCATCGCCAAACGCCGACGCCCTTGCCTCCTCGCCGCGAACGCCGCCGCCTGGGCCTCCCTACCGCGGCCGCCCCGTGGGGACGCATCCGGCATAGCGGCCACCCGAGCCTCCTCCGCCGGATTCGGGATTCCCCCTCCTGCGCCACATCCTGTGTCCGCTGCGCCACTCGTGGCCTCGTCGCCGTGGACCTCGGCGTTCGCCCTGTCGTGCCGCCGATGGTCGCTCGCCACGTCCTAGAAATTTTACCTGGCCAGACCATCCCCGCCCTGCTCTTTCTCTGCCGCGCCCCTGCACGCGGCGTCACCCGGGAACCTCCTCGTGGCGCGCCGCCGGCGTGTCCTTCTCGCGTCGCCTGCGGCCGCCGCCCTGGCTTCCCGCCGTGCCGCCCCGTGACGCTAGATAGGCGGTGCGACTGGGCACCGCCGGGACGCGCGCAACGCCCTCGCCGGGAACGACCTGGGATTGGATTGGTAGACCAGCTGGATCGGGGGGAATTGGGGCTGCGTATGCGGTAGGGTTATGGGTTATAATTTTTTTTCTTTGACATGAAACTGGTATATTTTTGATCGAGGGCAAAATGGTCATTATTAAAGAAAGATATCCACAGTTCTACAACGGTGTGGATTGAGCGGGATGCATGTTTTGGGGAAAAAGATGGTGTGCTATGGCACTTTCTGGGAAGTTGGCTTTGTCGATGGCATTTCTGGATTAGAGTGGCTTGTCGATGGCATTTTGAATGGATTTCTCAAGACTGATCATGGAGATCGTTTGTCAGATTTTAAGGTATTGCTGTTCCCTGCTGCTGTAGGTTTGGTGACTTTCGTTCTATACAAATCTGTCCCTAATTGCTGTCTACCAAATTGTAATGTTGAAGTTAGCACTGGCAACATATATTTGAACCTTCAGAATACTCTTTGTCTGTTTTATTTAGATACTTATTTTTTGGCTACAGGCAGTTTACTCCGTTCTTAGTTACGTGAAACCCGGGAGCTAGAAATCGGAAACATATTCTAAACTCTCGAGAGCCAGTGCACGACTCCACGTGCCAGCACTGTGAAGGCCCTTGGCTCGCCGCGGCGTGGCGTGGCAAGAGGTGGAAA
Organism: Oryza longistaminata; assembly: GCA_009805545.1. Lineage (NCBI taxonomy): Eukaryota > Viridiplantae > Streptophyta > Magnoliopsida > Poales > Poaceae > Oryza > Oryza longistaminata. Next base: position 21,529,387 of record CM020184.1, on the reverse strand, counting down.
CGCCACGTCGTCGGTGTCGGATGATACCGAACCGATGATCAAATTTCGTCCAGGGTTCTGCAAAAGTTCCTCGATCCACCAGTGTTATCGGTGATGTTGGAAGAATGTCCGAAGGTGCGGCAATATATCGAAAAATGGAAATGGAAAGCATCTGATGGGAGAAATTGATTCGAGCAGTGGTCACTGGTCAGCGATAAAAAATTGAGCTTTCCTGGGTGCAGCCGCCAAGCTTGGGATGTTTGGGCCTGCTGCTGAAATGCTGTCAGGCTGATGATCTGAAATGGTTCGGAATGTGGGCATGCTCATGTCATGTGTTGACAATATCCATGAAGTCAGAGCTGTGGGGTGAATTGTGAGGTGGCTTTATTGTCTCCCAATTGGTGCTAGTCGAAGATACTTTTGTTTCTATATAAACCAGTTTTGGATGGGTCGGGTTTTCTAGTTTATGCTTCATTTTCTATTTATAAAAGAGACAGGCAGTCATGGTCGGTGTCTACATATGAATGTTGAATAGTACATTTTTCTCCGTGTGTCTAATATTGTAAAATATTTGATAAAGCCAGTTTACACTTGTAGTACTAGCAGAGTAAATTAGTTTACGAGTCACCCAATTCATCACGTTTCTAACTTATGAGTTGAGTCAACGAGCTCGTCATTGTTAGTTCAATACTGTATATAACTAGTGGAGATTACCAGACTAATCCGATTATCGGCGTGCAACGATGTTTTTTCTTGTTTATGGTCCATGTCTGCACAAGTATGATTGGCCTTCCTTCGCTCTTTGCAGAGCCGCAGGCCCGCAGCAGTGCACTCCTGCACAAAAGGGAGTAGCTATTTTTTTCTTTTTTTGATCTTACGGAGTAGCTATTTTATTTGAACAGATTGCAGGAAATGGTTCTCGTAAATTCTTTTATATTGCTTGTTATTTTTATGGGAAACACACTATTTAAATCTATACTCCTTACAAAAGGAGTAGTTACCAACTCTTAACTTTTAGAAAGAAAATAAATTATATATGGGGTTAGAGGGTCCACATGTCAACTACTCACACCAACTTTCTATTTTTTGTGAGAAGAAAAAAAATAGCATGAAGCTAGAAAGGTCCGCATGTGAATAACAAATATATACAATAATTAAGATATGTTTATTAGTATTAACGTGCTAATGATTAATTTTATATAATTAAAATCCCATTGCAGCGTAGAAGAGATTTTATCTAGGATTGTCAACTCATGATGTTCACAACTCACGATGGTTTGTCTGCATCCTTTGGTCTATGAATATATATATATAGAATAAAATCGTCCTCGAACCTTTTCTTCCACAGTTAAAATGTTGAAGAGCGTATCGTTCCTTCGGGTCCATAGATTCTAGAAGGCTTTTCCAATAACCTCATCACCAAAGAATGGATGGACAAATTATAAACTTGTTGATTGTGTCATATTTATGAATTCCAAATATGCATCCAATGTTTCGCAGATATTGCCAGCATTGTCTTGCAAAGGGACAGGAAAAGAACAGAGGACTAATATCCTCTAGCCTGCATTATTACACATCACAATTTGATCCATCTTGCAGTATAACATGTCGTCTCTGCAATATATCACTGGTATTAAACCTGTCCTCAATATTATACTCTTGCTTTTCTAATCACTAGTAAGCGTGCACGTGCATTGCACGTTTTTCTCAACACACCTCATAGGGATATTAATCACTTTTAAAATTTATTTAAATTATGCTAGGTAGAAGCTAACAACTGTATTTGGCACCGTCGTATTAGCGAGAAATAAATTGTCTAACGAAAAAAATTCCAAATACTAGCCCACAAAAGCCGATGGAGCTAATTAAAATTATTCCTATCTCAACCAATACAAATTCCACAAAATGATACCAACATAAATCTTGATTTATCACCTGAATCATTTGTCTTGCTTGATATATATGTTATGATGGACATGTCGTCTGTGCAAAAGAATAAGGACGGGTTTGATTTGTGGCCTAAATTGGACTTATCAATTTTTGTCAATGCTAAATTTTGTAAGTTTGGTAGGGCAAAGTTATGTTTGGATTTGAAGCCAAAATAGCCTAATTAAGTTAACTATTGAAATGGCCTACCTTTCTTAGGCATGCTAAAATTTGACTTCAAACCAAATAGACACTAAACACTATTGAAATTGTCAAATATTGATAAGGCCAATTTAGGCCTCAAACCAAACCAGCCCTTAAGGTGTTAAGAAGAGTACTTCATGTCTTCTAAAAACATGTAAGAATTTAACAACCTTGTACTACCTAATAACTTCAGGTTTCATCGCATTCCTGCTCCTCCAAGAGACATATAGCGCTTAAGGTTGCCATAGAAATGGGATTCCATCAGGTACCTCTAGAGGAGTCACACTCATGGAGCAATGTATTTTCGTGCAACAATTGCAATCACTCACCTTCTGACCTTCAGACAACATCATCACTCACCTTCAGATAGCATCATCAGTTCCATCACTCACCTTCTGACCTCCCTATGGTATCATAACACGGGATATAAGAGGCATATACCAACGAAAACAGGGGAGCAGGAAAGATGTAACATAAGACAATGCATTGAAGATCTCATGTACACTTCCCACGTAATTTATGATATCTTGAATTTGTGAGAATGGCACGTAATTCAGAGATATAAATTAAAACTCAATTGATGCAGTGAAATTGCTAATATAGTAGTAATGGTCATCCAATCTAAGTTATTTGTTAGAAATTAAACCAAATATTTGCAGGTAGGCAGTAAACTATCTGTAGTATATATTTACTTACTTCAATTAAAAATCACAGTAAAAAAGGATATGAAATGACATAATTTTAGTAGCATCCGTGAGCAGATTATCAGGAGCACATCCCATAGGTTTCTCCTATTTGGCACACAAAGTGAAAAGAAATTGAGGACAATCCCGGGAGACTTCAGATATTTTTAGTAGTGGAAAACATTGTCACATATCGACAGAGTACTAAAGCAATCAAACACCATTTTTCTAATGAATGTTGCAATTAGGTTCACCATGACCCTCTCAATCAGTCAATCTTATCCAGTTTAATCATCTTTCTGCTCCTTGCATGGTGGGCACGGCCTTAGGAAGCACAACCAGGGAAGAGCTCCTAGCAGCCATGGTTAGCTGGTAAAAAACATTAGTACACATATTGTTAATGGTATTGACGGTAGAAGGCTGGTATGAGCAGTTAAGCACGAACATATAGATGTACAAATGGGTGATTATGGAATAGGGTTATATATGCAACTGTGCATCTAACATTTATGTACAACTGGATGATTAAGGAATAGGGTTTTGGCAGTCATATATACCTGATCTTAAGTGTAGTCCCACTTATTCCATTGAAGGCGCATCTTCTTCCAAGCAATTTAGGTAGTATAAAGTGTAGCGCCTCATGATTAGTAAAGAATTCAGTCATGACAAACTACAGTAATAAGCAGAACTTTGATTATATTGATGAATAAGCAGAACTAAACAGAGAGAGAAATAAACCTGCAACAATTGGCACTACAAGAAATTTATAGACATCACAAGGTTTGCATCTTCAGAGAGCACCCAAGCTGAATATGGCATCCTCCTCTTATCCTGACTCAAGTATTTGCAGACACATTAGTGAAAAATAATTAAAAAAAATGTGAACAAAATTTCTCAACACACATTAGGCAAAAATGAAAATCATTATATCAATAATTCTTAAACCACACACCAAAATACTCCTAAAAATAATTCATCACAGTGAAGAGAATTGGATAAAAGAAATGGAAGGGAGTAGAGACAAACCTTAAGCATGCTGAAAATCAATTAACATCTGCCTATCGAACATTCACGGCATATGGTCTCATCTGATACCTTAAACATGCAGTATGTCCAGGATGCTGCTATGAAGGATTACACTACAATATTTATTTCTTAATGCAAGATAAATTATAAAGAGACGGTGAAAATGATAGAAACATATAATATGGATTCAGACCTACTTTATAGCTTCTCTGCTCATAACAGTGTATGATTTGGTCCACAATAGTTGGCACTTGGAAATATTAGCTGGTCCACCTTGCTATCTCTGGGAGCAAAACAATGCATTCTCTAAAATCACAAAATAAATAGGTGAAGAAAGTACTATTCAGGTGGGAGTTTAAACTGACCCGAGCCTCTATTGAAGTTGGCGATTAGAGTATGATACCCTGAAAAAAAAAAAAGAACACCATTAGCTGACCACATGGGAAATCCTAACAATTAAATTGACAACACAAAAAAAGAAATTACCAAGACCACGGGCAGCAAGCATGACTTGGGGTGAAGAAAGCCACCAACGCAGGGCAGGCTCCCATTTGCCACTGGCCGCTCAGATTCACCGACCTCCTCAACATCTTCTCCTCATACTTCCTCCTCTAAGGCCCTCTACAATCCAAACCAACAAAACGCTCACTATTCAATTGATCACCTGATCGCATAAATGTGAGAAAGAATCGAATTGTTCACCAGCTTGCTGGCTTCATCTATCAAACATGCAAGTTAATCAAGAACTTCCATTCAGATCGAATGCAAAATATAATGATTAATTCCATAATGTTTGAGATGATATAGTAATTTAAGTACATACATTTCTGATGTCACCATATTTCAAATAGCAAATTAACATTAAGTGGTTAGTGGTTACTACCAGGAACAATATATAAATTTATCTTCCGTTGTCAATATTAGCAGCAGTAAATCAATATTTCTCAGCTGGCTAGCAGCAATCAACGACTTCAGCTTTCATGGCAAGCAAAATTTACCAGTTCCTTTATAGCACTCTGATTTGAAAAGGTTCTCCAGAAACTAATGTGGTTATAGTAAGTTGATCTTTTAGGCATACCAGTGAACCATCGGTGGGGATCACGGTGGATATTCGTTGACTATGTCGATACTCGAAACATTCAAGGAATGGCGCCAGCCACATTGTAGATGGCAGAGCCACCACTTGCCGGAGCAGAGGCTAGGGCAGCCAGCAACGTCAGAAGGAGGCTGGTGCGGAGCTAAAGAGGTCACCATCACCGTCGCGCAACCGCGAACCCCATGCTCATCCTTTAACCCCAACGTCTGCTATCAGCAGGAGCAGGTTGTGGTATCGTCCCCATTGCAAATGCCCAGTGCCAGATCCCAGCAGCAGGAGCAGCAACGGCCTATAACTGGGGCACAGGGTGATGGGTCAACCGGCGACGAGGCCATGAACTCCTAAGCCACGCCGGCAATGGCTTGAGGGGACGAGACGACAACAGGTCGGTGGGGATCGACACCGGTGCGACGACGGCCGGTTGACAGGGATGGGCGCCGCACTCGGTTCCTCCTGAGGGAGAGAGGACGGAGATTTTGCGGAGGCGCGGTGTAGCGGCGGCGGAGGACTGCGGCAGAGCGGCACAGGCGCACAGCAGAGGCGTCACGAGATGCTAATTTCAAACCTTCGTCTGGTCATATATTGAGGAAAACATCCTGGGCATTTCTCATCGCACTCATATATTCTACTCCGAACAAACCCTCTCATCCTGTTCATTTCTCATCGCACTCATATATTCTAATTTCGCCACGAGATGCTCCAGTAATCACGCATGTGAACAGGGACTTGTTGATTTAGACACCTTCTCTCTACACATGCGTGATTACTGGAGCATCTCGTGGCGAAATTAGCCAAGTCCGCTCATCGTGATGATTTATCACACCAGTCCTTTTGCATTAGATTGTGTGGGCTTAATTCCTGATTAAACTGTATTGAAACCTGCTATTTTGGGTGATATGACCAATTGCAACAGATGAAGTCATGCAGCTATAATCTGGTTATATGATTACTGCTTCCTGTTCAAATGTTTCTATATTGCTCGTTACATCCGAAAAAAAACAGATATGTTGTTTAGTACACATGATATCAGTTTGGAATATACAGTTAGTTTACCATGAAAAACACAGTGAAATGGCCATGATAACACAACGAAATGATCGTCTTATACAGAACAAACAACATAATCTCTTGCTCCCCCCGAGTGGGACTCGGCTGATTTCGCCACGAGTTCTTCAGGAATCGCGCACGTGTTGAGAGAAGGTGTCTAAATCAAACCAAGGTGAATTAGGAGGTGGGGATTTGCAACAAATCTTATTGGGGGGGGGGGGCATCTCAAACTCAGAGTGACATTTGGAGTGGTTTTTGCAATTTTCCCATTAATTAATTAGCAGCTAGATGCTAGCACGGATCTCAAATACCATATTCTACGGCGAAAAAAATGAATGATGGAAGGCTCATAAATCTGTCAAATGATTGTTAGCAATTCCGAAAAAGGGATAGTGGAACTTCTACAATTCTCTACTATTATAAAAGTTAAAAATGTTTTTGCCATGAACCTTGGTACGTCATCCTTTTCCGTTTATGTTTATATTTTTCATCCAGCGCGGTGTCCGATGCGGAGTATTTATCGGTTGTTCGTATGAAAATGGGACCGCCTATGCATCACTCGGGTGATTTTGCCCAGATTTTTTCTTGCCTTGGATTTGCATCCAACGGACTACAAAATAAAATAACTAATCACAATTTACTTAGACAATATTTTTATCAAAACAGTGCACTTACATGTCATGTCAACTAAATTTACATATGTAATTTTAGTTATATAGGACTGTAATTTTATATTGAAATAAAATAACTAATGCAAATTTACTTACACAATATTTTTATCAAAATTACAGTACACTTACATGTCATATCAACTAAATTTACATATGTAATTTTAGTTATATAAGACTGTAATTTTATATTTTAAATAAATACTCTAATATAAATTTACTTCCACAACATTTTTATCAGAATTACAGTGCACTTACATGTCATATCAACTGAATTTACAAATGTAATTC
>CM020184.1:21502052-21522442 GCA_009805545.1 Oryza longistaminata | reverse complement strand
TCGCGAGCGGAGGAGGCGGGGGGACTCGGCGCTGACAGGAGAGAGAGGGAGAGAAGCGGCGATGGACGCGAGGTGGGGAGGACACGCGACGACGCGATGGGTGGCGCAAGAGAAAGAGAGGGAGAGACGCATCGGCCTGGCTAATGTGAAGAGGCGGGCACGGTGGGGATGGACGTAGGGATACGGAGAAAAAACATCCTTGTGGCTTTCTGGGTGTCGGATTACCTGTTGGGCTGGCTGGAGTACCTTTCACCCGATGTTTCAGATTTTGAAGAGCTCACATAAGTGTATCCTTCATTGGGAGATGAAGTTGCCTACTATAGGTGTGGCTTTGATTGTAAATGTCCTTAATTGTCTTATGTTTTACAAACTAAAGCTTCTACTCCGTTTTATTGGTAGGCCAAGCAATAAAAAAATAATTAGAATTATTGTAGAGCGCAAGTATTTGTGAATCACAGGGATTGTACGAACCTTTGTTCGAACAGAATGAATGTACACAAGTTCATACAGCACCATCGCTCCCTTGATTGATCTCGCTCTACCATGCACAATATGGTTATTTAAGTCATTTTAGATTGTTTCCTCGTCCCTTTCCCAATTTTAGTTATATAGGACTGTAATTTTATATTTGAAATAAAATAACTAATGCAAATTTACTTACACAGTATTTTTTTTATCAAAATTACAGTACACTTACATGTCACATCAACTAAATTTATAAATGTAATTTTTGTTATATAGGAATGTAATTTTATATTTTTATTTTTTATTTTAGTTTGAATTGTCTTAAATTTTCAATGGTTAAAGAAATCAATTTTTACGGAGAAAATCGAGAAAACAACTCACTAGAAAGGAGATTTATTTTGCAAGAGCTCTCTCTCTCCGGACAGAACGAGAAAAGAAAGGGAGAAAGAGAACGACAAAAAAAGCGCAGGCGAGGGAGCGAGAAAACGGCTAGGACGACAAGCTCGGACCAGATCGGCCCACGTGGCTCCCCACGCGAAATCCACCACCAATCTAGCGCACCATCCGACGGCCAGAAAAACGTCAAATTTCTGAAGAGAAATCACGCGACAAACGTTTAGCAAAATCGTATGAAAATCGGGCAGCGATTCATCGCCGTGCATCTTAACAGTTCACTAGAGTCCATGGGCTCCTGGCCTGGTGCTGCTCCTTGGATGGCATGTTGTGGGCCTGGCTGCACAAAGCAAGGAAACTGGATCACTTCACACGGGGGGCCACAAGGCGTGCGACAAGTAGCGTGAGATCTCGATCAACGCTGCCTCTGCTGCTCTCCGACCCAGTGCTTGCACAAGTGGGTAGTATACATGAGCCCTATATAGGTTAGTAAGCTTTGAATCAATGATCATAATATGGTCCATGCAGTTATTTGTACCTTACAAATGTAATCAACTTTTAATTTGCAGCCTAGAAGTTGATTTAAGAAATATTTTTATTTTTTTAACAATGGCTTCTAAGTCACTAAGGCCATAATATATAGTAGTTTTGTCCATAAATTATTCTTTTATCTTTATCTTTACTATTATAAAAACTAAAAATATTTTCGTTGATAGTTTGGTACGTTATCCGTGCATGAGTCGTTTTTAAGTTCGTTCGCTTTTGGAAATACACATCCGTATTTGAGTCGGGTTTTAAGTTTGTTTCATTTTGGAAATACATATCCGTATTTTTTTTAACTACGTATCCGTAATTGAGTCAGCTTTTAAGTTTGTATAAGAAATCTCTTTAAAAATAACTCGCATGCTTCAGCTTTTAAGTTTGTATAAGAAATCTCTTTAAAAATAACTCGCATGCTAACTTGAGATGATCGGAATCCTAATTGCAGCTCATCATTTTCTAGAAAAATATATATCAAAACGAATTTCACCTTAACTAAATTGTATAACAATAATAAAATTAAAATAATCTTCACCCGTTGCAACACACGGGTAATTTTTCTAGTTAACATTAAAGTTTATCTTTATTTGGTTTCATAGATAAAAAAAAGTTATGTATATATAACATACTGAAAATTTGCTATTTTCTAAATATGCATCATGCCGATTCTTATGTTTTTAATAACTTCCTAAACCTAAGAAATTACAATTAGAGGGATCTCCTAAAACTAACATGCATAAAATCCATTTTTGGTATTTAAAAACTTTCATGGTTTTTATTTTAAAAATTGGTCTTGTTAAATTGAGGTATTCTCTTTGATTTGATTTTGCATCTTAAACCTTATTTCGACCAAAATTTCCTTTCTTCAATTTTAGTTTGAAAATCGTTTGTACTTTTATTAATTATGGTCCAACAAATCCTCCAACACTACCTTTGAACCTAAACCGAAGCAATTCCAAATTTATTGGAATTAATTGTTGACCCATCCTTTGATTTCAAACCTATTCTTATTTATCGCCAAATATTCAAGTTCCTCCTTTTGATCTAGCCACCAATTTAATCCCTTTGGCTTGATTCCCTCTTCGGCACAAGAATAAAATTATTACGAATATTATGAATAATTGCTCTTGTGCTAAGAAAATAGACTCTATCCCTCCACCCCAAATCCAAAACCTTATTTAGCCCATGTCTAATTCTTTAAATTTCATACAACATATCTTGAGCTAAAATTCTATTTATTCTACTCCCTCCATATTCCCTCCACATACTCAAAAATATTCAAATCTAGGACCATATTATTTATGGTGTTGAATATTTTGAATTTCTATTTGAGTGCATTAAATAAACTCCCTCTCCAAAATATTGCACTCAAACCAACTAGAGAAATATTTCTTTTGGAAATTATATTTCCTTCAAATTCAAACTATTCAAATCCTTTTTAAAAATCTAGCCATCCAAATTCCTTTAAATTAATTATTTAAGTCTCTAGGAAAATTAGACTTTCGCGGCGTCGAGCTCCCGTCCGCATGCGGCTGCGACTCGGCGGGCGGCGGAGCCAAGCGGAGGGCGCCAGCCTCGTCGTCGTCGTCTTCCGGCACGCAGCAGCGCGAAGCCGTCGGGGCGGGCCGAAGCGGGGGGCGGGCGAGCGGACGGCGGCGTGAAGCCCAACGGGACGGACTGGGGCAGCGACGTGGGCGGATGCCTGGGCGAAGTCTTCTTGAGGTCGTCGTCCCAGGCGGCGGCGTGACCGTGGCCGTAGAGGGGAGATGGGGGAGAGGGGAAGAAGAAGAGGTAGGGGTGAGAGTGATATGTGGGGCCCACGTGGGCCCCACCATTTTTATTACTTTGTGTGTGAAACTGATATGTGGGTCCCATGGGGTTTAATTTTTTTCAGATCGAGTTGCCACGTCATCGCCACATCAATGCCACGTGGGATGAAGACCTAGTCAAAGGAGCCACGTAGTCGCCACGTTAGCCAAAACCGCCCTCCATACTGCCGAGGGACCTTGTTTGTCTGGTTTTGGTAAGTTGAGGGATGGATCGTATCCGGTTTTGCGGTCAAGGGACGAAAATCGGACTGACCAACAAATAGAGGGACCTAAAGTGAACTTATTCCTTTCCAAAATACCCTTTAGCCACTAAAAAGCCGCCGGTTGGAACTTTACGCCTTCCATGGGGACGTTCGTGCGGTCTATCGACCCCGACGTCGGACCGTTGGTTGTAAAGCCCGGCAAAACCAAACCTAAGGTCGAAGTGCTGCTCTTGGCACCCCACGCCTCGATGCGTATAGTAGTCGCAGCTTCACTATTTCCTCGACCTCCACAGCACGCCGCACAGGTAGCTCTTAGGCTCTGTGTGATCCTAGTTGCTCCGCCGTCACTCACGGTTGTCGGAGCAACACTTCCGCCCCAATAAACACACACAAACCTCCTATCCCTCTAGCCGTTATGCTATCTGTTGACACCGGCTAGAGAAGACACCAAACCTAATCGTCATACTACCCAATTCTAATGACGACTAGCAAACACCCCAAATCCCAGCCGATATTCATCCTACCTCGATATCGGCTTAATCAAATGAAACCCTAGCCAAGCCTGCTATCCAAACTCCATACCAGCCATTTACCCTCCAACGACCCATAGCTTAAACATGAAATACGAGCCGATATGCTATTTCAGCATCGACTCGAGAACAACTAAACTCTAGCCACTATTCCACCAAAGCCTAATGTTGATCCCCTCTCCAACCTAACCTCCAACCCTCTAACCTCCACATAAAATATTAACCCAATAATCCCTATACCCTTTAAAGGAGATAGATTATACCCTAAACCCTAGCCCTCTTAGCCGTATATTGTTTCCTTGCTATTTTATGGATTTTATTGAAATTGGTCCTTCCTCTTCTCTAGTAGAGTCTATTATATTTTGGAGGCAACCTGTGGTGTTTCGAGGATCGGATAATCAGGTTGTCTACCTTGGATTTATTCGCGTTGGAGCAAGGCAAGTTATTATTCCTGCCCTTCGAACATAATGATCCTATATTCTTATATTTCTATTCTATGCATTAGTCATTCATGATTTTGAATGCATAACCTGAACATAGCAAACCAGATATGCTAGCTTTGCTTAGCCCTGCCTAGTTAGTCTGCATAAAAAATATAATGAACTTAGATTGGGACAGTACATAGGAATTGGTTGATTTCCGGGTGGCTAGTACTGTCTCAGTCGATATAGTTATTACCAAGTACTTATGTCGAACGAACGAGTACGACCGCAATTCTAGAATGGGGACAGGCCTTGCAAAGTAAGTTATCTAGCAAAGGTGGTACCTCTGTACAGTGGTTCTTATTTAAATCCTCGCGCAGGAGGCAAACTTATGCCGAGAAGGGCATATGCCGCGAAGGGCAAGTATAACATTTACCGAGGCGCAGGTAAATGATTTGTTGAGCTCGAGTGTGTCCTGGTTGAGATGACGGGGGTCTCTCAAACCAGTTCTCTCTCTAAAAACCTCGGGAACGCCAGAACTCCTCTCGCTACTGATAAAGTTACGTTTAGAGTGCATGAGGATGAGAGTTCATGGAACAGGTGCCACTGATGTTAGTAACCGAAAAGCTTTGCCATAACTAAGCTAATGAATATTGGCATGTCATGGATTGCGGGTAAAGCATACATTTACTGCAATAAAATAAACATGAATCTATTCGAATAGCCGTGCTCACGGAATTGAGTATCGGGACTCATATGGTACTTTGGTTAGAAACTTAATTCAAGATTTTACTAAATGCTGCTGCATTTAAAGCATCAGGCTTTCTACTTCTATATTCTCTGCCTTCTGCAAGTAATCGTAACCCTATTCAAATATTACCCTTTCATACATTCATTATTGAATATAATAGCTTGCTGAGTACGTTATACTCACCCTTGCTTCAACCCCCTTTTTCCAGAGTTAAATTGAAGTTCTTGCCGAAGCCAGGAGTTCAATCATATAAGTTAATCTTATTTCAACCTAGTTCTCAAATCTAGATTAGTTAGATGGTTTAAGTCTATAGCAAAACATTAGGGTTGACTCATTCTATAGCTCCTGCTATAATAGTTAGCCACAATCTTGTAAATTCCCCTATTATTTTATGTAATAACATCTCCTTTCGTGCCTTGTTTAATGTACGCAATGAAGATCCAGATTGTTGAAGCTGTATCAATCTATTGATCCAGGGCTTGATACAGTTAAACATGTCGGTTTCCGAATCATTAGTTTTGGGAGCCGACGGTATATGCTTGTGCTTTTTACATAAATTGATTTCTAAAGGCGGACAACTTAGCTATATACATATGTTATTAATTATTAACTATTATAAAAATGTTTAGCAATTCAGAAAACCTGCCAAGCCCATAAGCTCTCCAGCTGGACGATGCCTAAGCTTGTGCACTCATAAAATGTCGAAGTGTGAGCAAATTCAACAAGAACTAAAACTAAGTTCAAGGGGAGATCCTGTTTGTTGCGTCGACAAAGATTACCATTAGAGACAGAAATACAACTCACTTTTGGGACTCCTCATGGATAGAAGGGTGCAGGCCAAAGGACTCAAGCCATTGGCCTTCACTACTACAGAAAGGGTAAAAGGTGCCAGTTCGGAAACCCTAATAGGTGCCGGTTTTCCGAACTGGCACAAAGGAGGCGGCACTGAAGATACTTGTCATCGGTGCCGGTTCTAGAACCGGCACTATATGTCCTAATAGGTGTCGGTTCTAAGCCAAATTGCCACGTGGCTGTTAAAATAGGTGCCGGTTTTTAGTTTAAAACCGGCACCTTTATGGTCCTAATAGGTGCCGGTTTAAGCCTAAAAACCGGCACCTATTTGTTGGGTCAAAAAAAAAATTGCAGTAAATTCATCAATACAACCCTAATTCCATATAAACCCAAATTCATCCCTACAGCCCCACATCTATACAGCACATTCATTCACATTCACATTCATCACAACAACAATTGCTCCAAACTTCTGACAGCAGCTGTAACACCAGTACCGAGTTTTACAGGAGATGTGCTGTTTGGATCAATCCATCCTTTGAATACATACCCAAACCCAGCAGGCCGCTTCTTGTCCATTGATCGTCTACCGGTTAACATCTCGAGTAACACTACTCCGAAGCTTTCCTTGCATAACCAGATTACAATTTGAGCAAAAAAAAAAAAAATCCAGCATTTGGATATCACAGCACTACATCAGTCCATAGCACAAAGGAACGGACATCCAAATTTTAAGGTTATATATATAATTAGTTACAACCAATACAATTAAGGGAATATGGAACACCTATCTACATAGAGGAAGCATGTTGTACTGAACTACTGATTGCTGATGTTTATGATTCATTCAAGCATACCTCTCATCAGAAGTTGATCCTTGTTGAACTGAAAAAATGTATAAGCAATGACTTCTACTGCTGGCCAGGTTCATTTCTATGTACATTAAGGATGATAAAAATGTTGATATTTACAGATGTTCCAGAAGTAAAATTGTAAAGACAGGATACGTGTTTCTCCATCGATCCACTCCTGGAATGCAGCACAGAGAAAGAGAGAGAGAGAGAGAGGGGGGGGGGCATAGGCACTGACGCCATGGGAGGGCTGGTAAGGCAGTAGGAGATGGCCGGCAGCTGGTCCTTCCGGCGGCGGCGTGGGACAGAGGTGGCGGAGATGAGGATGGCGGCGGCGCGAGGTGGAGGCGGGGACGGCAGCGCGGAGCGGTGGCGGTGGGAGAGGGAGAGGGAGAAGGAAAGGGAGGAGAGGGTGTGAGCGGCGGCGGCTAGGGTTGGGGAGGCGCTCGCAGACACCGACGCGACGGCGGCGGTGCGAGCAGAAGGCGGAAGCGGCGCCGCGAGCGGGTGGCGGAGGCGGAGGGGCGCGAGGCGGCGGAGGCGCGGCTAGGGTTGGGGGGAGGGGCGGGGTTAGTGGCCGCCGTTTTGCAAAACAGCCCCTAGAATTTCAAGTTTTACAGTGGGGTCCTAATCAGGTGTTTTATCCTTCTACCCATGTAATATCCAGATTAAAGAAGGGCCTAAACGTATAAAATCAGCTCAGAGGGACTGCTAGTGAGGGTCTGCGATCAAATTACGTGCAAATCGAATGATTTTTTCGCAAATTGCACGGCACGCATACTGTACACTCCAACGTGGCATTGCCCAGTGGTTGCTCAGGTGCTCCCCTTTTATTGGAACAAAGGTGCCGGTTCTTAAAAAAAAAAACCCGGCATCTTATATATGGGACCCACCAATGGCTAGTGTGGGAGGGAGAATATTAAAGGTGCCGGTTTTGGGTCGAGAACCGGCACCTTTGTCTTGTCATACCAAGAAACGACACCTTATATGTAGGGCCGACCGTCAGCTATGAAAAGCACTATTGAAACAAAGGTGCCGGTTTTGGTTGAGAACCGGCACCTTTGTCTTAAAACCGGCACCAATGTGTGGGGCCCGCCTACGGCTAGTGTGGGAGGAGAAGATTAAAGGTACCGGTTTTGGGTTTAGAACCGGCACCTTTCTCTGACATAGGTTTTAGGTGTCGGTTTTATTTAAAAACCGGCACCTATTTAGACATAAAGGTGCCGGTTTTTGAATATATGGTGCGTGGAGGTGGGTGCATGAGCGGAGAAGGCATTATAGGTGCCGGTTTTTGGTGTACCGGCACCTATAGTGGCGACACCTATTTGCCTTTTTTAGTAATGCTTGCAATATCCAAGAAGAAAGGGAAGTCCCTGTTGTGGGTAAGCAGAACTATGCTTGGATTGACAACATGGATCTAGAAGCAAACCCACCAATTTCGGTGGCCCTTATTGAAACTAGTCACATGGACCATTGTTCGATGCATTCAATTGTGTGGAAGTTCACAAATAATGGCCAATACTCGGCATCGTCTGCTTACGGGGCACAGTGCCGTGGGACGCCAATCACGATTTTTTGACTCGTTGATTTGGAGCGTTTGAGCACCGGAAAAAATACAAATTCCATGCGTAGCTACTCATCCAAAATAGGGCGTGACACTACTACAAGATAGATTTTTCTGGACACCGCCCCCTTTTGTTTCCATGCTGTCCATAAGTGGAACCATATGGAAAATGCATTTTCCCCTGCGGGCGTCTTAAGAGGACCGTAGAAAATAATCCTCATTATCTCCGTGCGGTCGACTTAAGAGGATCGCACGGGAAAATCGATTTTCCGCGTGCGTGCTCTTTTTAAATGGACTGTACAGGAAAATACCTCCCTCCTTTCCTCCCTCCCACCCACTTCAAATTTTTCACATCCTCTCTTTTCTTTTTCCCTTTTATTCTCCCTCAACCACTCCTCCCTCTCTCTCTACCTTATCTCTATCTCAGCTACTCCTCCCACCTTCCCCTCCTTCCCCTCCCCTCCTCCGTCAACAGCG
This sequence comes from Oryza longistaminata, assembly GCA_009805545.1. Taxonomy (NCBI): domain Eukaryota; kingdom Viridiplantae; phylum Streptophyta; class Magnoliopsida; order Poales; family Poaceae; genus Oryza; species Oryza longistaminata. The sequence goes on along the minus strand of CM020184.1, from coordinate 21,513,625 downwards.
GGCGGTGGCCACGTCAGCGGTGGCCCCTCCCCTCTCCTCCTCCCGTGAGGGAGCAGCGGCTCGACGGAGACGGAGCAGGGAGAGAGAGCAGCGGCTTGATCGGGGGAGCGACCAGGAGGAGGAGAAGGTGGCGGTGGGGAGGGGCGCGGCGCCCTCCGTCGGCATGGTGCGGCGGCTGCTGGTGGAAGTGATGCTGCGGCTCGCGCAGCGGAGGAGCAGCGCCGCAGCATGGGCGGAGGACGGGTGCAGGACGGGTGGCGGACGGCGGCGGCGGCCAGGCACCTGGCGGCGAGCAGCGTGCGAGGCGACAGCCGGGCGAGGCGGCAGTCAGCGCGGCTGGTTTTTTTGGTTTTTCGCTTTTTTTTTGTTTTTTTTCCTTGCGGGCGGTATTATTTGACCGCATGGGATAATCAATTATCCCGTGCGGTTCACTTAACCTGACCGCACAGGAAAATGATTATCCTGTGCGGTTGGGCCGCCCGCATGCGAAAATATTTATTTTTCCAGACACTTGGGTCCAGACGGGGAAAACCTCTGCACGGAAAAATAGTTCATGTAGTAGTGGCCCCTCTGACCGGCTCGCGACTATGGGATGGCAAAATAATGGGCATTGCCCTCTGTGCCGTAGAGAATATGAAACGGCTCTACATATTCTTGCCAAATGCAGGTAAACATAAAGAATTTGGAGCCTGGTAGCTGTCTGGTGGCCTACCAGCAACCTGACCCTAGTCAGTGGGAGGCACTCCATACCATTCAAGCCTGATAGGAGAAGTTAGCAAACATGGTTGGCATTCCAAAAGAGGGTCGTGTAGTCTTATTCTCCTTGTCATCTAATAGATCTAGAAGGAAAAAAGTCAGCGAATCATTGAGTACAAGGAGACCACAACGACATACCTGTTTGCCAAGATTAAGGAAGAAGCAAGGACGTTGGTTCTCGCAGGAGCAAAGCGGCTGGGTGATGTTGTACGTCACCCTTGTATAGTGTACAAAGTCTTTTCCTTTTTTTTTACCTCCGGGGTTTGTATTTTTCTCCCACTATATTTAATGAAAATGCATCATCTCGTGCGGTTTTCCCTTAATTAATAGAAAAAATAGTATGGTGAAAGGATAAAAAAAGTATTAAAGTAATAAAACTTCTTAATTTACGGAGGATTAGTATGAGAAGGAATATAGAGATCAACCTATGATGGGAGTTGATAGGTACTTTAGCTGGGAAAAACGAAACGGCTGGTGCTTGCAACTTACACTTCATAATTGGCACTTGTTTATTAGGCACCAAAACCCAATTCAGACTCTTGCCTGCAAGCTGCCAGTGACGCACGCAAACGTCCAGAAAAAGAGAAAAGTACGTTGTAATGCAGTACAACCTCCGTCTTATTTTAAGTGCAGCTATATGTTTCCATGTTCAATGTTGATCATTCGTCTTATTTAAAAATTTTTAAAAAATATATAAAAAATAGTCACACATAAAGTACTATTTATATTTTATCATTTAGTAACAACAAAAATACTGATCATAACAAATTTTTAAATAAGACGGACGGTCAAACGTTAGATATAAACAGTGCAAAACTATAATCTTTCTATGACGGAGGTAGTATTAGCGAATTGGCTTTGCAGTTGGTCTATTCAGATGCCGTCAAAAAGATAATATCTACCTCCATCCACTTATAGAAGGCCAAATAGCCGCCCGGTACGGCTCAGCTCGGGCATGACCCAGGCACAGCCCGAGATTAGTTGGACCGGTATGACCCCATGCCTGCCAACGGGATGCACCTACGGCTCAGGCATGACCAAAAAGACATAGGACATGCCCGTGTCAGCCGAAAGGTACGACCAGCCCACCGTACCACATCGCTCGGGAGAGAGGAGTAGCTTACGGGCATCTATGCCACTACTAGAAAAAGCATTTTTCCCAACGTAGAAGTCTTATTTTCGCAGTCGGACATGACCTTTTAAGCCAAACAATCGCCTACAAAAATATAAATCGGGGTGAAGTTAGCTGTATTTTCGCAGGCGACCACTTAAGCGGCGCCTACGAAAATCATTTTCGCAGGCGGACCACTTAAGCGACGCCTGCGAAAATTGAGGCGCATATTAGGTGGTCCGCTTGCAAAAATCGTACCTACCTCCTTATCCTCTCCTCCCCCATCCTTATCATATCCTCACCTCTCCTCTCCACCACTCATTTCCCTCCCCGCTCTCTCTCTCTCTCTCACTTAGAAAAAATCTCCTCTCCAGCCCCACCTCCGTTGCCGGCCAGCCCCCCACCTCCGCGGCGGCGGCCGGAGGAGGCGCGGCGGCGGCCGGCGAGGGCGAGAGATGAGGCGAAGGGCGGCCGACGAGGACGAGAGAGGAGGCGAGGGGCGGCCGGCGATTTCGAGAGAGGAAGATTTTTTTTTCTTTTTTCTTTTTTTCTCCTTCCCCTTTTATTTCGTTCTGTTTTTTATTTCTATTTATTTTTTTAGTAGGTTGAAATAGGGGTAAACTCACCACTTCTAATGGAAGAGTGATTGTACCCACTCATCCATCCCACTCCTCCAACCAAACAAAAAAAATGGATCACCATATCCACTTTCATCCCTACAACCAAACAAAAAACTGGATCGCCATATTCACTCCACCAAACAAAAAACTGGATCGCCATATCCAGGAAAATATGGACCGCCATATCCCATCCAACCTTGACCGGGAACCAAACACACCCTAACAAATTATGGAGTTATTGAGTTTGAGTAATCTCACATTAATTTTATTTGGTCTATCAGATTAAATTCAATATTACATTTTTGTTACAATTTAAAATATTCTAGACTTGTGTAAGTAATAGCGACATCGAAATAAAGAGGCAACTGAGTTCAAGTACATACAACCTACCAAACACAATCTCCTATATACAATTTTTTATATCCAACCAACCAAACAACATCTCGTATGAGCTTGGCTCATCTAATACGTGCAACCAAACAACCCCTATTGCATCTGTCTAACCAGGCTAAACCTAGCCTGGATGAGGCATACGGGCCAGGCTAGGGGCATTCGAGCAACCAAACACCCTAAAGCAGGAGCCAATGATGTCACCTTTGCTCCCACCCCAACCCTCGAGGAGTTGGATGAGGCCCTGAGGCACAAGGAAGCCATTGCATGCAGGAGCATCTTCTCCGGCGTTGGGCCCGCGTGCATGCCGTGGTCCACTACTTCCAAGGGGTGGAGACTGGAGAAGGTGGTGGGCATGCCCGGATCAGGAGGGGAGGTGATCGCGGAGGGGGAGCTCGGGGTGACCCACAAGTCGCTAGACGCCACGGTGGGTGAGCTCCTCAAGGCGGTGAAGAAGGGAAGGTTCCGGAAGGGAGGGATTGGACGGCAGTGGTGATGGACCAGCGGCGGTGACCAGAAGGTTGTGCAGCCTGGCCCGGCACGTCATGCCGAGGAAGAGGCCAAGGGACGGCCCAACGGTTGGGCCATTCCGCGCGTGGGCCAGGCCAAATCTCCGTGCCATGGGCCAGTCGTCGGGCTGTGTGTTTTTTTTTTACAACTATGCATCCATTACGAACCTGAACAGCCAAATTTGTTCAGCCCAAATTTATAATACTAGAATATATTTGGTACTAGGTTTTCTTTTTATATTTTAAAACCGAGGGAGTACAAGGCTGAAAGAAGTGTGTTCATTTCTTTAGATTTCCTTGGGTTGACTGACTTGAACGACTTGAGAGATATCTACGGTCAGTCCGTTTCCTAGAGTGTGTCCTTATTGGTGACTTTTCCGGTGAAAGCTTTCCGGATCCTCAGGCCGATCTTATCGTGAATGGCAGGTTGAAACTTTTCTCTCCCTGAACAAGTTATTATGCAGGCATCTTTTGATCATAATATTAGACTACTCTAGAGTATGACTAATGTATGAAATTGTTCTCGTGCAATAGATTTTATGCCTTCGCATGCCTTCAAGGGTTTCTTTTGGTGGAAAAATATTTTTAGTTTGATAAATCACATAATGTTTAAGCTGGAAGAGTGAAAGATGTGACACATTTCTATTTTAGATAATCAATAGCGTGATAATAGCACGCTCAATGGTAGAGTCGCTCTTAGACATTATAAAATTATCATTATTAATCTTTTCTTTTTTTTTCACCCTCATGAAACCCTATTCCTATTTTTATAGATACTAAGACTCGATATGGGGCTGTCGTTAATCATATCAACGATATTTTGGCTCTTCTCTTTCTCTATCTCATGTTAGCAGATAATCAGTAAGACTAAGAACCTCTATTAGTGACCATTGTATATGCCCTAAAGGTTCTAGAGTCAGCTTTTCATACTTGATCTATTTTCATAGGCATCACTTCTATGGTATTTATCCTGCAAGAAGCAAGACAAAATTTTCTCCTAACATCATCTTCCCAAGCTTCACCACAATATCATGACTTAGGCTGTGTTTAGTTTCTGAAATTAGGGAGAAGTTTGGGGAAAGTTGGTAGTTTGGAAAAAAAAGTTAGAAGTTTATGTGTGTAGGAAAAGTTTTGGATGTAACGTGATGTGATGGAAAGTTAGGAGTTGGGGGGAATTTTGGTGTAAACTAAACAAGGCCTTGTACTTGTGAAGTTGGATGACTTATCTCATTCCCAAGAGAGAGTGATATTTGGACATACCTACGAGGCTCATATCAATATATAAGTCAAAGAAAAGTCTACTCGTTCTTTGCACGCCTCCTCTTATATATAATCTATACTAATATAAAAAGCACCAGTTCATCAAACACAGATCATTTCTGACCCTTAGATCTGTAAATTCAACGGTTTATATTAACGGAATTGCTAACAATCGTTTGACAGATTTATGAGCCTTCCATCATTCATTTTTTTGGCCGTAGGATATGGTATTTGAGATCTGTGCTAGCATCTAGCTGCTAATTAATTAATGGGAAAATTGCAAAAACCACCCCGAATGTCACTCTGAGGTTTGATTTAGATACCTTCTCTCTACACATGCGTGATTACTGGAGCATCTCGTGGCGAAATTAGCCAAGTGCCGCTCATCGTGATGATTTATCAACAAGTCCCTTTTGCATTAGATTGTGTGGGCTTAATTCCTGGTTAAACTGTATTGAAACCTGCTATTTTGGGTGATATGACCAATTGCAACAGATGAAGTCATGCAGCTATAATCTGATTATATGATTATTGCTTCCTGTTCAAATGTTTCTATATGCTCGTTACATCAAAAAAAACTGATATGTTGTTTAGTACACATGGTATCAGTTTGGAACATACAGTTAGTTTACCATGAAAAACACAGTGAAATGGCCATGATAACACAACGAAATGATCGTCTTATACAGAACAAACAACATAATCTCTTGCTCCCACCGAGTGGGACTCGGCTGATTTCGCCACAAGATTCTTCAGGAATCGCGCACGTGTTGAGAGAAGGTGTCTAAAATCAAATCAAGGTGAATTAGGAGGTGGGGATTTGCAACAAATCTTCTTATAGGGGGGCATCTCAAACTCAGAGTGACATTTGGGGTGGTTTTTGCAATTTTCCCATTAATTAATTAGGTCCACGTTGCTAATTAACTAAGTCCACGTTACTCTTCCCTGTTGTTAAACTAGCCGTACGTGTTTTTCAATGCTAATTTATGTATGATCCCACGCGTACTAATTACATCGTACTTATACTATAATTACATTTGTAATTTTAGTGTATTTACGATGTAAGTTTGAAAATTACATATGTAATTTTAGTGTATTTACGATGTAAGTTTGAAATCTACTAGAGCCCATTTGAGCCCCGTGAGCTTCAGATTATCCACGTGGCCTGTTTGTTTGTTTTTTGTATTTTGTTTGTGTACATTAATGTCATCCGTTAGGTGTTGATCTAAAGGGTAAGAAATCTGTATGATAGGAGGCTAAAAAATTTGTCACATGATGTATAGGCAGTCCCTGTCGGAAAACTGTGCCAAAAAGTTATGATATTGCTAAACGGGAGTGATTTTGTCCAGCCCTACGTCGTTGGCTCGTCGCAATTTCTCTTGCAAAACACGATTACACTCGTGCTTGTGATTTTAGCCAATATCCATTGTCGTATTTTCAATAGTACAACTTGTGCAAAACCCGTTTGAGGATTTTAATTTTTTAAAAAAGTGATTCTCCCAAAAGTTTGGCGATTTGACGTGCTGCTACTCTGTCCCTCTAGAGTTTAGTCTGTGCTGGCAAGTGGCATACTAGCAACAAGCCACGAAATCTTTTTGGCCCAGTAATCCCAAAGCTCTGACCAAAGCCAACTTCGGCTAAACGGCTATGTACTGCTCTCTGGGCCCTGGACTATATGGGCTTAGCCGGAGCAAAAAAAAAAAAAAGCCTTGTCAGTGGCCAGCCTATTAACGAAAATCCATGCAGCCCAATACAACGGTCGTTCAGAGTTTAGACCATAGCAACACCTTGATGTTGAACTAATCTTTGGTCAAGCCTTATTGGAAGGAAAAGGGGAGGAAAAAACAACATCATGAACGACCTTATAAAATAACTTGCACACGAGCTTGCACACGACACGAGCCATGCATGGAAATTAATTAATCGCGTTGTCGACGTCAAAAATTAAAATATACAACTACGAAGCAGCATGCGTTCCTCTCACCATGCAAGCTAGATTTCCTTAGATTTGAGTTGAGGCTGGAGAGAAAAGAGATGGAAAAATACCTGTAAAACCTATACTTGCATCAATTATCAACTGCGGCTTTAGTAGTTCTGTTACGTTGAAGGGTTTGTTCGGAGTAGAATATATGAGTGCCATGAGAAATGCCTAGGATGTTTTCCTCGATATATGACCAAACGAAGGTTTGAACTTAGCATGAAAATTCTGTCAAAATCTTCCAAGGTCTCATCACTCTTACTCGTTTTTTAGGACGTACGATGTTTGATCGAGTCTTAAAAAAATACTACCTAGATTACACAAGTTCAAAACAGCGGAACTACTTATGTATATGAACGTTTTCTTAAATACATATTTGGGATAATACTAAAAAATGGCATGTAATTAACACGAATTTAATTGGTACAAATTAGAACACTTACGGCTTATATGACTAGCTACTGCTTTGTAGTTTCCCATCACATCGATCGTAATTACCTTAGGGCAAATTCTGTATCTATATAAGCACATAAACATACAAAGCTAGCCAAAAATAATTGTGAGAGCTCAAAAAGGCAATATAGATAGCCGAGCTTACAAAAGCTCCAGAACAACAAATTCGATCACTTGAAGCTTTCTCAAGGAGATCCTTGCCAAGAATGTCCAGTTCTAAGGGTATGATTCTTCCAAACTTGTGTGGATCGATGTATTTGTGATATATATTCACTAATATAATATTATTCCACTCTAACCATTCGTTGATGTGTATTATTAATTAGTGCAGGACTTAGTAGCTCTGTGCCTCCCCAAGGTGGCTCTGGAGCATCCAAAAGGCACGCGGACACTCGTCATGAAGTGACAAACCTTACAGGTAAATGTTTTTTTTCTTCCAAATTTAGTTCAATCCAGCCATCCACAATGCAGAACTTATGTATAATATGTTCCAAAAGGATGTATAATATCAACTATATCCATCTATATCCCAATTGTCTCTTGTAAAAATACTGTAAAATGAAACATAATTATATAATTTACTACATGATTCATTTTGATTTCTACCTTTGAAAGTAAATAGTTTCTGTTGTCGTTTCGGATGAATTCGCTTTCCCGTACTACTTAATTTGTTCCAAATTTGCTGCTTCCTATATATTTCTCCGAGTTAGTTGAATAATATAACAAACACATTTCTTGTATCAACAAGAGGGCTGCCATATATATATAGTAATTAACTACCTTCGGATTTAAGTAAATGATACTCTGACTTTATTTAGGCAAACTATTAAAACTTTGACCATCAATAGTTCTTAAATACGAAAACATAAAATCCATGTGGCTAGATTTTTATTATAATAAATACTTTTACAGTACGTATTATGGTATTGTTAGATACTATCATTATATTCTATTAGAAAATGGTAGTGGTCATATATTTTATTCTAAAGTCCAATAAAGTTAGCAATGCCATATATTTTAATATAGAGGTATTACAAGAAACTCATTTCTGGCAAGTAGATATATACTCTATTGAAAAATATTAGGGACGGTCTAGTACTAAAAAATGATTACACATTAATTGGCATACATATAATGGCGATGGTACACATATTGCAAGCTTAGCTAGGTTGTTTAAATTTGTTGTAAATAATCTGTAGACCATCCAACTTGTCCACACATGTAGGATCGAAAGGTTTTCTGACACCTCGGAACAACAACCAGCAGCCCTACAACGGTCAAGGTGCCACAAAAGTAAGTCAACTGGGTGTCCGCGAATTGATACAAATAGCATGACAATTTCTCTGTTCGTTTTTGTTAAAGGACTTGTTATGGTGCAAAGCATCAGCATGTTAATTAGGCTTGAGAAACACACTGACATGTATATTTTTGTTTTCTCATCAGGCAAGGGCACGTCCAAATTAGTCGTATAAGCCATGAACCTAAATGAGCAGGGATTATCAACACTAATTCATTGTTCAAACCTCTGTGAAGATTACAATTAATGTACATATGTATATAGGTGATACATACGGAAAAGATTATTGTAAATAGCTGTCCACGTAGGTCATAATATCCACATCAATGGGATGGAAAAAAATAATTGTAACATGTTATTTGTTCAAATTTGTTGTATACTCCTTAAAATGGGGAGTTTATATATCTTCAAAAGTAATGTACAGCACATATTGTTCAATGTAAATCCTCACAGCGTTATTATTTTTTTTTGTTTCCAACAACCATGTTAACAGAAAAGTTTTGCGCTCTAAATAAGTAATTTTCTTGACAGTTTCTCGGCAGCTAAGGAAAGATATATTCTTGTTGGTCCAGACCGACAAGGTTACATATCTTGGAGCTTTAGAAAGTTCACAATCTTCTTAATTTGCTTGGCGGTCCGACCACTAATAAAACATTTCCTTACGGTTAGCAGCCAAAAAATCTAAATATTCCTTGCTTTCTAGACTTGGCGGTCAACCAAAGGAATAATGAACCTTGGCTGCTTTCATGCTATACTTGGCTGTTTTTGAACGCCAAGAAAATTACGGTTTCTTAAAATACTATTCTCCTATCTTCTATGGCGGTTCCTTAAGAGAACCGTCTAAGAAAATCAATTTTTACAGGTATTTTCCTCGAGAGAACCATATATTAAAAAACACCCTATTTTAACAAAATCCGCCTATAGAAATCATGATATTTTAGCTGGTTCTGTACATTAAATCATTTTTTATGTAGCATTAAGCCATGGATTTTCTTTAGGGTTTAGGATTTTCACTTGAAAGCTATTTTAATATTGCCTCTAAACCCTAAACCCTCAAAAATTGCGGTCAAAAAGAGAAAAACCTTCCACGTAGTTAATCATATACCTGTAACTTATTATAACATATTGTTAGAACCTAACAAGTAAATCTTAACATTCAAATATATGTGGTACATACCACATTATCAACAACTAAACCACTGGCAATATTAGCTCCTAAAGATTAACAACAAGAACGCCATATCATCAGCCACTAGAAAACATGACAAATCATCATCCTCTACATCATTTTCACAATATTTTTAACATATATCTTTTTACCATTTTCATAATATTTAACATACATTTATCCATATATTCCACAACAAAGCACAATGCATCAACTAGTTTTTATACCATTTCCTCATGCTAACTGCAATTAAGAATTATTATCTCCTATAAAACATAATTATATCTCCTAGCAGTAAGCCATGCACATGGTGATAATATATAATGGGTGGCACGCACATTAGTAAGTGGGCATAAGCTTGGACTCCTTCTGCGCACATATTTTATCTCACTATATTGCTTCATTGCTACCTAAGGTTGAGTTTACCTTGATGATCAGCTTTGCATGCACTTCTCAAAAGCAAACATTCTTTGCTCCAAGCCATCTTATGTCAACATGATGGCAAAGGGGTAGAGTGTAAATGAGCACTAGTAGAAAAAATGGTAGTCTAGAGTAGCTTGCAATTTGGTCATGCTGAGGCGATTGGTAAAAAATAAAGAAATATTTTTTTTCCACATGCGTGATTACTGGAGCATCTCGTGGCGAAATTAGCCAAGTCCCGCTCATCGTGATGATTTATCAACAAGTCCCTTTTGCATTAGATTGTGTGGGCTTAATTCCTGATTAAACTGTATTGAAACCTGCTATTTTGGGTGATATGACCAATTGCAACAGATGAAGTCATGCAGCTATAATCTGGTTATATGATTACTGCTTCCTGTTCAAATGTTTCTATATGCTCGTTACATCCGAAAAAAAACAGATATGTTGTTTAGTACACATGATATCAGTTTGGAATATACACTTAGTTTACCATGAAAAACACAGTGAAATGGCCATGATAACACAACGAAATGATCGTCTTATACAGAACAAACAACATAATCTCTTGCTCCCACCGAGTGGGACTCGGCTGATTTCGCCACAAGATTCTTCAGGAATCGCGCACGTGTTGAGAGAAGGTGTCTAAAATCAAATCAAGGTGAATTAGGAGGTGGGGATTTGCAACAAATCTTCTTATAGGGGGGCATCTCAAACTCAGAGTGACATTTGGGGTGGTTTTTGCAATTTTCCCATTAATTAATTAGGTCCACGTTGCTAATTAACTAAGTCCACGTTACTCTTCCCTGTTGTTAAACTAGCCGTACGTGTTTTTCAATGCTAATTTATGTATGATCCCACGCGTACTAATTACATCGTACTTATACTATAATTACATTTGTAATTTTAGTGTATTTACGATGTAAGTTTGAAAATTACATATGTAATTTTAGTGTATTTACGATGTAAATCTGAAAATTACATATGTAATTTTAGTGTATTTACGATGTAAGTTTGAAATCTACTAGAGCCCATTTGAGCCCCGTGAGCTTCAGATTATCCACGTGGCCTGTTTGTTTGTTTTTTGTATTTTGTTTGTGTACATTAATGTCATCCGTTAGGTGTTGATCTAAAGGGTAAGAAATCTGTATGATAGGAGGCTAAAAAATTTGTCACATGATGTATAGGCAGTCCCTGTCGGAAAACTGTGCCAAAAAGTTATGATATTGCTAAACGGGAGTGATTTTGTCCAGCCCTACGTCGTTGGCTCGTCGCAATTTCTCTTGCAAAACACGATTACACTCGTGCTTGTGATTTTAGCCAATATCCATTGTCGTATTTTCAATAGTACAACTTGTGCAAAACCCGTTTGAGGATTTTAATTTTTTAAAAAAGTGATTCTCCCAAAAGTTTGGCGATTTGACGTGCTGCTACTCTGTCCCTCTAGAGTTTAGTCTGTGCTGGCAAGTGGCATACTAGCAACAAGCCACGAAATCTTTTTGGCCCAGTAATCCCAAAGCTCTGACCAAAGCCAACTTCGGCTAAACGGCTATGTACTGCTCTCTGGGCCCTGGACTATATGGGCTTAGCCGGAGCCAAAAAAAAAAAAAA
>CM020184.1:21444827-21499827 GCA_009805545.1 Oryza longistaminata | reverse complement strand
AGTTATTATGGTTGACAGTGCACTACTTCCAAAATAATTTATACAAACAATCAAAAAATATTTTCACAGGCGGGTGAGTAAGCCATCTATCAATTAGGGCATGTACTAGAAATTGATGATTCAATTAGGGCATCTACAAGAATAAGTAATTTCCTTGGCAGTTTTAACTGTTAAAAATAAGTAATTTTCTTGACGGTTTCTCAACATCCAAGAAAATATATATTCTTGTCGGTCCAGACTGACAAGGTTGCATTTCTTGGCGCTTTAGAAAGTTCGCAATCTTCTTAATTTTCTTGGCGGGCTGACCGCTAAGAAAATATTTCCTTACGGTTAGCAGCCAAGAAATCTGAATATTGTTGGCTTTCTAGACTTGGCGATTAGCCAGCAAAATAATGAACCTAGGCTGTTTTCATGCTATACTTGTTGTTTTTGAACGCCAAGAAAATTACAGTTTCATAAAATACTATTGCTCCTATTTTCTATGGCGGTTCCTTAAGAGAACTGTCTAAGAAAATCAATTTTTACAGGTATTTTCCTCAACAAAACCATATATTAAAAAACACCCCATTTTAACAAAATCCGCCTATAGAAATCATGATTTTTTTAGCTGGTTCCGTACATTAAATCATTTTCTGTGTAGCATTAAGCCATGGATTTTCTTTAGGGTTTAGGGTTTAGGATTTTCACTTGAAAGCTATTTTAATATTGCCTCTAAACCCTAAACCCTCAAAAATTGCGGTCAAGAAGAGAAAAACCTTCCACGTAGTTAATCATATATCTACAACATATAGTTAGAACCTAGCAAGTAAAGCTTAACATTCAAATATATGTGGTACATACCACATTATCAACAACTAAACCACTGGCAATATTAGCTCCTAAAGATTAACAACAAGAACGCCATATCATCAGCCACTAGAAAACATGACAAATCATCATCCTCTACATCATTTTCACAATATTTTTAACATATATCTTTTTACCATTTTCATAATATTTAACATACATTTATCCATATATTCCACAACAAAGCACAATGCATCAACTAGTTTTTATACCATTTCCTCCTGCTAACTGCAATTAAGAATTATTATCTCCTATAAAACATAATTATATCTCCTAGCAGTAAGCCATGCACATGGTGATAATATATAATGGGTGGCACGCACATTAGTAAGTGGGCATAAGCTTGGACTCCTTCTGCGCACATATTTTATCTCACTATATTGCTTCATTGCTACCTAAGGTTGAGTTTACCTTGATGATCAGCTTTGCATGCACTTCTCAAAAGCAAACATTCTTTGCTCCAAGCCATCTTATGTCAACATGATGGCAAAGGGGTAGAGTGTAAATGAGCACTAGTAGAAAAAATGGTAGTCTAGAGTAGCTTGCAATTTGGTCATGCTGAGGCGATTGGTAAAAAATAAAGAAATATTTTTTTTCTTCAGTAGTGCGGGTGCTTTTCTAGTGTCAATGTGCATTTTGCCGCTAGAGTTTACCATTTCTTTGATAAGGAAAAATTCTCTTGATGTGCTATTATTTCTGCACGTGTACCACGATTACATATATTGACATACTATAATTATTTTTAACAACCAGACCACTCCCTCCGTTTTCTTTTAAATGATGTTTCCGACATGCTCGACTGAATTAAGGAAAGTGTGAATTGACACTTTTACCCTCCCGTTGCTATGTTCTTCCACATATCACGCCTGCACCGGGAGCAGACCAGCGGTGGCTGCGGGTGGCGGCTACGCAGCCTGCCTGCCAGTGAGTAGTGATGGCAGCGATGTGGCTATGCACAGGAGGGTGGGGCGAGCGGCCATGGAGCAAGGTGGGATGTGCGGCTGTGGAAAGCAGGCAGCAGAGGCTACAGATGGCCTTCATCTTCATCTTCTCTACCAAGAGGTGTGTTGACGTCTTGTCTATCCTGCATGTGAGCCTCAGTAGAAATGTGGCAAATGGAATCTTTGCTGCATGTGAATTTTTAATCTTGGTCTGAGATGGTGTGTTGTTCCTGGAGAGAATAATCTGTGGATCAGTACAAAATTATCCTCAGGTTGATTATTGGTATGCAAATGTTGACCCTCTCAGGGATAGACTCGGGGTGGGCTCAATTATCTACTGATCGAGATTGTGTGATCTCCGATGAATAATCAGTGAATGAATCTTGATCTCGATGTTTGTTCAGCATGCAGCACCACACAGCTTTGCAACTCTGAAAAATTTAGGTGAGGCTGAAAGAGATGGCAACAATGTGTGTGCATTTGTTTTTCTTTTCTGTATTCTGCCCATTCATACATGCTGAAGGAGATGGCAACAATATTGAATATTGCTGTATGTGAATCTTGAATCTTAGTCTGATGGTGTTGGTCTGATGAATGTTGAACATTTGGTTAAATTATGGGAGAAGATCCATAACTAGATGACCTCTTCTTAGGGGCATCTATCTATCTATCTATCTATCTATCTATTATCTATCTATCTATTATATACTAAAAGTACATTAAACTTCCTACAAACGCTCCTATATCGCCACGTGGCACTCTACAAACGCTCCTAAGCTGCCACGTGGCAAATAAACATCTACCCCTTAATTTTCATTTAAATTGGTAGGTCCTATATTTTAAACCATTAGATTAGATTGATATTGAAGCTAACAGAAAACTATGACCCCGCCTCTTCTCCTCCCTACGGTCCCACATAGGTAATATATACGTCCGTGTTTACACATGTACGTCTCAAAGAAAACCAAACCTAATCAGCCACAAATATATTTATTCAAGAGCACAATGAACGTATGGATGCGGCTGGACGTCCGCGTGCAGTATTGCATCTCTGCATGGCCATCTATACATGCATATAATTAATAATCAATACATCTATCTGAACCATTGTATTTGTTTAATTGAATCGATAAACTCGTATTGACCTATATTTTGAAGCCAACAAAATTATTACATGTTGGTCTCACATGCGTCATCTCGAGCTCTTAATAAATTAAGAAATTAAAGTTCTAAAAATCTATCTATCTATTATATATTAAAAGTCCATTAACCTTTCTATAAACGTTTCTGAACCGTCATGTGGTGCTCCTACAAACACTCCTAGGTTGCCAAGTGGTATTTTATAATCTCACCGTTGATTTTTATTTAAATTGGTGGACCTATTATTTTAGGTCATTAATTAGATTAGATCTATTTGCTTCCTGTTAATATGCTGGGCATATGAGTGAAACCGTTTATACCGGAAAATCTTACTTACAACAATAGGAAAAATAAAACCTTTAGGTACTCTTCATTTGTAAAAAAACGTAGATACGAATGATAAAAAACTATTAAGAAGATATTGTTCCCTTGAAGAAAAAGAAAGCTATAACACCCTAAAATATATGTACGTCAGTAGAAAAAATAGACGATTTTTAAAAATAGGATTTTCTATACTGGGAAAACAAAATTTATTACTCCACGAATATGGTCAAAAAACATGCAATAAAAATATATGAATTTAAAATATATGTTTTCAGTTGCACGAGCATTCTTCTTATTGGTGAGGCTTTAAAAGGTCGATCTTATAATATTTCACATATGTTTGAATGACATGCAAAGGATAGTAAATAGAACTTAGAAGAATATACATTTTGCGAGTGAAGTAGACAACATACATCATAAAATTCTAATTGTCATTTTTATCATAAATAATACAATGATCCAAATAGATAAAAGATGAATGCATGATTTAAAACTTAAAAATTATAATGATTTAAAATATATTGTTACAAATAAATATATAATTTAGAAGTTGTGGTTATTTAAAAATTATTGTTGCAAATATTTTCATAAAGAGAAAAATGGATGAAAAGTAATAACAAGAGGAGGTACGTGTGTACCTGAAGCGACAAACTTCCTACTAACACTCCTAAGCCACCACATAATGCCCTATAAACACTTCTCGACCACCATGTAGCGCTCTAATAAATTATATGAATAGTAGGAAAAAAGCAAAACATCCAACCATCGGTTCTCATTTAATCTGGTGGACACATTATTTTCAACCATTACATCTATCTTATAAATTACCAATTAAATTCATCTGTAAAAAGGCCCATGTCGTAAATTCGTAATGCCACTACCGACCAATATGCATGCACATAGGTCCGTAGGTATTCCTCCATAAGAAAAAGTATGTACCTACGTACAGTACGTATATAGGTATTCCTCAAGAAAAAATATGTACATATGTACACATGCCGGGTCCCACATCCTTATTTTTTCTTCTCATTTAGATTAGATGGAAAACCAAACTAATAATTTAAACTCATATTAACTATGCTTTAAGTTGTAAAAATATATGCTATTTCGAGTTGTATTCAAATTAGGCGCATGTCATTGAAACATCCATAAAAATATAAATAAATTAAAAGCATAGATTTTGTTATAGTTAAATTAGACTTACATTTTCCAAAATAAAAACAACTTTAACTCTGTATAGAATTTTCAAAAATTACTCACTCCCTATTGTTACTAAATTTATCATAAATATATTTTTGTGTATTATGTGTTTACTCTATTCATATATTTTTGGATCAAATATATTCATTTGACAGCATGTCAATATCCATTTTCTCCTACTTAGGCTTCATTCGATCTAGCTCATTGACTTAGCTTATCCAGGGCACACAAAAAGGCATGGCTCATTAGCACAAGATTAATCAAGTATTAAATATTACAAACTTGAAAATGAATTTATTTTTTTTTAGAAAACTTCTATAATAAAAATTATTTTGTAAAATACACACCATTTATCAATTCGGTAAACGTAGCCAATCCGGTAAGAACTTTAGAACTTAACCTTAAATTTATTAATTATGTACTAAAACTAAATATGTAGTATATAATATACTTTGTGAATCAATAATGGTATAATATATCAATCATATGTTCCCACTAAATCCTATGTTATAAGTTCTATATACAAACCACTGTCCACCAATCATCAAGTTATATTGCTTATGACACATCCATGCACATGCACCTAATAATTAATTGACATCTAGTAAGCACATGTGTCATCAAGCACCAAAGATAAAAGGATGATACTAAGTAGGTAACCATTAACAAAAAAAAATGATAGGTAAGTTGAGGATGCCACAAAATCACAGCAAATAATAGTTGACTACAATTAGATTGTGAGTATGAGTAATAGCATTCCTATACTCTTACAAACACTTGTAAGATACCATGTGATGCTCTAATAAATAGGAGAAAATTTAACAAAAAAATATAAGGGAAAAAAACATCTAGCCATCGATGTGGACTTAAACCGATGAATCCATTATTTTTAGCCATTAAATTATATTTATTTAGGTAATCCCTCACTCCTAAACACCAGCAAATCCCTCTTTTTTCACATACATACACAAGACATGTCAAAAACAAAAAAA
This sequence comes from Oryza longistaminata, assembly GCA_009805545.1. Classification (NCBI taxonomy): domain Eukaryota; kingdom Viridiplantae; phylum Streptophyta; class Magnoliopsida; order Poales; family Poaceae; genus Oryza; species Oryza longistaminata. Next base: position 21,494,384 of record CM020184.1, on the reverse strand, counting down.
AAAATACAAGAGAGTGTATATGGTCCACCCCCGTCTATTAGTTTTTTGTTTCTTTCTTTGCAGCCCTAAGGTTTTCCTTAAATTATGCATATATTTAGCGACTACTCTTTGCGAGGTTAACAAAGAAGCCACGATGCCATGGCGCCGCTTCATGCCACCCTCGCCAATTTTCTTGAAAATATTTTTTTACTAACGATGTAAAAGATAATCATAAGCGGTCATATAAACATGTGCACACCTACCCTATGAATACACATATGCACACCCAACCTCCGGCGAGAGAAAAATATTTGTCCAAAAAACATAAAAATGTACATACATATGAGAGACTACCATTCGCAAAAAAAAGAATACGTACATACGATAAAAAATTTCTTATGGAACCATATTTTATCCTTTTTAATTATGTTATTCTCATATAAATTGTGTTAACAATTAGTACAAATAATTTTGACAATATAGAGTATTCCTTTGTATATTACCCATGAACATGCATAGGTGAATTAGGTGTATAATAAAAGAAACAAAAATCAAAACTTATATTATGTTTGCAAAGGATGATGATACATAAGTTTACATATAACTAAGACGAAGTGGTTTTTGTTTCAATATGATAGACATTATCATTTAGGATATCAAAATCTATGATCTATTTCACGGTATCAATATTTTCTTCTTTTACGGTTAGGTTATGAGCTAATATATGGTTCTTATAGTTAATATGATGATATATGACTTTTTCAATATATTTGATAAATAAATAAATTGCCCGCGCATCTGCACGGGCTTTCTTCCTAGTTATTATATACTAAAAGTCCATTAAACTTCCTACAATCGCTCTTAAGCCGCCATGTGGCACTCCTACAAACGCTACTAAGTCGCCACATGGCACTATCTAATCTCAGCGTTGATTTTCACTTAAATTGGTGGACCCGTTATTTTACACCATTAGATTAGATCTATTATTAAAGGAAAAAGTATGAATTACCCCCCGAACTATCGCGGTCGTCTGAATTACCCCTCTAAACTATAAAACCAGACATTTTTCACCCCCAAGTTTACAAACCGGACGAATTACCCCCCTCGACCCAATCCGCGGTTGTTTTGGTCTACGTGGCGTACATGTGGCAGTCCAATCAGCATTCTATTTATTAAAAAAATGTAGGACCCACCTGTCATACTCCTCCCACTCTTCCCCTCTCTCTCTCTTCTCTCACGCGCACGACGAGCAGGGCGGAGGGGCAGTGGCGGCGAGGCAGAGCGGAGGGGCGGCGGCGGCGAGCGAGATGGCGAGGCGCGAGCCGAGCAGCGCGGAGGGCGGCGGCAGCGGCGGGAGGAGGCGAGGAGAGGCGGCGGCGAGGCAGGGCGGAGGGACGGCGCAGCGAGGCAGGGCAGAAGGGTAGCGGCGGCGTCGGCAAGGGACGCGGACGCGAGGCAGGGCGGAGAGCGGCCGGCCGGCGAGGAGGAGGCGAGGCGAGGCGACGGCGAGGCAGGGCAGAGGACGGCGTAGCGAGGTAGGGCGAAGGGCGGCGGCCAAGGCGAGGCGAGCGTTAGGCAGGGCGGAGGGTGGTGGCTGAGGCGAGCGCGAGGCGCGCGGAGGAGGAGGAGGCGAGGCGGCGCGGAGGTCGTCGGCGTCGTAAGAAGGACGAGGAGGCCGAGTCTTCGCGAGACGAGCGGCGGCGAGGAGTTCCACGGCGCTAAGTGCGTCGTGACGCTGGGCGCCTGGACGAGCAAGTGTCATCCCCATCCGTCGTCGTCCTCATCCCGTCGCCGGCGTGGACCTCCGCCGCAGCTGCCGCCCTTCTGCCCTGCCTCGCTCCGACGTCCCTCCCCCTGCCTCGCGTCGCGCTCGCCGCCGCTGCCACCGCCCTTCCGCCCTGCCTCGCTGCCGCCGTTCCTCCGCCCCTGCCTCGCCGCCGCCTCGCCTCTTCCCTCGCCGCCGCGCCCCTCCCCCCTGCCTCGCCGCTCGCCTCGCCTCGCGCTCGCCGCCCGCTGCCGGCCCTTCGCTCTGCCTCGCCGCGCGCCGCCCCCCCTCCGCCGCTCGCTATGCGGTGAAGAGAGAGTTGAGTGAGACAGGAGAGTGAGAAAGAGAGAGAGGAAGATGGTTTTTTTAATAAATAAATGCTGACTGGACTGTCAGCGTACGCCACGTAGACCAAAACCACCGCGATTTGGGTCAGGGGGTAATTCGCCCGGTTTGTATAGTTGGGGTGAAGAATGTCTGGTTTTGTGGTTCAGGAGGGTAATTCGGATGACCGCGATAGTTCGGGGGGGGGGGGGTAATTCGTAACGCTCCTACTATTTTACATACGTACATGATTTGTGCGTTAGTTTAGGTTTTATTGAATCAAGTTCCATATATACAATGGTTTGTACTGTAACCAAACCAAGCATAGCATATTACGTACTCAACGTTTCTTCTTGCAGAGTTTTCATCTTCTCAAGTCTATATATATATATAATATATATATATATATATATTATTATATATATATATATTATATATATATATATATATATATATAGTATATGTATATAGAGTAGCTCTATTGTACACCCCTCCCTTAGAATAACTATTCTACACCCCCTCCACTCAACTCCCCCAGTCCGGCCCAGCCCAGCCCACGCGCGCCCCCCTCCCTTCGCTCCAACCCGGCGCGCCGTTCTCTCCCTCTTTTTTCTTCTCTTCCTCCGCGCGCCGATCTCTCCCTCCCCTCCTCCCGATCTCTCCCTCCCTTCTCTTTTTCTTCTCTTCTCCCGCTTTTTTTCTCCTTTTTTCTCTTCTCCCTCCCCTCCTCCCGATCGCCGATCTCTCCCTCCCTTCTCCCGCTTTTTTTCTCCTTTTTTTTCTCTTCTCCCTCCCCTCCTCCCGATCTGCTTTTTTCATCGATCTCCCGATCTCCCTCTTTTTTTACTCCTCTCCATCGATCTATTCTTTTCTCTTTTTAGAAAAAAAGAAAATAAATTGGTAAATTCAAGACTAGAACACATGATCTCATGGTTCATAACAAACTCTCCTAACCAATTCACCCTATAACACTATGTGATTTGGGATCATTGTTTGCTTTCTCTATATATCTGTTCAGATTTTGTGAACACAAACCTGTTATGTTTACTATAGAAATCATACCTTGTTACTGTGATTCGGTAGTAACATTATCGCAGAAGTGCAATAACACAATATGTTACTGCGAAATTTAGAGGTCGTTACTGTGAAATTTATAGGTCGTTACTGCATTTTTTCAGTAACATTATGATGAAATTGCAGTAACAGAGAGCATATGATAGTAACGGTACTACTACAGTACCACCACTTTGCATAAAAGTTTTAAATCTCAATCTTGTGCAAAATACAAGTGCTAAAAAAGTGCATGTGCATGGTCACAAGTTAACACAAGTGCTAAAGTACTTCTCTTTGTCCATACAAAGATACATACATAGTAGCAAGCTTAGTACAAGTAAACTTTTATAATTCTAATCTTTAAACAATAATATCTCTTACATCGCATATTATTTTTTAGAATCGTTTTCACTATAATGCTTTAAAACAACGTTACAACGAGACAATAGTCATGTTACTACACGATGATCGAGACAAAAATGCTTTTATAACATTGTTACTGCAGAAAGTAGTCGTGTTACTGCACAATGATCGTCGCGTTACTGCGCCGTTCCAGCGAGACGAGAACTTTAAAAAGGTAAATCTCAATCTTTAGAGAGCAATATCTCTCACGTTATATAGTATTTTTCTAATCCATCTACACCATGATGTTCGTAAAAAAGTGCTTAACAAAACTAGATCCATCATGACTATTTTTCGATGTTGTTACTGCGAGAAAGTTGTCCTATTACTGCACGATGACCGTTATGTTACTGCGAAATTCCTGCGAGACGTGAACATCAAAGTGGTGGGCGGGGGAGGGAGTCAATGGACGGTTTGACTCGGGTTTGACCGGCGGGAGGGGGCTTTGACCAGCCTTTGACTGAGGTGGGAGGGGGGATTTGGGCCCTAGGAAAGGTGGGGGAGGTGGGATTGGCCCATGGAAAGAGGGGGGTGTAGAATAGTTATTCTAGGGGAGGGGTGTAGAATAGATTCACTAGTTAGTAAAGTAACAAAGACAAGTTCAAATTCAGTTCAAACTTGCTTTGAACTAGTTAGTAAAGTAGTTAATGTTAATATCTAAGTAGTTGAAAAAGTTTCATACTCATTTGAATTAGGTATATACTCAATTTCAACAATGGTGCCCGGGCACCATGGAGCACCAAACAAATTTTTCAATCAATCATTAAAATTTCAATATATATATACCTACTAATTAAACCCAAACACAATCAATCAATCATTTTTCAACAGAATGATTTATTTGAGAAAAAAATCGGGTGACGTTGCTGCACCGAACAACACGACGACATCACGAAGAAACTAATATAGACACTACTCTTTCAATGTAAACACCACTATTTCATACTTAAATTTAATGCTACTTATCTCACATGATGCCTTCGATGTTATATAGAAACTATCTCTCATGCAAGACCTGGTTTCCTTCTCTTTCCTCATTTATTCACCTGCCACACCATCTTTCATCCTAGGTGGCAGCTTATTTAATTCTATGGGCACCATCCTAGTCATCCTAGTCATTGGGTTAGGAGTGGCCTTATCACTGCTCACTTATTTTTTACTCGATATGTGTTTATAGCTAGCTTATAGTATGCTATTTAACGTACTCTTAGTCCAACTACAAGCAATATTTAAAACTTGATGCAATCCACGGAACATGAAGTGATGTAGCATCTTAACCGTTGAGAATTAATTATTGAATGATAAATGTTTTAGGCACTGTTTAGTTCCTCCAAATGGCAAAAGTTTTGCTGTTTTGCTGCACTTTTTGCCAAAATGGATCTAAACACTAGTAGCAAAAGTTGATAATTTGGCATTTGTCATTTGGGACTCTAGAGCAGCAAATTTTGGCAAAAAATCATTGGGAGCCGTGCGGGACGCGCACTACCCCTGCTGCCTACGTGCTCTCTCTCTCTCTCCCCCAAAATTTTCCCATCCACTTTTGCAGTAACATCATGACGAAATTGCAGTAAAAGAGAATATACGTTAGTAACTGTACTATTATAGTACCACTGCTTGTGCATAGCTAAATTTTTAAATCTCAATATTGTGCAAAATACAAGTGCTAAAAAGGTGCATGTGCAAGATCACAAGTGAACATAAGTACTAAAAGTACTTCTCTTTCTATATGCAAAGATACATACTAACAAGCTTAGTAAAAGTAAACTTCTAGAATTCTAATCTTTAAACAATAATACAATTGCCCTGTTACTATACGATAATCGAGACAAGATGTTTAACGAAACTAGATCCATCATGACTATTCTATAACATTGTTACTGCGGAAAGTAGTCGTGGTACTACATATTGACTGTCGCGTTACTACGCATTTCCAGCGAGACAAGAACTAAAAAAAGTAAATCTCAACCTTTAGAGAGCAATATCTCTCATGTTATATATTATTTTTCTAATCCGTCTGCACCATAATGTTCGTAAAAAAGTGCATAACAAAACTAGATCCATCATGACTATTTTTTGATGTCGTTGCTGCGAGAAAATTATCCTGTTACTGCACAATGACCGTTCTGTTACTACGTAATTCCTGCGAGACGAGGACAACAAAGTGGAGGCCAGGGGAGGGAGCCAATGGGCGGGTTTGACCGGCGGGAGGGAGCTTTGACCAGCCTTTGACTGAGGTGGGAGGGGGGATTTGGGCCCTAGGAAGGGTGGGGGAGGTGGGATTGGCCCATGGGAGGGAGGGGGGTGTAGAATAGTTATTCTAGGGGAGGGGTGTAGAATAGATTACTATATATACTAAATTTTTGAGATAAAATTGTTGGATCATGTGTATTTGTTTTTTTTTTTGCCTGTTCATGCACAAATTAGTTTGGATCCTTGTTACTCTAGGGCTATGCTAAAGAATAACATTTTCTGATCTAATCTCTATTCCCTGTTCGTTTTATGAGTAAGGCGTTGTTTAGTTCCCAAAAACATCACATCGAATATTTGGACACATGCATCGAGCATTAAATATAGATAAAAAAACTAATTGCACAGTCGTGAGATGAATCTTTTGAGCCTAATTAGTCTATGATTAGCCATAAGTGCTAAAGTACCCACATATGCTAATGACGGACTAATTAGGCTTAATAAATTCGTCTCGCAGTTTCAGGCGAGCTATGAACTTAGTTTTTAATTTGTATCCGAAAATCCCTTTCAACATCCGGTCAAACGTTTGATGTGACACAAAAAAAATTCTTTTCGCGAACTAAACACAACCTAAATATCCTTGTAGTTTTGTATTCCTTATATATCCATCGGGATTTTTTTTTTACGTTAAGCAGTTTCATTGATATAAGTAGGACTTTGGTTGATAGGCTAGCAGGTACTGTGATAAATGAGTATATACTTAGCTGCAGTCATTTTTGTTGTTTTCCCATGCAGAGGATACTGAAGTATTCAATGCTACTGTGTGACTACAATGTCGGGTGATATATACTCCACCAGTTTGCAATGTCATTTTGATATATGCTAAATAGATAATATCACCTGGTTAATCGAAATATATCATTTTTTTTAAAAAAAATAACAGTATGGACATATCAAATATCCCTCGTGTAACTTGGATATGTCATTTACAGGTACATCAATCCATTTATCTATTTCAAATTACAGAGATATATCATTTTGCAGATGTCATTTGCAAAAATAAAAACATGATGTAAATACCACTCACAATGTATTAGTGGAAAATTTCATTAGTTTGCAATCAATGGGCGTCGCCTGCAAGGAACACAGTCCAACACAGTAACCAAAAATGCTAAATGAATGGCAGCCACAGTCAAAAGGGTGTTTTTGGTACTCACAGAGATGCATCGGTGGCCACATGGTCCATGTCAGTAGAGAGAGTACACAGTGAAGACAATTCAATGGTCCTATGGCTGATAAGTTCATAGTAACCCATTATATATATGCACAGATCTTGGAACACTTCAATGGTCTAGATTCTGGGTGCATATGAACTTGGGTTTCATATCTCTCTCTCTCTCTCTCTCTCTCTCTCTCTCTCTCTCTCTCTCTCTCTCTCTCTCTCTCTCTCTCTCTTCTCTCTCTCTTCTCCTCTCTTCTCTATATATATATATATATATATATATATAACTACTGTATGGCACCTACGGATTAAACAGCACCGCACATTAGTGACCAGGCCCATCCACTGTCCACTCCATTACTCCCCTCCTGACGCCGCCCACTGTGATTACGCTAGTCAATTTTTGCTATTACACGCAGCAGTTCCCACTCATTACGCACCCTCCCCCCTCTCCGCACATACGTTGATTCGTAGTAACTTTTTTTACTACTACTCCGTCCCAAAATAAGTGTAGTTTTGCACTATTCACGTCAACGTTTGACCGTCCGTCTTATTTGAAAATTTGTGAAAAAATTAAAAACATTTAGTCCACATATAAAGTACTATTCATGTTTTTATCATCTAATAGCATAAAAAATACTAATCATAAAAAATTTTCAAATAAGACGGACGGTCAAAGGTTGAACATGAATAGTGCAAAACTACACTTATTTTGGGACGGAGGTAGTACTTCTACATAGCCTACCATATTTTTATCACTCTCAGTTAGTTAATTTTTAACTAGGTGTGATTCAGCATAGGTTGTGTTTATCCATTAGTTATACCCATTTTCGTCTTCCTTTTTTCTCGGATCTGGGCAATTGCTACAATGCGCCGGCACCGGCGACGCGGATATGGAGACCAAGCCGCCGTCCACGAGGCGACGACGACCCATAACGACGGGCAACGGAGGCCTCCGCGAGCAGGCGTCGATGGGCGGCGGGATTCGGGTGTTGGGCGACAGTTGCCTTGCGTGGAGGAGGCGGTGACGGGCCACGAGACCTGGTGGCGAATCTGGCACCGGCTCGTCCGCTTCTACCCACACCACCAGTGCCCTAGGTGAGGTCCAGGGTTGCATCGTGCCTCTTCTGTGGTCACCGGGATCCCATGCTTCCCTCCCTGGTGCTGCTGAAATCTGCCCCAAAACGCGTAGCCTCCGTGGCATTCCCATCCGGCGCACATCGCCTGGCCGTCCTCTTCTGACCACCCGCCGGCAACCACACGCAAATTTGGTGGTGGCATGACTGGTGGCGTGCTCGAACCAGGCAAGGAGGGACAGAGTCACAGAGCTCCGCCAGGTCCACACTCGTTGCTGCGGCCGAGAGCAAGCGCTCTTGCCGTTGGGGAACTGGTCCCAGCGTGTTGCGGGACGACGACTGCCTCCGCCTGCACCGGCCCATTGCCGTTCTGCACCTACAGCAATTTGTTCATGTTTGCAACACCCGGGATGAGGCTTTCTACTTCTAACTGAAGCAATTCTTGATTTCCTATCCACGTGTGACATTGTAGCTACCTGAAGCTCTGATTCTTGATGGTTCATATGGTTGGTTGCCTTGTCTATAACAGGTCACTTGTTCGACAGAATGCAGCAGGGAGACGCATCGCTGGATCGTGTTTGCACCAACACTGATTGTGGGTGGGCGAGTTCTGCCACTACATGCATTTTTTTTTTCAAGAAGGTGAACATAGATCTATGTATTCAGTTCTGGGATGATTACTTTTTTATATCGGACTGCTGCAATTCTGATTCTTTCTGCTAGAGAGCGCAATAGTATGCTAATTTGATTGCCGCAAACTTGGATTCTTTATTCTACTTGCACATACATTCTGGAATTCTACTGTCCCACCATTTTAAGTAGGCTATTTTCACTCGTCTAGAATGCATACATGTTAGTGTTAAGTTTGAACACCATCACAATCCCATATCTGTGATGCCGTGCATAGTCTGAACAAGGGATAGCACATGCAAGTATACACTCTTGAGTAGAATTGAACAGAGAACCATTGCCACATTATCTGAGCCTGCTAAGATCTTGTTAGGTGGATACTAAACGAAAAATCCAAATACGGTTTCACTGGTACAAGTACATGGCAAGAACCACACTATCATGTTTTATCTTCTTTTCCTTTTTGAAGCCAGCTATGGTTTCTTTCTTTTCTTAATGAGTCTGCATTATGCAATTGATGTGCATTTGGTACTGAATATTGAATTATGCAGTGTTGACTTGGCTTTTGAACTCATGCAGAAGATTTCCTCGATATCGGAACATAACTCTAATCTGGCCACTCCGCACATCCGGCCGCCGCTCCGCGCCCCACACGCGTGGTGGGGGTGTTTCCGATGCGGATGCGGGCAGCTCGATGGCAGATCCGGCGCGGATCCTGCACAGGTGACGGCAGGTGCGGGCGTGCGGCGGTGACGGGCGATTGCGGGCGGGAGGCGAGGCGGCGGTGGATCCGGCTGCCGTCCGCCCCTGCGCGCACGGAGGCGACCTCCGCGGCGGCGAGCTCGGACTCCGATGAACATGGAGTGCTAGCAGCGGACACCTTCACGACGCGCCGCAGTCAATGTCCTTAGCTAGCGCTAACAAAATTTTTACTTGTCATGTACATCATCACAATTCATAACCATAAGTTAAAATTTAACCAGCCACAAATTTCGGACGAAAAAATTTTAATCCTGTCAAATTTGTTTTTTTAAGAACTTTTTCAGTTAAAATTTTACCAATTTCACTGGACATAAGCAAAAAATTATTGTATTCTCCAAATACATCATGGCAAAGCATAATGTTTTTACTCACGATTTACTCATGACTAAAAATTTTACTACGAGTAAAATTTTTACTCGTGATGACGTGGACGATTATTAGACGTCCAATTTTCGATCCAACGGTAGTTTCCAAGTTATATTTATGGTTTCCACCACATATTGTATCTAAGTTAAACGTTAACTCATACCGAACTATATCTCAGTTAAACATTAACTTCACAACGATGTCATCAAAATGTACCACCCAACTAAACCATGTTTCACCGTCAACAGTTAATTTTTTACTGAATGAGGATGGGTCAAGATAGTAATTTTTTAACTGGGTAAGGATGAAGGTCACGAGATGTGCTTTTATGTAAAGTGATTTTTTTACTCGGGATAGAAATCACCACTCTAGATATTTGTATGGTAAGTAATTTTTTAACTCGGTAACAAGGGGGACAGATAGAGGATAGATGAGTAGTATCGCTTTTTTTACTCGGATGGGAGTGAGAACACGGGGTGCGTAGGCGGGATAGGAGAAAAACGGAAAACAGGGAACGAGAGCGGATCAGAGGAGCGCCATGTAGCGCTACCGTATATATACATACATATATGTATATATACATACATATATATGTATATATAGATAATTAGTAACCAAACAATTCATTATGGTATTCAAGAGCACTATGCACGGGAATTCTAGACTTTACGCTTAGTTTGACAATTAGCCATGCCAAATTAAATGAATAATTTTTCCAAAGAAATCTTCTATTATATATTAAGAAGTCAATTAAATTTTCTACAAGCGATCTTAAGCCGCCATGTGACACTCCTACAAACACTCTTATATCGTCACATGGCACTATCTAATCTCATTGTCGATTTTTACTTAAATTGGTGAGCTGATATTTTAGAACAATAGATTAGGCGTATTACTAAAAAGTAATAATATTTGGCTGGCAAAAGAAAATAAGTACTTCCTATGTACGATTGAAAAAACAATAAAGCTTACATACAGTTAACGAGAAGGAAAAAAAAATGCCATGCACGGACTAACGATAAAAAAGATAAAGCCAAAAAAAATAAGTACGTAGTACCATTGAAAAATAATCGTTTGTCTTTAGAATAGGATTTTCACAATTTTTTTTGATGGTTAAAACAGCAGGAGAGTCTCCTACTGATATATTAGAAATATATAAAATTTACAAATAACATATGTACAAGAGGGGATTACATAAGGATATCAAGCCATGATTTCCGGAAGGGTTGATCTAACAGTTTTGCTGTGTGCACAAGCAGCACAAAGTCTCTCTTGAAGTGATTCTTCCATCGTTGGAAAGAAATAGGATTTTCTACAATTTAGAAATAAAATACATTACTTTACAAATTTACGCAAATATAAGTTGTCAAACTATAGATCTATAATATTCAATCAATGCTCTATGAATGTTCTATCTTTTAAATTATTTTAGAATCATATATTCAATTTGTGATCGTGTTGTATTCCTTTAATTAAATACATCACAATGCTTGAGGCCGGCATATAATAATTAATGTTATGATAATTTTCAAATAATTTAACATCATATTTAGGTCGTCAAATATCATTTGATGAATATACAAAGCTAATTTAAATCTACATATATAAAAAAAATGAAAAACAACACAATTTAGTTGTGTTTTTTCAAGTAGATCTTATTTATTTTTAAATTATTTGAATTAAGATTCTCAAAGTTTTTTCTTATTTTTTGAACTATTTGATTGGTATTTGAGAAGTGACCAGCACAAAAATTATATTCATGTGAAAAAATATCAAAAATATTTCTAGCCAATGATCATGCTATAATCCAACACATTAGTCCATTTTTGAGATTTATGGCCATATAGTGTGTTTTTTTATTTGGCAACTAGTTTTGACAACAAATGAATAATCAAGTAACATGTGCAATAAACTACCTATGGTATATTTTTTCATAGTTGATAAGGTTCAATATTTCAGGATAATTGATGGATGTATGTCAATATGTCATACACTCTACTGACGTGACTATAACTATACTTCAACGAAATAGTTATTGTACATAAGTTTGGGAAAATAAATGCATTCTTCAAATTAGTAAATATGTCTCATGTGATTATGAATCATAGGTGTTGAAAATAAACCAGGCGATATTTTTCAAAATATAAACAATAACATAGTGCTATGGAGATTATCATAGTACTATTTTAAAAATTCACTTTGTTTTGGATACATATAAATTCCCCAATTGGTTTGGGACAAAATTTGACTCTTTGGATTTATGTGACGCAGGGAATATAAGTAATATAAGTCTATGTTTAATTAGATGAAGTAGTCCTATTAGATATATTTTTAATAGAAAATATCATTCACTAATATATCATAAAGTCCATCGTCATCTATAGAATACAAGAATAAAATGTTACTTAAAGTTTGTAAACTCCAAAAATAAGATATGCTAAATATTCCGAAAAAGAATCACACATAGTACAAATAGATATGAACCAACTCCATTATTGTGATAATTTTTTTTCTCATAAATTCAAGACTGTACAGTTTCAAGTAATATGCATAAACCAATTATTATCAAAAACATGTTTAAAATAGAGTCAAAGAGTATTTCAAAGATATCATCCACACATAAACATTTGTACTAAAAATTAAAGCAATATACCCGCGCATATGCGCGGGCTACCTTTCTAGTTCACATAAAAAAATGTAATCTTCCCTTAAGAAAAACATTTACTCTGAAAATTTCCGATTTTCATCGAAAAGTTTGATTAGTGCTGGCTTTCATCTTATTAGTATTTCGTACCAGTGCTAGTTTTCATCTGAAAATTTGATCATTGCAGAGGTCCAAAGTTTCAGGCCTAATTCTTACTCTTGCTACATATCCAAAATACAGAGGTCCTCATGATACAGCCATATGAGAAGCTGATAATTACTGATTGTTTGTAACTGAAAATGCATGAGACTAGATTCACATATATGGTCTCCAAGCTTCAGTTGATGTATATCTTCCTTTACCCATTTATAATTCGATTTCAGACACCTTTTATTTGGGAGTATGAAGTCTAAATATTGAATTTGCTTTGAATAGGTGGAGGCAGTCTACACATGGAGTTCTCTAGCTGAATTGAATGGTCTCTACTGGATAATGCTACCATGAACAGGACAGTAGAGGTTAAGCTGCGCTGATTTCCTTTTCGCAGTTCAAAATCTTTAAAGACATGACCAGCCATCTTAGAGGTTGCTTTGGACTAGAGATTTTAATCTTCAAAGCAATTTTAACTCATTAGGGAGTATATTTATAAGAGATTTTATCTTTTTTTTAAGAAAGAACGTAGTATAATCAGTGGCACAGCTAGGGGAGTACCACAGGGTGCCAACATTCCCCTATCCAAACACCACCACCACTACATCCTCCCCCACTATTTTTACTAAGATAAGTATTAACTATTTATCTAGTTTATTTGTGTAGCTTGAAAGTATTATCGGTTTAGTTAGTTAGCAAGTCTAAAAACATTAGCAAGAAACATGATCTACAAAATTAGTTTGTGATTTCTCATCTTTTTCAAAGTAAAATAGATGATACTTATTTGTGAGATTATTCAATAGTTTACATTGAAAGAATTTAGCAATAAAGACTAGTTTCAAACTTTCAATGATATTATTAAAGAGCTAAAATTCAAGTTTTTTTAAAGGACTAGTTTACGCATTGATTGTTATTGACGGTGACTACTTGACCTCCTTTGCTATCAATATTAGTTATTCGGTCTCATGGCTTATCCTCACCCCACACCCCTCTAATCTCAAATCCTGCCTTCGTCCCTGAGTATAATATATAACTGTTTCTAGAATTATATCAAAAGGATGGATTCCAATCATTCATCAAAATATTACAAATTAAACATCAAACATTGAAATATGGATTAATAGCTAGGAATCATAGTCCCCATTCTAGAAACCCAAGTATCAATCGACATACATGAGGAGCACAAATGGTGACGGTAAAAGAAGATTATGGTGAAAAGAACATCATGAACGCTGCAAGTTGCTAGACACACTTGTGGCAACCAAAAACAGAAAAACACAATACAAGCTTGGATGCAGACACATTATTTATTCAAATATTAGCTTAACCACTACTTTATTGAATACACCGTCCTGATCGGCTGATGGCATCATTCGATCTGACAATTCTCAACCTTAGACCTGTACAAAGAACATAGAAAAATCATGGAAATGTAAAATTCTGGATAAGTTTTGCATTAATAAATAAATATAGGTAGTCGTGCATTCATAGTTTAATATAGGCATTGGCAATTTGGCTTTGTGACATTAACTAGCGTTACTAAGTTCATTCTAACTGACTTTCTTGCAAATCTAATGGGGAGTACTTACCACTGCCTCGGGAGTGTGGAATACATGAATATCAAGCTCTCTTATGTCATCAGTGGCAGTGCTACTCTGGGAATTTGTAAACTTGATAGTTCCATGCACACTAGCAAATGTTCCAGTCCCACCCGTAATGGACCACTGACCATTGGGTTTGACACCCAAGAGCCCAGACACCTCAATTGTGGACCCTGCAAAACTATTCCATACACAAAGACATTAAGTTTCACGTATCTCAAGTACTCTTAATGTAATGATTCTAATATCATCAATCTTGTGTACAACTTTAATATATTTTGGAAATGTAATTTTGTATCTATAGAAGAAATAAATACTATCAAATATTTGGTGGAAACTAAACAGTACCTGCCAATTCACGAAATATACAATCATGTGTGTAGATCTTGTTTTTACCTGCCATCGCTGAACACCATGGTGTGAGCCATGTACCAGCTGGTGGTGGTTTGACCAGCTTGGAGATGAAAGCCTTGTAGACGTCCAACAACATTTTCGTTTACACTGGTTCCTGTGGTGAGAAGCCAATCATGAACATACATCTGGCCAAACCCTATAGGTTCTGTTGAGTTTATCACCCCATATTTGTTCCGGTTTGGAACACCTGGCAAAGCAGGAACTGGTGCAAGTACATGTGAAGGCTAGTCTCATTCTCCTGGGAACACTTGCATGGACATGGATAGATGTCTCCAAGTATGTTAGCCTTACAAGGACTGCTGGCAGGCACAGGAAGAGAAAAATCAAGCAGTGAGAGGGAGTAGCCATGTAGTGTACGATTGTTGGCTACAGTTGCAAGAGGAAAAATAGAGAGGTGTTGGGGGGTTGTATTGTTTGTGTACTGTGTGACAAATGAGGTAATTGGAGTGGTATTTATAGAACATCATATGGTGAAAGATGAGGTGGGATAATTACGAAAATGAGAGAAGAATTCATGTGACGAATATTATTTATTTCTCCTTGGCATGCCTGATGATCGATGGTACTTGTTTATTTCCCCTTGGAATCCCATATGATTCGTAGTACTAATAAAAAAAAACATGGATTCAACACCAATGCTGGAACAAATCTTGACCATTGATCAGTATGATTTTTTTTCCTATGAAAATATTTTATTCTCTCAATTAATAAATCAGCTCAAAAAAGAGAATTCATTATTAATGCCCACAAATACAGTTTTCTAAACTTAACTGTGCATGAAAGAATTCAAAGTTTACTAATTTGACAATGTTCTACTCCTAGGATAGCAAAGTTCACCATTGAAACTTGAAAGTCAAAGTGATTTCAGACTTTCAATTAGAAAATAAAAAACGTAAAGTGAAAAGAACTGTTCATGTACATGAATTATTAGTAAATTTCTAAACTAGAAATAAAAGTCATCTCTGCTGGTTTCAAGATTGAACTGTAATGCATCAGTACCAAATTCACCATTTTTAAAATACTTTAAATTCAAGTTTTTTGGTGGAATTTGATGATTTGATCTTAGGATTTAAAATTTGTATCGTGGTATACGCTAATACGAATTTTAATATATAGTAGATGGCATCATTTTATCACCTAGGTGTTATAAATAGCAAGTCCTTAAAATCATTCAATTCCTTTTATAATTAAGAATGGTGAAAGAAAATAAAAGGGTAAAACTGACATTTTACATGGCTACTCTATACTCTTTTAGGTGTATATATTATTTTATTGCCAGGAGTATCCAGTGACAAATTACCATATTTTAAGATGTTTAGAAGCAATGCCTTATAAGTATGATGTCTACCGCAAAGACCAGAATATTTGAATGTTCTATAGTAAATTTTGCCAAATTTTTTATACTAAAATTTGAATATTATACATATGCAAGTGAACTTTCAACATGACTATAGTGAGATCAGAGATGTGCCACTAGTTTCCGTCTCTTGGAATATGTGTTAAGAGATTCATTCGTGGGAGTGTGAGTGTGGTGTTACGTGTGTAGGTGTGTGCATATGCCGTGTAATCTAAAAAAAATTCTACATCACATCTAATTGATAAATTGATGTGATCAACTCCTTTTGTACATGATTTAGCGGTTTGGGGTATTTTTGGTGTTGGTTGAGGCGGAGATTTATCTCATGCTAGTAATTGGCTCATTGCCAGCTGATTGTTGCAGACGTATGGTGGGTCAGATTATAGCGAGGTCACTGCCAATTGTGCTATACATATAGAAGTCAGGGGCACATGGCTACCATGTTGGCGTCGAACAAAACTGGGGTGGAGTTATACGGAAAACGTGCTGAGAGGGTGTCAGTGGGGTTCTGGATGTGATATATAACTATGTTAAAAAAAAGGTGACTATGCGAGATCAAGATTTACAGATCATACGGAATATATTCAGGTGTGGTTGTTTTGCACATGGCCATGCAGCACGTATATGATGGGTCAACTTGTAACATGAGCACTGAAAAATATAAATAATGTCACGACATCCATGAGGCAAGGAATATGATCAAGCTAGTTGGGGAGGTTAAGCATAAAAATGTATTATATGACTAATAGAAGTCATGCTAGATTAATCCAAATGTATTAATCATACAAGGTCGCAGTCATGTGCTGCAGAAACAATGGGGTTGATAATTGATCGACCAGATGACTATTGCTTTCTGCCATCCCTATTCCTCAAATAATAACTACTGTATTGTACTATAGAAGATTTATACATATAATTGAAGTGCATGGAATCCTGCAGAAACAAATTTGACTTCTAGTAGTATAATACATTTTGATACTTCACTTTCTCACGTAGCTTATTCTATGCTAATTCCTGGACTCCTGGAAATCATTAATTTCAATGTATATTTCAGTGATCATGCTAGAATTGAAATTAATCAATCAAATGTGCTGCATGGCCATGTGTAAGCTCCCTGACAACCATACTCGAGCATGTTCCATCGCACATTTACATTTAAACAAAGGGGTGTTTAGATTAGGGGTGTAAAGTTTTGGCGTATCGCATCTAATATTATGTAGGATATCGCATGGGGGATTCGGGCACTAATAAAAAAAAACTAATTATAGAATCCATCTGTAAACCGCGAGACGAATTTATTAAGTCTAATTAATCCGTCATTAGCAAATATTTAGTGTAGCACAACATTATCAAATCATGGAGCAATTAGGCTTAAAAGATCCGTCTCACAAATTAGTCGTAATCTGTGCAATTAGTTATTTTCTTAGCCTATATTTAATACTTTATGCATGTGTTTAAACGTTCGATTTGACAGGGTGTATAAATTTTGAGGTGGTATCTAAACATGGCCAAAGTTATTAATATGACTGACAATACACCACCTCTTAACTCCTCTCTCTCTCTCTATTTGTGTGTGGCTGGGACGACAGTGAGGACCGGCATGACCAACGTGGCGCTAGACGAAAGAAGAGATGGAGGCGGCGGCTACCTCATCGGTGGGAGAGGCAGTAGTCACATGCAACCGAAATCAGCCAGACAAAGAGGTTGGAGAGGACGGCGCGACAACGACGCCAACACTGACGAGCTCAAGCGAGGGGACGAGGGCGGTCAGTGGCTTTGGCGTTTCAGGAGCCATCTCCCATTGAGGAGGCCAAGCGGCGGCTATAGCCGAGGAGGCCGACGCTGTTGTGCTGCACGTCGACGGAGAAGGTGTTCAGGCCGAGGACGAGGAGGGAGCTGACGGGGATGCGGCGGAGGTGCTAACGATGGCCACATCATACTACATCAAGGAGGAGATGGAATCGGAGATGGATGTTAGGCAGTGCTGCTCCTCTCCGCCCTGTGCACACTGTCTTTGCTGAGCGCAGCGCTGCTGCTCCCCCCCCTCAATTGGGGTCTCTTGCCGGTCGGACATGGCCATGGCCACGGAGCCCTGACCTCCATCCCCGACGACTCAGCGTAGTGGGATCCAGCCTTGCCAGGATGGATCCTAGCGGTGGCGAGGCAATGGGGCTCCCCTGTTGTCGTTGAGCTGAAGCACAAGGAGATGAGGTGGCCCCTGCTGCGGTGCTTCCTTGACGCTAGCCTCTCCTCGAATTCCCTTCTGGAGGGGGGGGGGGGGGGGAGAAGAAAGTATAAAAAAGGGGTAAGTCGTGATATGTGGGCCCCATATGCTGATTTAGCCTGCTAGGCCATATCAACTAACTACGGTAGCTAAAACCGTCTTCAAAACCATCGAGGGAGTTAAATT
This sequence comes from Oryza longistaminata, assembly GCA_009805545.1. Lineage (NCBI taxonomy): Eukaryota > Viridiplantae > Streptophyta > Magnoliopsida > Poales > Poaceae > Oryza > Oryza longistaminata. Next base: position 21,476,042 of record CM020184.1, on the reverse strand, counting down.
GTACTGGGTTTACTAGTTGAAAGGGTCAAGATATCTAGTTTTCTGGTTGAGAGATATGAATTAGATTGGACCTATGTTTGAGAGTCTTTTTCCGCCAAAAACAACAAATGGGCTCGTAGTGGAAGCAAAAAAGACTTGGCCTATCATGATGCAAATATAAGTATATTTAATTTATTCCATAAATAAATCATGACATTGAACGTGTAAACTAGTATAGTAATCATACGATATACGCATGTAAACTTTACAGTAAAGTATGAGCAGATCGAATATAAGAAACATGTGAATGCGTACTGGGGGTTTTGGACATTTGGCTAAATAACAGGAACAACTGGCGATACAGGGTGTTGAGCGCAACACCCGAGCGAAGAGGAAGACAAGCCATGGTGGACAAACAACAAGCAGTTGTGCAAAACGCTTCCAAAAAACCTTATTATTGCCTTCTCCCATGCAGAACGTCGAAGGTGAGGGTTCTAAGGACCTACTCTCCCCATCACCGGTGGACGCCGGTGAGCAGGATGGAGTAGACTACGAGCGACGGTGCAATGCAGAGTAGGAGGCAAACCCTAGATTGTTTTCGTGTGGATTATTTGGTGTGATTAAAAAAACTAAGTTTCCAAAAACAAACATTGAATTTTACAGCAAAACAAAACTAAAAAAGAGTCACATATGCGCAAGTGTGAGGAATCAATTTTGGCGAGACTATTCACACACATGTTACATACAGGCGCTGCTTGGCGAGGCAAGCGAGCGCGCACATGTCCCTCTAATTCTCACCACCTCAATTGGCTAAGAGCCATTTATTAATTCCAGCATAACAATACTAATCTAAGTACCCAATTCAACGGTCGTTCAGAATTGTATTGACTGGCAGTTCTTGATGTTGAACGTAACAAGCCGTTCTTGGACGGAAAAGGTAAGCAAAAAACAACAACATGAATGCGAAATGACGCAGCTGGCCGCTGGCGCCACGACGGCAGCGGAGCTGATAGCCTGCCGCTCGGTACGCGCACCGGCGCAAGTGGCTGCCAGAACGCCAAAAGAAAGCCAGTGACGACGTACGTCTGCACCCTCCCGACAGCGGGGAGCCAGTGTGGCGCCTCGACGCCTCGTTCGACAGCAGTACGATGTAACCGGCGAGCACGGAGAAGAGGAGCAGCGCCAGCGCTGTCACCAGCCACACGCCTGCATCGGTGGCGAAGAGGACACAAGGAAGAACAACGAGGCGGCGTGCATGACAATAGCGCCAACCCCCTCCCTCCGGCCTCATGTTGTTGTCCTTTGTAATTCTCTGGGTTTGATATATGGGAAAAGTGTGCCAAAAAGTTATGATATTGCTAACGAGAGTGCTTTTGTCCAACCCTATGTCGTTGGCTCGTAGCAATTTCTCCTGCAAAACACGATTACATTCGTGCTTGTGATTTTAGACAATATCCATTCGTGCTACTCTGTCCCGCTAGTCTATGCTGGTGCGTCGCCCGCGCCGCCCGTCGTGCTGGACGCCGCCCGGCGTGAGGAGGGAGCAGAGAGATGGGAGAGCCGGAGAGAGTAGGAAGAAGAGGATTGGATTTGGTCATTTGGGAATGACATGTGGGGCCCACGTGGGCCCCACCATATTTATTTTTTTAGCTGACATGTGGGACCCATCATTTTTAAATTATTTTTTCTATGGTTAAATTGTGGGCCCACGATTTTTATTATTTTTCCAAGATATAATTGCCACGTCAGCGTCACATCAATGTCACGTGGGACGGAGAACTAGTCAAACAAGCCACGTAGGCACCACTTCAGCCAAAACCACATTCAAAACCGCCGAGGGACCTTGTTTGCCCGGTTTTCGAAAGTTGGGGGACGGGTCGTACCCGGTTTTGCGGTCGAGGGACGGAAATCGGACTGGGCGACAAATAGAGGGACCCAAAAGTGAACTTATTCCTCACGAAAATCCATGCAGCCCAATTCAACGGCCCTTCAGAGTTTAGACTTTAGACCATAGCAACACCTTGATGTTGAACAAATCTTTGGTCTAGCGTTCTTGGATGGAAAAGGGGAGGAAAAATAACATCATGAACGACCTTATAAATTAAATTTGGAAAGTTTCATATATAGTCAGTCACAGAGTTTGCACACGACACGAGCCATGCATGGAAATTAATTAATCTAGCTCGTTGTCGACGTCAAAATTAACATCAAGTTTTCACGAAGCAGCAAGTGTTCCTTGCACCATCCAAGATTTCCTTTGATTTGAGTTGTGTCTGATGGCAAGAGAAAACGGATAGAAAAAGGATACCTGTAAGGCTGTAACCTATAATATATAGCGCACCCTTGCATCAGTTAGTCAACTGCCTTAGTAGTTCTGTTACGTGGAAGGTTTGTTTGTTTTTTTTTTGAAAACCGACGTGGAAGGTTTATTCGGAGTATTATATATGAGTGCCATGAGAAATGTCCAGGATGTTTTCCTCAACATGACCAGACGAAGGTTTGAACATTAGCATGAAAATTCTGTCAAAATCACCGACATGTGTATGAAATAGCCACAAATGGTCAGCAGTCACCACGCAAAATTTCCAAGCTCTCATCACTCTAATCATTTTTTAAGACGACGTTTGATCGAGTCTAAAAAATGGGAACCAAGATTACACAAGTACACAACAGAGGAACTTATGTATGTTTTCTTAAACACATATATTTGGGATAATACTAAGAAAATGGCGTGTAATTAACACGACATTAATAGGTACAAATTAAAACACTTACAGCTTTACGTGACTAGCTACTGCTTTGTGGTTTCCCATCACATCGATCGTAATTACCTTAGGGCAAATTCTAGTCATCTATATAAGCAACATAAACATACAAAGATAGCCAGAAATAATTGTCAGAGCTCAAAAGGCAACATAGATAGCCAAGCTTACAAAAGGCACAGGCCAGAACAACAAATTCGATCACTTGAAGCTTTCTCAACAAGACCCTTGCGAAGAATGTCCAGTTCTAAGGGTATGATTCTTCCAAACTTGTGTGGATGTATTTGTGATATTCACTAATATTATTCCACTCTAACCATTCGTGGGTGATAATTAGTGCATGACTTAGTAGCTCTGTGCCTCCCCAAGGTGGCTCTGGAAGATCCAAAAGGCACGCGGACATTCATCATGAAGTGACAAACCTTCCAGGTATAAAAGAGAAAAATACCCTAAAAATAAAACATAATTAATTTACTACATGATTCTTTTTGAGTTCTACCTTTGAACGTAAATAATTTTTGTTGTTGTTTCGCCAGATGAATTCCTTATCCCGTGCTACTTAATTTGTTCCAAATTTGCTGTATTATATATGAGTGCCATGAGAAATGTCCAGGATGTTTTCCTCAACATGACCAGACGAAGGTTTGAACATTAGCATGAAAATTCTGTCAAAATCACCGACATGTGTATGAAATAGCTACAAATGGTCAGCAGTCACCACGCAAAATTTCCAAGCTCTCATCACTCTAATCTAATCGTTTTTTAGGACGATGTTTGATCAAGTCTAAAAAATGGGAACCAAGATTACACAAGTACACAACAGCGGAACTTATGTATATGTATGTTTTCTCAAACACATATATCTGGGATAATACTAAGAAAATGGCATGTGATTAACACGACATTAATAGGTACACCTACAAATTAAAACACTTACAGCTTACGTGACTAGCTACTGCTTTGTAGTTTCCCATCACATCGATCGTAATTACCTTAGGGCAAATTCTAGTCATCTATATAAGCAACATAAACATACAAAGATAGCCAGAAATAATTGTCAGAGCTCAAAAGGCAACATAGATAGCCAAGCTTACAAAAGGCACAGGCCAGAATAACAAATTCGATCACTTGAAGCTTTCTCAACAAGACCCTTGCGAAGAATGTCCAGTTCTAAGGGTATGATTCTTCCAAACTTGTGTGGATGTATTTGTGATATATATTCACTAATATAATATTATTCCACTCTAACCATTCGTTGATGTGTATTATTAATTAGTGCAGGACTTAGTAGCTCTGTGCCTCCCCAAGGTGGCTCTGGAACATCCAAAAGGCACGCGGACATTCATCATGAAGTGACAAACCTTCCAGGTATAAAAGAGAAAAATACCCTAAAAATAAAACATAATTAATTTACTACATGATTCTTTTTGAGTTCTACCTTTGAACGTAAATAATTTTTGTTGTTGTTTCGCCAGATGAATTCCTTATCCCGTGCTACTTAATTTGTTCCAAATTTGCTGCTTCTTTCTTCGAGTTAGTTGAATAATATAACAAACACATTTGGTGTATCAGGAAGAGGGCTGATATACAGTACTCCAATTAACTACCTCCGGATTTAAGTACATCTTACTATGGCTTTATTTAGGCAAACTATTCAAACTTTGACCATCAGCTCTTAAGTACAAAAACATAAAAAATCCATGTGGATAGACTTGTATTACAAGTACTTTTACAGTATATATTATGATGTTGTTAGATACTACTCCCTCCGTATTTTAATGTATAACGCCGTTGACTTTTCGATTAAGGTTTGACCATTCGTTTTATTTAATTTTTTTTTGTGCAAATATAAAAATATTTATGTCATGCTTAAAGAACATTTGATGATGAATCAAATCATAATAAAATAAATAATAATTACATAAATTTTTTGAATAAGACGAATGGTCAAACGTTGGATAAAAAGTCAATAGCGTCATACATTAAAATATGGAGGGAGTATATTTTATTCTATTAGACAAAGGTAGTGGTCATATGTTTTACACTAAAGTCCAAAATAAAGTTAACAATATCGTATATTTTAAGATGGATGTATTACAAGAAACTCATTTCTGGCAAGTAGATATATAGTCTAGCTATTACACATTAATTGGCATACATATATAATGTCGATGCTACACATATTGCCTAGCTTAGCTAGGTTGTTTAAAGAGTTGTTGAAAATAATCTGTAGACCATCCAACTTGTGCAAACATGTAGGATCGAAAGGTTTTCTGACACCTTCTCGGAACAACAACCAGCAGCCCTACAATGGTCAAGGTGCTCACAGCCTCACATACGGGTTCAAAACATTTGCCACAAAAGTAAGTCAACTGGGTGTCCTAATTGATACAAATAGCATGAGAATTTCTCCGTTCGTTTTTGTTAAAGGACCTGTCATATGGTGCAAGCATCAGCATGTTAATTAGGCTTGAGAAACACACTGACATGTATATTTTTGTTTTCTCATCAGGCAAGGGCATGTCCAAATTGGTCGTATAAGCCATGAACCAAAATGAGCAGGGATTATCAACACTAATTCGTTGTTCAAACCTCTGTGAAAATTACAATGTACATATATATGTATATTGGGAAAAGATTATTGTAAATAGCTGTCCACCTCCCCGCAAAAAAAAAAAAAAAAGCTGTCCACCTAGGTCATAATATCCACATCCATGGGAAGGAAAAAAATAATTGTAACATTTTATTTGTTGAAATTTGTTGTATACTCCTTAAAATGGGGAGTTTATATATATATCTTCAAAAGTAATGTACAGCACATATTGTTCAATGTAAATCCTCACAGCGTTATTGTTTTTGTTTTTTGGTCTCCAACAACCATGTTAACATAAAGTTTTCCTAAGACAGATAGCTTGTACGGACATTCTGGTTCCTCACCTCCCCATCTACAACCATACTCGGGCATATTTCTTCGCACATTAAAAAGTTATTATGGTTGACAATGCACTACTTCCAAAATAATTTATACAGGCAATAAAAAAATATTTTCTCAGGCGGGTGAGTAAACCATCTATCAATTAGGGCATGTACTAGAAAATTGATGATTCAATTAGAGCATCTACAAGAATAAGTAATTTCCTTGGCAGTTCTAACTGTTAAAAATAAGTAATTTTCTTAGCGGTTTCTCGGCATCCAAGGAAATATATATTCTTGTCGGTCTAGAGGTTACATTTCTTAGCGCTTTAGAAAGTTCGCAATCTTCTAAATTTGCTTGGCGGTCTGACCGCTAAGAAAACATTTCCTTACTGTTAGCAGCCAAGAAATCTGAATATTCCTGTCTTTCTAGACTTGGCGGTTAGTCAACGGAATAAAAAATCTGTAGTGGTGGTTTTGATTCCTAACCCCGCGGTAGACTGCCATCGCCACCCTCCCTCACGACCCCCTTCCAAGTTCCAACCCCGCATCGCCCCTTTGGCCTTCGCCGCTGCCGCCACTGCTTGCGCGCCTCTGCCCATCACACCACCCATCGCGCCAATCTCCTCCACGACGCCCCTCCACGCATCGCGCCGATCCATGCCGCCCCTCCACCCATCACGCCGCCCATCGCGCCGATCTCCTCCTGCGGCGCCCCTCCACCCATCGTGCCCACGCTGCCCGTCCGCCCATCCGCTAACCGCCGCCTCAATCCCTGCCCTCACCATCGTCGCCCGACTCCCCTTCCAACCTCGCCGGCCGCGGACTCCCCTAACCGCGCCGCGCTCTCATCCCTCCCCTAACAATCGTCTGTCGCCTCCCCTTCCAACCTCATCGGCCATCCGCCCGTCGCCCCCTGCCCGTCGGAGATCGCTGGCCGCTGGTTCCCCTAACCGCCGCAATCGACCCCATACCAGTGCTGCTGCACATCCTGGTCACCGTCCATCCCCCGTATTCCGGTCGCCTTTCATCCCTCAGCCGGACCCCGTCGCCACGCCATCTGGTATTTTACTTGGTTGCATCAGACGATCCTTCTTTAGTATTGATAGTTGTAGACTTGCACCGTTTGGTTCGACTGAACATTTTGTACCTTTCAGGAGCAAGAGGTTGAGTTCTCGAGCGCGGAGAGAGAGGGGCCCAGGCTGACCTCGCTGGTGGCGACTTGGTGGTGTGCGTGACCTGCAAGTGCGGTGTCCACAAGGAGTTCGGCTTCGACCATTCTCACTGATCAGATCAGTCGATCCCCTTAGTCCATCCTCATTGTCAGTGTCAATTTGTTCTTGCAACCGGACATCAAGCATAGGTATGTTCTATGCTTTGTACAAATCTGCTAACAAAAAAAATTACTTCACAATTAATACAAATTCAGTTGTTCAGACACCAATCTGCTAACAAAAAAAAAATTATTTGTGCAATGGTTTTTCTGGATTCATGGACAAGCAGTCTTTATAATATATATTTTTGCTGACATGGTACAACGAATGTTAATGCAAATCAGAGAGGTAGATTTACAAATCCAAAAAAAAATGTAAGTTGGACACACTAGTACAAAAAAGCTTTTTCCATACGGGCAAAAGGCATCTTTAGGCCCGTATGGGAAAATCAATTTTTCCATACGGGCCACTTAAGGGGCCACATGCAAAAATGACCCTCGATTTTTGCAGACGCCACTAGTCATGGTCCGTTTGCAAAAATCAAGGGGCCTCGTACAGAAAAATCACTTTTGTAGTAGTGAGATTGCATCCTGTGACTGAATTTCTTTGAAAAATGACTGGGCAATAAAGATTTAATCACAGTGCCATATATGATACCGTTCCCTTTGTGAGATATTCTCAATTCGCAGACTGTAAAGAACAGTTGCAGAAGTAATCTTAAAATGAACTTTGATAACTATTCTTCATATAATTCATAGCATAATTCAACTTATTTCAAATGCAATTATTACATTCAGTTGATAATTGTTTATAATGGTCGATTTGGTCGGATACATTATTTAATACCTGTTCATTTCAGAATATTCCAACTATTGAGGCAGATCAAAGACAGGTTGAGTTTTGATCTAAGCAATACATGATCCTTGTGTGTAAGTATCATATGCTCACAACCCTTTTAATTTAGTACGATATTGTGGATGATCAGACCTTTGTGTTGAATTTAAAAATTCCTGGACTGTTTTAAAGTGTCTTATTCTGTTTGAGAATTCAAAATTTGAATTGAACAGGTATTGTATGTACATGTTTGTAGTATGAAAGAATGTGATTTCCTACTTTGATCGCACTTTAAAGCTTTAATCACTAAGGAAATCTGGCACACTTCATGACTGAGAGTCTGAGACACATGAATTTGTAGATTAATAGATCAATCCTTTATATTCACGAAAAAAAAAGTGTTCTACTACCCTTAGATATGCATAATAGCATTTTTTGTTATCAACTGTTGCGCATCTTTAAGAATTCCTAATGTTTACAATGGCTTGTTTGCAAGCTCCAAATTGGAAAAATAAAATAAAATAAAATCATGTTTACTATGGCTGGAAAGGTGTTTCAGTTTTTTTGTGTTTTCTGTGAGAACTTTGCAAGGTTTTGGTTAGGGTACAAATTCACATTAGATAGATTTGTTTTGGTTTCAAGTGAGGTGGTAAACAAGCCAACAGATCCTATGTAGAGTTTCCCACTATCTATTCTTTTTAACATCTTGAAAAACAAATGTAAATCTAGACTTTTGATAGTTGTGATGGTTGGGCTGTGCTGGACTTTATGATTGGCTAGAAATGACCAGGTTTTTAAATATATGTGTTAATTGAATATCCTATTCAGATGCTATACAAGTCCTTATCCTTTCAGAAACACTGGAGGTTGCTTCAAAAAGGATAAAGACTATGTCACTATGGATAGATGGAGAGTAGAACTGATAACAAAACTACAACTTTGACATGGAACTCGCTTGATGATCTGGGATGCTGCGAAATTTTTCTCGTTTTTCTCCCTACTGTTTACCTGTTCTGTCCCATTAGATGTTTTAGATGGTGGAGTGCTTTTGAATTTAGGCTTTTTGTTTCTGATGGCTTCGAGTTTGTTGTCTGATGCTGGGATGTGTTGGAGTTTACATATTCAGGGGTTGATTAGCAAGCTGGAGTCCCCAGCATTTTACTTTCTATGTAATAGCACTACGTTGCCCGTTTTGCGAATTCCTTTTGAACATCTGTAAGGCTTGTTTTAGCTTTCTCTCTAAGGCCAGGTAAGGAAATTTACCTGACCTCTAGAAAAATGTGCACCCTGCTTCTTATTTTTTATTGATCTTGTAGGAGGTAAGATGCACTGAGTGAGAAGAGAATGGAAGAGGTGTAGAGGTTACGTGTACTCTGTGAAAAGAGATTTGCTCCGGTCCAACAAAAAGTATCTCGAGGTACCGGTACCTCACGGTACCAAATCATTTTCAATCGTTGGATCTAGCTGGGCTGGATATGCATTGTTAGATCCAACGATCGGAAACGATTTGGTACCGTGAGGTACCGGTACCTCGAGGTACTTTTTGTTGGACCGGAGCAAATCTCCTGTGAAAAATAGTTTATGTTGGTCTTGCACTCTTGCTTGTCTGAGCTCAGAGGCTTTCTTTTTTCTTTTTCTGTTGGTCTTGCAGCAACCCCTTGATGGATGAATATTGCACATTTTTTCCCTTTTTACCTTAACTGATTTTATTTCTGAATGACAATAATGTAGTTTTGTTACTTTATTTGTTGAATATTATGCCATAAGTTAAGATTTTTCTTTTCCAGGGATCTGATTAGCATGATAGAACAAGGATACAACTTTGTATGGTATATACATATATATATATTGTGGGAAAATGTAATGAACTTTCTGCTTATGTGTTTACTGTGACTTATAATGTAACACGGGCTATTTGTTTTTCCTATGGCAACCGTAGTATCACATCAGCACATGTGTGACACATATTTTTGTGTATAGGTTAATATGTGGAGCATGCTAGCTCATTTGTGCTAGCCAGATAAACTTTATTTCATGGATATATATAGATGTATCATGGTGGCTAGCTATTAGTATTTTGTAAAGCCAATGAAATACAATTTAAATAGTCCAGTGAAATACCATGGTTATTAATTTATAATGACCAAAATCAAGTATTAGAACCTTAATTAACCATGTATGAGTAGTAAGTAACTGAACATAGGACATTGATCATTACTATTTTTATGCATGTGGAGAGTGAGAATTTATTTATATACGCCGTCGTGATGTTAAATTAATGTATTATTTTTTTCCCGTTGCAACGCATGGGCACCTAACTAGTACTTGGCTGTTTTTGAATGCCAAGAAAATTACGGTTTCTTAAAATACTATTGCTCCTATTTTCTATGGCGGTACCTTAAGAGAACCGTCTAAGAAAATCCATTTTTACATGTATTTTCCTAAACAGAACCATATATTAAAAAAGCACCCTATTTTTACAAAATCCGCCTATAGAAATCATGATTTTTTAGCTGGTTCTGTACATTAAATCATTTTCTGTGTAGCATTAAGCCATGGATTTTCTTTTCGGTTTAGGGTTTAGGCTTTTCACTTGAAAGCTATTTTAATATTGCCTCTAAACCCTAAACCCTCAGAAATTGCGGTCAAGAAGAGAAAAACCTTCCACGTAGTTAATCATATATCTACAACATATAGTTAGAACCTAGCAAGTAAAGCTTAACATTCAAATATATGTGGTACATACCACATCATCAACCACTAAACCACTAACAATTATTAGCTCCTAAAGATTAACAACAAGAATGCCATATCATCAGCCACTAGAAAACATTTATTCCACAGCAAAGCACAATGCATCAACTAGTTTTTATACCATTTCCTCCTGCTAATGCATCAACTAGTTTTTATACCATTTCCTCCTGCTAACTGCAACTAAGAATTATTATCTCCTATAAAACATAATTATATCTCCTAGCAGTAAGCCATGCACATAGTGATAATATATTCATGGGTGGCACGCGCATTAGTAAGTGGACATAAGCTTGGCCTCCTTCTACGCACATATTTTATCTCACTATATTGCTCCATTGCTACCTAAGGTTGATTTTACCTTGATGATCAGCTTTGCATGCACTTGTCAAAAGCAAATATTCTTTGCTTCAAGCCATCTTATGTCAACATGATGCATGGCAAAGGGGTAGAGGGTAAATGAGCACTAGTAGAAAAAATGGTAGTCGAGAGTACCTTGCAATTTGGTCATGCTGAGGCGATTGGTAAAAAATAAAGAAATATTTTTCTTGCTTCAGTAATGCGGTGCTTCTCTAGTGTCAATGTGCATTTTGCCGCTAGAATTTGCCATTTCTTTGATAAGGAAAAAATTCTCTTGATGTTCTATTATTTATGTATGTGTACCAAGATTACATATATTGACATACTATAATTATTTTTAACAACCAGTCCACTCCCTCCGTTTTCTTTTAAATGATGTTTCCAATACGTTCAACTGAATTAAGGAACGTGTGAATTGACACTTTTACCCTCCTGTTGCTGCGTTCATCCACGGATCACGCCCGCAGGCTGTGGAGCAGACCAGCGGTGGCTGTGGGTGGCGGCTACGCAGCCTGCCAGTGAGTAGCAAAGGCAGCGATTCTATGCAGGAGGGTGGGGCGAGCGGCCATGGAGCAAGGTGGGATGAGCGGCTCTGGAAAGCAGGCAGCAGAGGCTACAGATGGCCTTCATCTTCATCTTCATCTTCTCTACCAAGAGGTGCGTTGACGTCTTGTCTATCCTGCGTGTGAGCCTCAGTAGAAATGTGGCAAATTGAATCTTAGCTGCATGTGAATTTTTAATCTTGGTCTGAGATGGTGTTGTTCCTGGGGGGAATAATCGTTGGATCAGTACAAAATTGTCCTTAGGTTGATTATTGGTATGTGAATCTTGACCCTCTCAGGGATAGACTCAGGCTGGGCTCAATTATCAACCGATCGAGAATGTGTGATCTCCGCCGAATAATCAGTAAATGAATCTTGATCTCGATGTTTGTTCAGCACGCAGCACCACACAACTTTGCTACTCTGAAAAATTTAGGTGAGGCTGAAAGAGATGGCAACAATGTGTGTGCATTTGTTTTTCTCTTCTGTATTCTGTTGATTCATACATGCTGAAAGAGATGGCAACAATATTGAATCTTGCTGTATGTGAATCTTGAATCTTAGTCTGATGGTGTTGGTCTGATGAATGTTGAACATCTATCTATACTTATACTAATTGGACACTTTTTTCAAGCTCCCACGTTAATCAGAAAGATCTGGCTGTTGATTAGATTATTTTATCCTGTCCGTAAAAAGTAAAAATCTGATTTATGTTTAATTAGTTAACTTTGTGGGCCACCTTTAGTTAAACCACGTCCAAACTATATGTACTCTCAGAAACTAATACCGAGAAGGACGAGGAGGCAATACTATTTAGATCGATTTGCTTCCTAACACCGTCCGGCCATAGCAACAGAAGATAAAATTGAGCGCTCTCACATCGATCTGAAATCATCAAGAACGTCACGGCTGGCCAGCAAGATCCATGATAAAAATTTCCGCTGCGCATGACTATGTTGCTACTGTGTCAATTAAGAGGATGAGATCTCAATTAGATCGAATAGAAGCCTCTGCAATAACTTCGATTTGGTGATCCAACCATATATAGTAAGTTTCCTGTCAGTTCTTTTCTATAATTTCTATCTATCAGCCAAATTAATTGCCTTGATGAATCTATAGGAACAAGGTATACATATGTACAACATCAACTTTGATGAATACTTGATCTAACAGTTAGTTTCCTGTCAATTCTTTCAATAATTCGTATCCATCAGCCATGCTAATTGCCCTGCAAAATCTACAGAAACAGTGCATACGTAACGCATCAACTTGATCCAACCAGATATTAAATAACGAGGTTAAAAATTGCTTTTTTATTTCTTGATAAATTCACACTACGTTAACATCGTAAAGATAGATCGATCTATGCAATTCCAAATCAAAGCATTTCGATCGAGTTAGCTATACCAGATTTTGTATAGTGCACCAAGGGTTTATTTATTTTGTCTACCGTAAAATAGGTTTTAATTTATTTCTTAGGGTTTAACAAAATTAAATATTTCTTCATTTGAGTTGAATTGAATTATTGTTTAACTGTCTTGGACTCCCAATTTAGCACTTTGTTAATATAACTATGAAGTTCGAAATTAATAATTAGCAAATTTTTGCGAACATGTTTTCGACAAGAATTTACTGAGTTAGCGATTTGTCATTGACCTCTGTTTCTTTGAGTGTGTGTTAAAGCAAACCCGCGGGCATGTTATGTGTGTACAACTTTTGGGTAATTGCAAAAATAATGTACTTTTTTCAATCTAATCCACTTAATAAATATAGAGTATTCATGTTGGAGTCCCAATTTATTATTTTATTAATTTCTTTGTAAAATTAAAAAATAATAGTTAGTAAAACATAGGGTTAGCAGAACTAAGGACGTGAGAGACATAAGTTTTGACAGGAATGCATATGTGAAAGGGGGAATTGCAAAACACAATAAAATGCATGAATAACTGTTAGGACTAAACGAGAAAAATAAGATAATTGAATTAGAGCTAAACACTCGAAGGAAAAATTTCAAGAGGTGGATCTCATGTAAAATTTCCTCTAAAGACTTCATATAGTAAGTCACTCCAACGGAATTTTATATCATTGAAATATGTTAAATCTTTGTTAATTCGATGAGGAATTAATTCGATCCCTTGACATAATTAGCGTTAAGAACAATAACCACCACGCATAATATTTTCAGTTACCCCTACGAGATTAAGACCACATCAATATCATCTAATTGTTCTTCTTTATATTCTGAAATGGCAGTAACAGTAAGTGCTACATTTGAAATTAACTATATGTATATATGGATTCATTTGTTTTAGTTGCATAAAGACTGATAATTCCAAAATTCATAATTAGTGAATATTAAGTTGTATCCATCTTACACTATCAATATATTATTTTATTAGTTTAGTCCTAAATTTAAAATTCATAATTAGGAAGTTGCATGGACTATTATTTTAATCTAAACCGCCATAATTCTTTTCATGAAAAATAACAAAACATATTAAATCCAAACAATTGGGCCCTGTAAGAAAGCTCACATATTCATTGGAAGTATTTGAATGTTTGTCAAATAGGTCGGTTTATCCTGACAACAGATTTTATTGGGAGTTCATGTAAAATAAAACATACAAATGGAAATGAATAAGGAAATTTAATGTTTTTTGAAATTCCAAATTGGTAATTAGCATGTTCTAACTTAAGGATGAGCTCTTTTAGACTTTTCAATCTAAACAATTTTAATTTGGAAAATAACCAATACATTGAATATCGGAGGCAACTGTGGTTAATTTAATACTTATAATACCAACAACGATAGCCCGTGCAACGCACGGGTGGACCGCTAGTTTGGTTAAATTATGGGAGAAGATCCATAACTAGATGACCTCTTCTTAGCGGCATTCACATAAAAAAATGTACTCTTCCCCTAAGAAAAACATTTACTCTGAAAATTTCTGATTTTCATCGAAAAGTTTGATTAGCGCTAGCTTCCATCGTATGAGTATTTCATACCAGTGCTAGTTTTCATCTGAAAATTTGATCATTGCAGAAGTCCAAAGTTTCAGTCCTAATTCTTACTCTTGCTACATATCCAAAATACAGAGGTCTCATGATACAGTCATATGAGAAGCTGATAATTATTAAGAAAATCTTGGTCCCCCCGCGTCGCCCACATATATACGACCGGGGGGGCGAAGCCCTAGCCCCGCCGCCGCCCCACTTTTCCCCTCCCTCCCACCTCGCCACCGCCAGAGATCGCCACCGGCAAAGCCGGCTGGTGATCTAGGATGGCGGCGGCAGGGCCTTCTCGCAGTGGCGGCGGGCACATGTGGCGGTGCGGATGCCGGCCCGCGGGTGGCAGAGTTCGCCGGCACTCACGTGGTGGCGTTGCGGCGCGTGCCCGGCTTCGGTGGTCGGTGGGTGCGTCGGCCTTCCGGGGCGCCGGCGACTCTGGTCTCCGGCCTCTTCTCCGTCACCGGCGATTGCTGAGGCCGCCCCCCTCCCCCCCCCCCCCCCCACCCCCTCTTCCTCCCTTCCTCTTTTGCTCTCTGTGCCGTTCCCGGCAAAAGAAAGGGGTGTGTGCTTGTACCGGCGCCACCCCTCCCCCCCCCCGCGGTTGCTCTTCTGATGTCCCCCAGCACGCCTCTCTCTGTGTTGGTGGTTTAGTTGAAGGTGGTTGCTCAGTTGTGAATCATGGAAGGCACCAACGTCTTTGTTGCCCCTGTCTCAGCTCTCAGTTCCTCTCTAGGCGGGCCAAGCCTCCTTCAGTCTTTGGTGCTCCTCCCTTCTTTTGGCCGTCCCCAGACCCGGCCGTGGAGCCTTTCGGTGACTGAGGTGTTGTTTTTGTCTGTGTTGGTGGTTCGGTTTGTCTGTAGTCAGGGCTCGCCGTGCTTCAAGTGCCCTGTGTATGTGTGAACCTGTCGTAGTACCAAGTTTTAGAGCGGGGTGCTTGTCCTCTACGTTGCTAGAGTCCTTGTGTTTAGGCAAAGTCGGAGCTGCTACATCGGGTTCAGCCGATGAGCCGGGCAACAATAACACTCAACACTCCGGCTCTGGCTTCTTACAGGCTCTACACCTTTTGAGGGAGTCTTAGGCGAAAGCCTACTCTGGTCTCCCAGGATCGGTGTCATCGACGCCTGCGGGCGCCGTTTCCTCCCTAGAGGTGTTTCCATGTGGATTCTCTCCCCTTTCGGGTGAAAACCTAGCCCAGTTGGGCAGGTGTTGGCAGTAGCTTCTGTCGTTGTTCACCTCCTTGGAGGCTTCGTCTTGAAGGTCTTGCTCCTCCCTCGGTGTCTACTGTGGTTTGTAGTTTTGTCACAGGCTTTTTGTGTCTTCAGTGTAAGGTTTTGCCGATTTCCTTATAACAAACTGTGCAGTTGTATGATTTTTGGGCCCGGTTTCCCTTATAAACTGGGCGAACTCTCTTCTTCTAATATATTCGGTAGAACTCCTATCGTCTACTGTTTCCAAAAAAAAAGAGAAGCTGATAATTATTGATTGTTTGTAACTGAAAATGCATGAGACTAGATTCACATATATGGTCTCCAAGCTTCACTTGATGTATATATATATTCCTTTACCCTTTTATAATTCGATTTCAGACACCATTTAACTGTCAGTATGAAGTCTAAATATTGAATTTGCTTTGAATAGGTGGAGGCAGTCTACATGGAGTTCTCTAGCTGAATTGAATGGTTTCTACTGGATAATGCTACCATGAACAGGACAGTAGTGGTTAAGCTGCGCTAATTTCCTTTTCGCAGTTCAAAATTTGTAAAGACATGACCAGCCCAAATCTTAGAGGTTGCTTTGGACGAGAGATTAGCGATTTTAACTCATTAGGAGTATATTATATTTATAAGAGATTTTATCTTTTTTTAAAAAGAACGGAGTATAATATATAAGTGTTTCTTGAATTATATCAAAAGGATGGATTCCAATCATTCATCAAAATATTACAAATTAAACATCAAACATTGAAATATGGATTAATAGCTAGGAATCATAGTCCCCATTCTAGAAACCCAAGTATCAATCGACATACATGAGGAGCACAAATGGTGACGGTAAAAGAAGATTACGGTGAAAAGAACACCAGGAACGCTGCAAGTTGCTAGACACACTTGTGACAACCGAAAACAGAAAAAACACAATACAAGCTTGGATACAAACACATTATTTATTCAAATATTAACTTAACCGCTACTTTATTGAATTCACCGTTCTTATCGGCTGATGGCACCATTCGATCTGACAATTGGTCAACCTTAGACCTGTACAAAGAACATAGCAAAATCATGGAAATGTAAATCGCTGGATAATTTTTGCATTAATAAATAAATATAGATAATCGTGCATTCATATTTTAATATAGGCATTGGCAATTTGGCTTCGTGACATTAACTAGCGTTACTAAGTTCATTCTAACTAACTTTCTTGCAAATCTAATGGGGAGTACTTACCACTGCCTCGGGAGTGTGGAATACATGAATATCAAGCTCTCTTATGTCATCAGTGGCAGTGCTACTCTGGGAATTCGTAAACTTGATAGTTCCATGCGCACTAGCAAATGTTCCAGTCCCACCCGTAATGGACCACTGACCATTGGGTTTGACACCCAAGAGCCCAGACACCTCAATTGTGGACCCTGCAAAACTATTCCATACACAAAGACATTAAGTTTCACGTATCTCAAGTACTCTTAATGTAATGATTCTAATATCATCAATCTTGTGTACAACTTTAATATATTTTGGAAATGTAATTTTGTATCTATTGAAGAAATAAATACTATCAAATATTTGGTGGAAACTAAACATTACCCGCCAATTCACGAAATATACAATCATGTGTGTAGATCTTGTTTTTACCTGCCATCGCTGAACACCATGGTGTGAGCCATGTACCAGCTGGTGGTGGTTTGAGCAGCTTGGAGATGAAAGCCTTGTAGACGTCCAACAACATTTTCGTTTGCACTGGTTCCTATGGTGAGAAGCCAATCATGAACATACATCTGGCCAAACCCTATAGGTTCTGTTGAGTTTATCACCCCATATTCGTTCCGGTTTGGAACACCTGGCAAAGCAGGGAACTGGTGCAAGTACATGTGAAGGCTAGTCTCATTCTCCTGGGAACACTTGCATGGACATGGATAGATGTCTCCAGGGATGTTGGCCTTGACCAGGACTGCTGACAGGCATAGGAAGAGAAAAATCAAGGAATGAGAGGGAGTAGCCATGTAGTCTACTATTGCTGGCTACAGTTGCAAGTGCAAAAACAGAGAGGTGTTGAGAGGTTGTTTTGATTGTGTACTGTGTGACCAATGAGGTTGGAGAGGGGTGGTATTTATAGAACATCGTATGGTGTTCTCATCCTGTGCCTAGTGAAATATTTGATGCAGTGGGATAGTTAAGAAATTGAGAGAAATATCGATGTACAGACATATTATTTATTTCCTCTTGGCATGCCTTATGATCCATATGGTACTTATTTATTTTCCCTTGGCATGCCTTGTGATCCATCGTACTAATAAAAAAAACATGTATTCAACACCATCGCCAGTTCAAAAATCATGTTCTTTTAAATGGTTTTTCTCAATAACGACCTTTGTACAATGGATGCATGAAGGAATGTGAGCTGTGGTTGGTTTTCCATGAACAAAAAGAACAAAAATATCTCAAAATATGGAAAATGAACCATCATTAGTCATTAGGCCTAATGATGGTCAAATGTCATGAGATCGTCTGTGCATGTGTGTTTGGTGAGGTAGGGGGATGTGAGCTGTCGTTTTTTTTCCTATTTTTTTGAACATTTCTATTTTTAAAAATAAGTTGTCACAAAACTTATTTCCAAATCCGAGGCTAGCTATTTTGATTTAGTGGTGCTGCGATATACATACATGCATTATCCAACAAATGTGGCGTTGTGTTGAGTATGGGTTGTCTAGAAGGATATGCAATGTTGATCTGTGAATGTGATGATGGGGCCACAACATATCGTTATGTTGGTTATTTTTTTCATTTTTGGAAGCAATATTTTTTTACCTAGATCTCAATGCTTAAGAGTTAGTTACGATCATTTCCTTGGATTCTGTAACAGTAAAATTCAATTTGGAATAGGACAAACTGCTGTGAACTGCAGGTTGATGAGAGCATTATCCTCTCCCTTCCAAATTATAGATCACTTTAGCTTCGCCTAAGTTAAACATGTCTAATTATAATCCCAGTTTTTAAAATAATATATTAACACCTAAAATATCAAACAAATACCTCAAATGATAAATTTCTTGGTGGATTTAATGAAATTAATTTGATGTTGTAGGTGTTGAAGTATTTTCTGTAAACTTTTGGTTAAAGTTAGAGAAATTTTACTTAGGACAAAGCTAAATCTAAAGTGACCTATAATTCTGAAAGGAGGGATTACACATCAAGAACTAATTGCCCCTAAATGATATGTTGCGATGAGTTTATAACCACCAACAAGTCAGTACGATCACCAAAATGTAAATCTTGCCAGGAGGAGGTATTTTATCATCTTATTTGGTACAGGAGAAACATGGTTGTATGGATCCATTGTTTGATATTGGTGCTTCCCACAAATCAGACCTATTTATTCAAGGTTTAATTGGACTCATGCCATTATAAATTTTGCAGTTTGAAAATATGCCATTACTATTCACCCATTTTGTAACTAGGCCATCCCTTACCCCTTCATAGCATTTTCTAACTCTTTAGGAACCTCGGTCTAAAAAAAAAACATTTTAAGACCAAATTACCTCTTCTCCCTTCATCCTCTTCTTCCTCCCCCTCTCTACTGTCCTCTAGCTGCAGCCGACGAGCTCGCACGACTGCCGATGCGCTAGGATTGCAATGCATGGTGAGCCTGGTTTCCCAGTACACCATCACGAGCAGCCGTGTAAGTGCACTCCATTCTAGAATTTTAACTGGATCTCATGAGAATTCATATATTCTGCATTCCGATTTATGTGGATCTCGTGAAAAAAATAATATGTGGTCTGATCTCTCCATTAAGTGCAGAGGCGAGGAGCTTGAGTGCCACATCTAGGAGCACGGCCGAGCATAGGCAGAGATGAGATCGGACAACAGGGGCACATCAGGCTTGAGGTGCAGCTCCCTGAGGTCGCCAAGGAGGTGCTCGAGGAGCGTGGCATCGGGCGGGTCCCACGTGTTGAGCCGCGACACGAGTTGAGTATCTGTGGTGATGGCGGTCGAAGAACACCTATGGAAGAGTAGCAGTAGCAAGTGAGGTATCCGGTGCTGCTTGTTGATCCGGCGGGTTCGGCGGTAGACATACTCTCATCAACAAGGTAGACCTAGGGGACGGGCTCAGCGATAACTATGCGTATCACGTGCGGCTGTAAGGTTTTGATCCCATGGAATGGTGCCATACAAGTCATTCGCAGTTGATGCCATCTGTCACTGGTGTCATCTACATCTGGTTGTCGCCGATGCTACCGTTGCCGATGTATTGGACGCCATGGTTGATAGGCACGACATCGAGGGCATCGAAATTGCTGGCAGGACATGTTGCTGCAGCTGCTGAAGGTTGAGTCCTCCATCATCATCCATACTCGCGGAAGCCATTGCCGCATTGATGGACTCGAGTAGGGCCTGTGCCTCGTCTGCCGTGATTCTGTTGAGGGTGGGATCCCATGGCTCTAGTGCGTCGTCTTGGCTTACCCTAGCAAGCTTGGTTTCAGTCCGATGGATGCGCAGGCAGGGTGGTGGTGGTGAACGGGCGACATTCACGTTCGGGGATGAGATGAACACGAAGGGAAGGGGATGGAGGAAGAAAGGGAAATTCGGTCAAAATTTTCTAATAAATGCAGTGAAGGGATATGTAGTAGCATATCTCGAATTTCGGTATAGTTGTAATGGTATCTTTCAAAACTATAAAATTTATAATGGCATAGATCCGATTAACCCTATATTTAATGAGCTGTGCTCGTTATATACTAGATCTGATCTTCTAACACAACCATAAGATCATAATGCAGATTTGTTTTGGAAATAATACCATACGGGTTGGGACATGGAAGAAATCATAAAATCCCTTTTGAGCTGGAGCAGTTCGATATGGTACCCGTCGTACACCAACAGAGTATGGCGCAGTATCCAAATAATCCCGCCCTCCCCTCACCCAAAAATAGAAAAGAAAACCAATTGCTCTGTGACAGTACGACATGGACAATATCGAACTGCTCCACTTCAACATGGTGCTATTTTTGTCATTTCTTCCAACCGGTATCTATTTTTGCAATTTTCTATTAAATAATATAATTTTAAAAAATTCATGACGTAAGGTTAGCTCATAACTGATAACTTTTGTCTATCTATACCCCTTAGTTTCATCAACTCTCACCATCTATTATTGTTTTATGTGTCGAGCCCTTTGAGTAAGAGACTGTCTATTTATGTGGTGGTGGCATAAAAGAACTAAATTTAGGTCTAAAAAAGTTCGTTGTGTAGGAAACATAAATGATTTATTCTAATGTTCTTTTACATCGCATCTGATTTAGATATTGTAAACAAATAAATTCAGGCCACCTATTTTTGAACAGGATTTAAGATGTTTGTGTTGTTTTTAATTAGGTGATTTCGGGAGTCGTCGAGGCAGGAATTTATCTCTCATGATAGCAATTTTAAAGGGATCAAAATGGAGTAAGGCCGAGTTCAGTTCCAAAATTTTTCTTCAAACTTCCAACTTTTCCATTACATCAAAACTTTTCTACACACAAACTTCCAACGTTTCTATCACATCGTTCCAATTTCAACCAAACTTCTAATTTTGGTGTGAACTAAACACACCCTAAGGCAGATGATTGCTGATTGTTGCAGAAGTACGGTGGATGAGATTGATGTGGTGAGGTCACTGCCAATTGTGCTATTCAGATGTGAGGGGCACATGCGGCTGCCGGTGTGGAATAAAACAGGGGTGGAGTCATACAGAAAATGTATCTGAGGGTGTCAGTGGTTATGGATATAACTATGTCAAAATGTGACTTTGAGAGGTCAAGATTTACAGTGGCAAATGGCATAAACATCTATTGCTTGTTCTCTGAACCAATAAGAGTCAGTACGATCACCAAAATGTAAATCTTGCCAGGAGGAGGTATTTTATCATCTTATTTGGTACAGGAGAAACATGGTTGTATGGATCCATTGTTTGATATTGGTGCTTCCCACAAATCAGACCTATTTATTCAAGGTTTAATTGGACTCATGCCATTATAAATTTTGCAGTTTGAAAATATGCCATTACTATTCACCCATTTTGTAACTAGGCCATCCCTTACCCCTTCATAGCATTTTCTAACTCTTTAGGAACCTCGGTCTAAAAAAAAAACATTTTAAGACCAAATTACCTCTTCTCCCTTCATCCTCTTCTTCCTCCCCCTCTCTACTGTCCTCTAGCTGCAGCCGACGAGCTCGCACGACTGCCGATGCGCTAGGATTGCAATGCATGGTGAGCCTGGTTTCCCAGTACACCATCACGAGCAGCCGTGTAAGTGCACTCCATTCTAGAATTTTAACTGGATCTCATGAGAATTCATATATTCTGCATTCCGATTTATGTGGATCTCGTGAAAAAAATAATATGTGGTCTGATCTCTCCATTAAGTGCAGAGGCGAGGAGCTTGAGTGCCACATCTAGGAGCACGGCCGAGCATAGGCAGAGATGAGATCGGACAACAGGGGCACATCAGGCTTGAGGTGCAGCTCCCTGAGGTCGCCAAGGAGGTGCTCGAGGAGCGTGGCATCGGGCGGGTCCCACGTGTTGAGCCGCGACACGAGTTGAGTATCTGTGGTGATGGCGGTCGAAGAACACCTATGGAAGAGTAGCAGTAGCAAGTGAGGTATCCGGTGCTGCTTGTTGATCCGGCGGGTTCGGCGGTAGACATACTCTCATCAACAAGGTAGACCTAGGGGACGGGCTCAGCGATAACTATGCGTATCACGTGCGGCTGTAAGGTTTTGATCCCATGGAATGGTGCCATACAAGTCATTCGCAGTTGATGCCATCTGTCACTGGTGTCATCTACATCTGGTTGTCGCCGATGCTACCGTTGCCGATGTATTGGACGCCATGGTTGATAGGCACGACATCGAGGGCATCGAAATTGCTGGCAGGACATGTTGCTGCAGCTGCTGAAGGTTGAGTCCTCCATCATCATCCATACTCGCGGAAGCCATTGCCGCATTGATGGACTCGAGTAGGGCCTGTGCCTCGTCTGCCGTGATTCTGTTGAGGGTGGGATCCCATGGCTCTAGTGCGTCGTCTTGGCTTACCCTAGCAAGCTTGGTTTCAGTCCGATGGATGCGCAGGCAGGGTGGTGGTGGTGAACGGGCGACATTCACGTTCGGGGATGAGATGAACACGAAGGGAAGGGGATGGAGGAAGAAAGGGAAATTCGGTCAAAATTTTCTAATAAATGCAGTGAAGGGATATGTAGTAGCATATCTCGAATTTCGGTATAGTTGTAATGGTATCTTTCAAAACTATAAAATTTATAATGGCATAGATCCGATTAACCCTATATTTAATGAGCTGTGCTCGTTATATACTAGATCTGATCTTCTAACACAACCATAAGATCATAATGTAGATTTGTTTTGGAAATAATACCATACGGGTTGGGACATGGAAGAAATCATAAAATCCCTTTTGAGCTGGAGCAGTTCGATATGGTACCCGTCGTACACCAACAGAGTATGGCGCAGTATCCAAATAATCCCGCCCTCCCCTCACCCAAAAATAGAAAAGAAAACCAATTGCTCTGTGACAGTACGACATGGACAATATCGAACTGCTCCACTTCAACATGGTGCTATTTTTGTCATTTCTTCCAACCGGTATCTATTTTTGCAATTTTCTATTAAATAATATAATTTTAAAAAATTCATGACGTAAGGTTAGCTCATAACTGATAACTTTTGTCTATCTATACCCCTTAGTTTCATCAACTCTCACCATCTATTATTGTTTTATGTGTCGAGCCCTTTGAGTAAGAGACTGTCTATTTATGTGGTGGTGGCATAAAAGAACTAAATTTAGGTCTAAAAAAGTTCGTTGTGTAGGAAACATAAATGATTTATTCTAATGTTCTTTTACATCGCATCTGATTTAGATATTGTAAACAAATAAATTCAGGCCACCTATTTTTGAACAGGATTTAAGATGTTTGTGTTGTTTTTAATTAGGTGATTTCGGGAGTCGTCGAGGCAGGAATTTATCTCTCATGATAGCAATTTTAAAGGGATCAAAATGGAGTAAGGCCGAGTTCAGTTCCAAAATTTTTCTTCAAACTTCCAACTTTTCCATTACATCAAAACTTTTCTACACACAAACTTCCAACGTTTCTATCACATCGTTCCAATTTCAACCAAACTTCTAATTTTGGTGTGAACTAAACACACCCTAAGGCAGATGATTGCTGATTGTTGCAGAAGTACGGTGGATGAGATTGATGTGGTGAGGTCACTGCCAATTGTGCTATTCAGATGTGAGGGGCACATGCATGTAGCTGTCGGTGTGGAATAAAACTGGGGTGGAGTCATACAGAAAATGTATTTGAGGGTGCAGTGTCAGTGGTTATGGATATAACTATATATGTCAAAATGTGACTTTGAGAGGTCAAGATTTACAGTGGCAAATGGCATAAACATCTATTGCTTGTTCTCTGAACCAATAAGATTTTCTTAAATGTATATGTGCAAAGGAATATGCATGCTCAGGTGTGGCTGTTTTGCACATGGCCATGAAGCACAAATGACGGGTCGATCAACTTGTAACATGAGCACCGAAAAAATAAATATAGTCTCATGATATCCGGGAGGCCACAGGAATAAGATCAAGCTAGTTGGGGATCGGATAAGCACCAATATGTATTATACGACTACTAGAAGTCATGCTAGGTTAATCAGAATGTATTAATTATACTAGCTAGGTTGCAATCATGGGCCTCGGTAACAGAGCCGAATCTTAAGTGATTTTAGAGCAAGTATAATAGTAGGCTATAAGCTGGCTAAATACCGAGTTGGAGGAGAGAAGAGAAGAGAGAGAGGAGAAGCGGGCTATAAACTTACAGCCGGCTTGGACACAAGAACCAAGAAACTCTGTAAAAGAGATAAGTGGGGCATGTATTAATTATAAAGAGCTAACTATTATATGGGTATGCTGAGAGAAGACTAAAAAGAACCTTATAGCTAACAGGTCGACTGTATTATTAACCTTGCTCTTAGAAACTATTGGCTATAAGGTTATTTGTAACCTCCTGTCAGCCTACCCATAAGAGCAAGGTTAGTAATACAACCGACCTGTTGGCTATAATGTTCTTTGTAGTCTTCTTTCAGCCTACCCATATAATAGTTAGCTTTTTACCATTAATATAGGGTCCACTTGTCTATCTCATAGAGTTTCTTAGTTCTTGTGTTCGAGACGGCAGTAAATTTACAGCCCGCTTCTCCTCTCTCTCCTCTCTTCTCTCCTCCACCTCAGCATTTAGCCGGCTTATAGTCTACTATTATACTTGCTCGATGTGCCCCTGTTGACTAAAATGTTAACCGATCCGATGTGCCCCTGCTGAAGTAGAGCTATATCTGAGCTGAGTTCTAAGACTAATAATTGATCGACAAGGCTATTGCTTTGCGCTGTCCCGGTTCAGAAAAAATAATTATTGCAATGTACTGTAGAAGATTTATGCATATAGTAATGAAAGTATATGGAATCCTGCAGAAATAAATATTGGTACTTCACTTCCCAATCTATATTCTATGCAATTTTCCTGGACTCCTGGAAGTCATTGCTTTCTATATATTTTTCAGTGATCACGCATCTTAGAAGTTGACCAATCAAATGTGCTACATGGCTATGTACGTGTACGACTGTCAATGCACTTAAAATAATTTATACAGCCAAACTTGCATATTCCTTTGCACATTTACATATAAAAAAGTTATTATGACAGCCAATACACTTCAAATAATTTATACAGGCCATCAAAAAGTACTTTCACAGGAGGGTGAGCGAACAGCCTGTCGCTTAGGGAATAAATCCCCAAAAAAATTTCATATTTTAGGCCCCTTTGAATCGTAGGAATGAAAAAAAGGAGGAATAGGAAAAACATATGATTCTGGCAGAAATGTAAGCATAAAACAGAGGATTGCGAAACACAGGAAAAACACATGAATGATCGTTTGATTGGACCACAGGAAAACACAGGAATTGGATGAGAGAGATAGACTCAAAGGATTTTTACCAAGAGGTTGGACCTCTTGCTAAGTTTCCTCCAAAACCTATATGCAACAAGCCATTCCATAGGAATTTTATAGGAATAGGAAAAGTTCAATCCTTTGAATCAAAGGACAACATAGGAAAATTTCCTATAGGATTTCAATCCTATGAAATTCCTTCATAATTCCTTTGATTCAAAGGGGCCCTTAGTTCCAAAGTTTTTTTCCAAACTTCCAACTTTCCATCACATCAAACCTTTTATACACACACAACTTTTCTATCACATCGTACCAATTTCAACCAAACTTCCAAACTTCAGTGTGAACTAAACACAGCCTTAGTAGTCATATGTGCACGGTTTTAGCCATGAAATATGCATCCGTGCAAATATGTGAGATTCAAACTTGGACCTCTCAATTCACATGTAGCCTCCCAAACATCTCACCTATGAACCACTTTATTGCTAATTGCTATGGAATTGATGCTATTGTTTTGACTTCACCACTCTAAAACTTGTAACACATATATTTAACACTCTAAATGACATCAAATGGTAATGCCATAAACTACAAAGTTGCATGCGTCGTCAAGCTTTATACTTTCTTTATATATCATGTCCTCATCTGCATTTTAAAAACTCAAAAGTTCATTTTTAAAACTAGATCTGAGAACTTGTAATGAATATTTGAGCCCCTAAATGACCTTGAATGAACAAACATTAACTACAAAGTGGTAGATATATATCATCAAGACATACAGTTTTCATATAAATTTTGTCATCATCCAAGTTCAGATTTAAAAATTATGAATCAAAGTCTTCAAGGCTCCAGCCAGGGTTCCTACGTAGCCACTTCACCACGGATCAAATCGGGTAGCTTTGGCTGTTGTGATAGAGATTTGGTCAGAGTCCACGAAGTTGGAGTGGCTTACCTTGGGAAAATGGCCTGGAGCTAAAACCTTGTTATTAATAGGTGTTCGCAAAAATACAAACTACGGAGGACAGGATTTCTAGTTAACATCCTACAATGGCAAGGCCCATTCTTCCAAACAAAAGACTTTCTACATAGCAAAAGGATTCTTGTGGCACATCTAGAACGTAGCCTACCACAACAACAGTTCTAGCCTTCGACCTCACATCTCCAAAGTCCCTTGGGGGAATTTAATTATTTGCCACTTTTAGGTTTACCAATTATCCAAATGCCCCTCTTAGGTTTGCACTTAATAATTTGCCACTGGAGAGAGGAAATTTCTTAACTATTTGCCACTTTTTCCCATGTGGCGTGCCACCGTGCCGTGACAGCGTGGAAATTAAGCAACGTGGACCCCACTCGTCAGCCCTTCTCCTCTCCTTCTTCTCTACCTCTGATCGTCGCCCACCTCCCGCCGGCCCCACACGAAGGAGACGGAGAGCGGGTGGGAGGAGTCCAGGCAACGGGCGCGCAGCACTCTCCCTAGCGACCAGGAGATGGAGAGTGCGGCGGCGAGGAAGCCCGCGAGGCCAAAGAGGAGGCAGGCGGCGGAGAAGGCCGGGGTGGAGAGGAGGCAGCAAAACGTGGCACGACGGGAGGTGGTCGCCGAGGAGAAGACCTTCGGCGAGCTCGGCATGGCTTCAGCGAACTCGCCGGCCGCCGCCGCGTGGGTCGGTGAGACGCGCTGGATCGCAGTCGGGGGAGACAAGGAGGGGGAGTGGTGGTGGTGGACGCTAGGTGTCGACGGCGCGAGGCGAGCGGGGCCGGCAGTGGGTGCGGGGCCGGCAGTGGGTGGGCGAGCGCGGGCCGGCGGCCGACAACGGTGTGGGGCAAGTGCGGGGCCTGCGGGAGATGGACGGACGAAGGAGACGAGAGGGGCTGATAGGTGGGGTCCACATTGCATTCCACGTTGGCACGGCACGGTGGCACGCCACATATGCAAAAGTGGCAAATACTGAAGAAATTACCTCTCTCTAGTGGCAAATTATTAAGCGCAAACCTAAGAGGGGCATTTGGATAATTGGCAAACCTAAAAGTGGCAAATAGTTAAATTCCCAACTCCCTTGGGCACTGGTAGCATCAACCTCTGCTTATTCAACAATAGTATCTTTAGTCTCCTTGAACTCTACCATTTTGTCAACAGCGTAGATGGCGAGCTAAGAGTAAAGGTGTTCCTTTGCCATGTCGTGGCCCTGATGGGGCCAATATAATCTGCAAAAGGTTTTGAGCTCAGCTCGGACGTCGTTCGTACTCTCCAATACGCCATCCTACGGAATACGAGGGAGCTTGCTGGCATGGCCGCACCCGCTTTCCCAAAGGCAAAAACATCGACGGCAGCCTTCAAGCGCACCCACCACCGATGATGCCAGCGGCCCCACGTACTACCATGTTCCATTCAGAAAACGCCACGGTAGGGGCGCTTTCGGCAGAAAGGGCTATAGGGTATGCCCAAGGTCGCTCGAGGCAAAGTTGTAGTACATTACTTGCCTACACAGTGAATTCCCATGCCTAAAGTTGTATAGCTTGAGCACGGGCTGCCTCTTCCTGAGTGCACAAGCAGCCTCCTCCTTCAGTCGTGCTACTTCGCCCTAGCTAGTACGAAGCTCGTCGTGAACAACTTTGGTCTACCCTTCACGTACATCGTAATACTTGCGAAACATTACTTTGTCCGCCGAAATCTCTTTCAGCTACTCCTCATGTTACCCCATTCCTTCTTTGGAATTCATAAGCGCCTCCTTGAGAACCTGTTGCTGCTTATCGAGCCGATCGACCTAGTCCGTAGTCTTGCATTGGCATAATTTGATCTTGTCAAGGTGAGTGTGGGCCATCAGGTCATAGCTGCTAGCCGCATAAATATTGTAATACAAAGAAATATGTAAGAACTTTGAGGAATAAACAAAAAAAGGGCCAAACAAAGTGAAAGGGAAAGACTTGCGCAGGAAGCAAGGCTTCGAAGGAAGAAGTTGATGACGTCATGGTTGAGTTATCTTCAAATACCTTCTGGACGGACGGTGGCGAATCAACCTGAGTGAGCCTACCCACAAAAGCTGTAAGCTCACTGCAGCCCTCAGTGTGAAATTGAGGTGGCAAAGAACGCCTTCTGAGGCAGAAATGTCCCACGCAACCTGTTTGACTGTTTCTCTACCCGCTAGGTAGGTGGGCCAAAGAATGGAATGATGTCCTTCCTCTACTAAGAGGGATCCTACTCCTGGCACTAAACCTACCACCTTGGCTCTTACGTGTACCTTTATGAGATTCAAAACTTCTCTTCCTTCATAGCCAAAAGGAACAATGATGACGGTGTGTGGACCCAAGGAGGCCTTGGGGTTGCTGGCGGCCAAAGGAGTTCACATGACAAGGTTGGGCGACGGCGGCGAAGAAGATTCACTATCACTGAAACCGGTAGGACAGTTAACATAATATACTTTCAGTTTTGTTAAATCCATGTAGGAAGGTTGTACATGGTGTAAAGACTGGCTAGGTCTCCAAATGGGTTTATTCCATCCGTGCTAAATGCAAACCTTACATTTTTTTGGATCCTTAGCAAATTCTGGATGTAGTGAATCAAAGGTCTTCCACTGGTGAGCATCGGTGGGGTGTCGTATCATACCATCTATCTTACAGTTCAGTTGATGCCATCTCATCAACTCAGCATCATTAGGGTTTCACAACATGCTCTTCATGCGATCTTTGCTGGCAAGTACCACATCACCATGGCCAGAATCTTTTTCTTTGTATGCACCAATGAATCTAGGTCGACAACCTCAGTATCAGAGGACCTGTTACCTGTTGCCAGTATTTATTACGACCACAGAATAATCTGCAAGCGCATAGATACCGTTGTAGCCTTCACGTAAGAGTATTTCAGGGTATTGTATTCACAGGGAACGTATATGTATAATCTAAGAACATGATTCATCCAAGTACAACAACTAAATGGTAGGCTAGGAATAGAGAGTGTTCCTATGGATTAATTTTCTTAATTAAGTTATGGTAAAACTCTATCAATTGCTTCGGGCGCCAGCTTACCCCTGATCTTCCAAGGAGACTCCGAATGTGAACGATTACAAAGGACGGACATGGTTGTCACCACCTGCCGCCTACCACTACGCGTCGTGGTGATCATTGTATCAGCGGTGATGGCAGCGCACACGGGATGGAGGGAGCTGGCTGCCTACCTTAGCTTGGCTGTTGTGCCATGCATGCAAGTGGCTATCTGGCCCAGACGGGAGGGTGTCAGGAGTGGTAGAAGGAATGGTTCGACTGGGAATTTTAGCCCATGAAAAATACGATGTCTTATAGGAATTTGAAGATGATAACTTTTCAAAGGTTGAATTTATGGACTATTTTGAGTTTTGAGGATGAGTGTAAATGAAGTTTTATAGGAATTTTTGCCGGGATGAATAGCATTGGGTTTGATGGAAACAAATTTCAAAGGAATGAATTTGGAATTTTGATTTGGAGCTTATTCGAAGGTAAAGCAAAAGGGACTTAAAGGAGTAGGCTAAGGATTTGGTTGAGGAGTTTCATGGGTATAAGAATTTTAAATTTGTGTGGAGCAAGGATATAAAAGAATTAGTTTCTAGGAATTAAACCGGAAAGAGATGTGCTAACAGAATTTAAATGGATTTAAATGGTTGAGATGTTTGTAAAGTTAGAAATGAATTTAAATGGATGAATTTGAATTGGAAATAAAACTATAGGAAATTTATAAAAAGAGCCAAAATAAAACTTTCTTCTTGCCTACAATTTTCCCAAAAACCCCATAACAAATTCCCTATATCCCCTCTACAGTGGCAATTCGCCGCTATCAACACCCTAACCCTAGTAGTTGTTGCAGCAGTAGCAGAGTTGCAGTTGTCATCGCCATCCCGTGGACTAGTGAATGTAGGACCAACGCACTAGGGACCAGCGGCCACTGGATCTGCCGACCCATGTTCTCCTGGCCACCTACAGATACATGCACCCAGGACTAGCAGCCAGCATTGATCCACTGTTCCAAGGACTTGCCGTCACTAGATCCACTCTTCATGGGCACGTCGCGTCTATCGACACGTGTGGTTCCATCCCTGAGCTACGTTGGACCAAGCTGTTGTCCTCGCATCCAATGTTGTCATCACGTAGCCTCATCGGATCTAGACCGAGCTGTCATCTTTGTATCCATGTTGCTATCACCAAGCCATGCCGGATCTAGATGGAGCCGCCATCCTCACCTCCATCTTTGGCATCGCCGAGGGATGTTGGATCTAGACCTCGTCATCCTCCCCTTTGCTACTGAACAGTTTGAATTTGAATTTAAAAATATGACAACTTCAAATAACATTTTCAAATACTAAATGATTTCAATTAAAAAAGTCATCAACAACAAAGTTGAATAACTCATCAAGATCTAAAACTTTTATTTTTGTTATTTCTTCATCCGACAAAATGTTAGTAACATTATTCACAAATTTTACATATATGTGTTATAGTTTATAAAGCCAGATAAGAGATATGTCAATTTTATGAACAATGTTACTATCACTATGTCGTATGAAGAAATAACCAAAATAAAAGTTTTAGATCTTGATGAGTTATTCAACTTTGTTGTTGATGACTTTTTCAGTTGATATCATTTAGTATTTGAAAATGTTGTTTGAAGTTG
>CM020184.1:21416727-21444801 GCA_009805545.1 Oryza longistaminata | reverse complement strand
GGTTCAAAAAATGTTATATAGAAAAATGACCAAAATAAAAGTTATAGATCTTGATGAGTTATACAACTTTATTGTTGATGACTTTTTCAGTTGAAGTCGTTCACTGATCTAAAATTCTATTTGAATTTTTCAATCTTTGAATTTCAAATTTTAAATTGTTTAAATGGAGTCAGATGGAGAAATGACCAAAATAAAAATTTTGCACCTCGATGAGTTCTACAACTTTGGTTTTGGTGACTTTTCCATTGAAAATCATTTAATAATCCCAATTTTTGTTCAAAGTTGTCAAATTTTGAAAATTCAAAATTTGAATTGGTCAAATGAACTTATTTTTACAAAGAACCGATACAATAGTTGTAGATCTCGATGAGTTGTGTATGTAAATGAATGTATATGAATGGGGGATGTTGGGGTGTGACATCCTGGCCTAGGGCTTAATAGGATTAGTAGAATACTCATACCGATAAGTTACAACTACTTTTCTAGAAACCGATCTCCAAAGAACTATGATGAAGTTCTTCCTGGGTGCACACGAGTGAGGACAAAAAAGACTGGAATGCTAAGGCTAGAAAAAAATAAAATTTATTTTTTTGGATTATACTCATCTATGATGGGCATTAACTTAGGCCCGGCTGAGGCTAGCAAAAAAATAAAATTTATTTTTTTTTGATTATACTCATCTGTGACGGGCATTAACTTAGGCCCGATTGAGATGAGGGTCATCTGTGACGGGCTATAGTTAAAGCCCGTCACAAATAAGGGTCATATGTGACGGGCGCTAGTTGTGGTCCAATTGAGATAGGTCATCTGTGACGGGCTATAGTTTGACTGGTCGTTTGGGTCAAAGCTATCAGTGACGGGCTTTAATTAGGGCCCGATTGAGATAGATTCATCTGTGACGGCCGTTTGCCCGATTGAGATAACTCTTCACATCTGTGACTTCTAGCCTATGACGGACGCCGTGTCCGATTGAGATGGAGCTTACCGCCCGATTGAGATGATGGTATCCGTTCTAGTGTCAACTCAGAATTTAAAATTTAAATCCTCATGTTAAGTATTTATTAGCACTAATCATATTATTAGCACTAATCGCATTATTAGTGTCAGCACGAGGGAGGCGGCGTACGCGGGTTAATTGCAAGTTTTTTTCTTTCGCTAACTAAAATAGGAACTTGCAGAAAGGATAATACCAAACCACCGATTCTTATGTGCGCGTATATTAGGAGGCCCCCTCTTTAAATCCCACGTATAAAAGTCGATTTTTACATGAAAATCGTTATTATATTTTTACGAACGGGTTTTCTAGTAGTGCGTTGTACTTTCCCATCACATTGATCGTAATATCAAGATTGGTACTAATAAACGTGGTTGGCTTATTCAGTACTCCGATTTCTGAACTGACGTCGTGAGAAAAATCCAGGATATTTTGCATGGACACGTCGTCGAAAACACTAATCCGCGACCAGTCGCGCGACAAGTGTCGCGCGCGGAGAGGAGCGGCAGACGGCGCGTGTACGGTACTCCCTTTTTTTTTTGTTTTTTTTCTGTTTTTCTTCTGGCGCGTGTACGGTTATTTTTTTTCGTTTTTTCTGTTTTCTTCCGTATTTTTGTTTCTTTTTCCTTTGTTTTCGTTTTTTTTTCTTCCATATTTTTGGTTTCTTTTTCTTTTTTTCCTTTTTATCGTTTTCATTTTTCTCGGTTTTTATAAAGTTTGTATACGTGTATATAAACTTTATATACGTGTATTTTTTATTTTTATATGTACGTATACAAAGTTTGTATACACGTATATAAAGTTTATATACAGGTATATAAAGTTTATATACACGTATACAATGTTTGTATACGTGTACATAAAGTTTGTATACGTGTATACGAATATACGTGATGTTTTTTTAGTTTTTTATATTTTTTAATATGTACGTATACAAAGTTTGTACACGTTGTATATAAAGTCTGTATACATCATATATAAAGTTTATACACGTTGTATATAAAGTTTATACACATCGTATACAAAGTTTGTATGTGTGTTTTTTTTATACATAAAAAATTGTATATTTTTTATAGTAGTAATACTAGTAGCAGTATAGAAGTAGTAGTACTAGTAATAGTAATAGTAGTAGTTATAGTAGTAGTCAAGTTATAGTAGTAGACTACTAGTAGTACTAATAGAGTAGTACTGTAGTACTAGTGGGGGTAGTCGCGCGCCTGGGGGGCCGCGCGACTAGTCGCGCATTAGCGCCCCCCACAGGTCGTCGGCCTCTTCAAGTCTTCATGGTTTGAAACAAAGAGACGGCGAACATTTTCGTTAATACTGCTCTCTAGGACCTGGACTTTATGGGCTTTTGATGCAATATAAATAAATAAATAAAGCCCATCAGTACTGTGGACCAGTGCAGGTGCAGGCGTCCAGCCATCTTTCACAGTTCGGAGTTCTAACGATAAAAATAAAAACACCTTGAAATTGAACTGATCTTTCTGCCGTTCTTTGATGGAAAAGGGAAGGAAATCTTGGCCGCATTTTTGAAACCTCTTAACTTGAACGTTTAGACTTTAGAGTCGGTCACCAGCATGCAGATTTAATCTCGGTGTACATGTCGACGTCGAAATTAAACTTAATTAGTACTACGAAGCAGCTGTGTTGGACATCATGCAAAATGTCCTGGATTGAGTTCAACTGAAACAGTGGAGAAAAATAACTGTAATTTCTGTAGTAACTTAGCCCAGCTTTAATTAGTCAAATAATTCTATACGCTCGCCGGTCATAGAAAATAATACAACTAATTAATTTAAACTTTTCAAAGTCTATAAGCTTATTAATTAACGAAAAAAATATATTGACAAAACTTTTATACACATGTTGTTACCGACTTAAAAGCATCTATACTGGAAAATAGATTACGATGCAACGCGTAAAAATCAACTCTAAAATAAAAATTTTGAAATTCAAATTTTGGCCTCGCTGAGAAAATAAAAAGCAAATGATGGAGCAGATAATTTTCACCATATAATTCTTTTACATAAATAAAAATATTTACATAGGTATAGTAGTATCTGACCACTTGCTGTATATATACAAACTTCGCTATATATTTTTCATATGCTCAGAATCTATAACTATAATTAACGTTAATTAACATATATTTACTATACTAATTATAAAATGTACGTCATATATTCTTTCATGGATGTGAAATTTCCAGCATGTTTGTTTAATTCGCGAGACCTCAGTAAGTTTGAAGAGAGAAAATAAATTATGCCAAAATCACCGACACGGAAGTGGAACCACTCCAGCTGGTCACCGTGCAAAATTTCCTAGCTATGTTCCTGTCATTTTTTCAGATCGAGGACTTTTGATCGGCTTTAATCTAATTGCCGTAACATCGGAGAAAAATAAATACATGTGTCCTACATTGCACAATTAGTTAATACTTGTATATGTGCTAAACAATAGCAGTACTTGTGTTGTGTGCATGCCCATCTCCGCTTAAACTTATATTGGGAGAACTAATAACAAATGGCCTCTAATTAACACAGAATTAATAGATACAAAAAGAATTTACAGCTTCAATGACAAGCTACTCCGTTGTAATTTCCCATCATATTGATCGTAATTAATTAATAACCTTTGGGCTAAGGTTACTTAGCTATATAAGAAACATGCTTAGGCCAAAATAATTCCTCAGAATCAGTAGGCAATACAGCAACAATTTGATTGAAGCATTTCTCAACAAGATCATATCCTTGCAGAAACAAGAGATGGCCACTGCTAAGGGTATAATATTCCGAAATTATATGCAGTTGAGGTATTCTCTAGTAGTTTGCTTAATTTTGTTCTAGCAATTCATAGCCGCATTATACATGCAGGAACTAGTAGTTCTGTGCCACCCCAGGGTGGATCCTCTGCAAAATCCAAAAGGCAGGCGGACATTAATCAAGAAGGGTTAAACCTTCTAGGTAATTGTTGCTTTATTTTTCAATTCTAACTTTGAATGTAAATCATTTTATTTTTTTGTTGCTTTTGTTGTTTTGCCGATTGAACTAATTTTCACCGTTCTGTTTTGTTCCTTATTAATTTGCTTATTTTTTTCCTCCGTACTGGTTGAATGGTACTCTCCGGTCCAAAATATATCTACTTTTCTAGTTTAAATTTGACTTGGAAGGTAGCTCTTTATATTTTGACATAGTCATTTAAACGAGAAAGTATAGTAGCTATATTTTGGGATATAGGAGTACTAAAAACAAACTCATTTCGTGTACCAACAAAAGGATTGCTATATAGTTCAAGAAACACATTTTTTCTAAGTAGAGTATTCAAAAAGTTTAATGAGTTGTAGAAAAAAAAACGCTAACTACATATTTATTGGCATATATGTATACAATGGTGATAGGAGCTGTATTTAGGGGGGGTGATAATGTACCTAATATTTTAGTCTACAAAATATGAGGACTGAGCCTGAAAAGGGTTAGGCTAAGATTTAATAGACTTTTGAGTTAAAAATATTTAAAGGCTGAGGTGGGTTGTGAAAGAGCCCATGGGCTCTGACCCATTATACCTTCCCTAGCTGTATTCTACAGAGATTCTAAACTTATATATATCTTGGCTTGCACATATGCAGAAATTCTGCAGAAATTTGTGAAAGGTAATCTTTAAGCAACCAACACTTGTGCACATATGCAGGACTTGAAGGTTTTAGTACACCTCCTCCTCGGAACAATGGTCAGGGTGCTCACACCCTCGCATACCAAATCAAAACACTAGCGCCCAAAGCAAGTCAAATGGACTTCCTATTCCAGGTAAGGACTTACAGGGAATTCTTTTTTTTTTTTTTGTATGTTCATGTTAAATATATGGTGCATGCATGGTAAATAATTAAGGCCATGTTAAAACACATTGACAAGTCGAATTCTTTTCCCACACCAGGTAAGGACTTGACCGGATTGGCCATATAATTAAGGCATATGACAGAAGAAGATGCAGTGATTGTCAACAATGGTTCATCGTTCGAGCCTGTGTGTTACTACAATATCATGTACATATGTGTATAAGTAGTACATATAGTAAAGAATAATGTAAATAGTAGTTGTGAAGGTCAACACATGCATGGGAAGGAAACAATTGTAGAAGTACATGTAATTTGTTTATTTAATTTGTTCAAATTTGTTTGTATATATAAAATGTGAAGCTGTATATATTGATACCTTTGACAATAATGTACAGCACAATAATGTTGAATAACTCAAAGTGAATCATTTCATGTTTCCAAATATACCAACGAAGGCTGTATTCGAAACTCTAGTTTGGCCCAGCTAGTCAATGGCATGCAAACCAGAGCGAGTGATTAGCGTATACTTAGTTAAGTATTACTCCCTCGGTCTCAAATTATAGTGCATCCTTATTTTAAGAAGAATCAAACTCGGTAACTTTTGACTAATAATCAAATTTATAATAGTAACTTTTTGTGTAACTTTAATGTGATAATAATTTCATATTTACTAGAAATATAACCTAGAATAAATTAAGGGTTAAAGTATGTCATTTGAAAACTATGTAAAAAATATAGGTCTTATAATTTGGGATGGAGGGAGTACTATTATAAATTTCAAAATGGATTAATAGTTCGGGAAATATGCTCATGATAACAATGAACTACCCAAATGCGAGAATCCCTTGTATGGCGCCATTGAGTAGTCACACGTCTACGATTTGTCACTGATTTTATCACGTTCTACAATATACCATCGACTTTTGCTTAACTTCTACGATTTACCATCGTCGTTTGGTTAGTAGTACCATACAATTTTATCCAAATGACCAAATACCCCTTGGATAAAACTCCAAATTTTGGATAAACATTCTGATGATACTTCCGAATTTGTGTCCAAATTTTAGAAGTTTTTTTCCCAGGGGTATTTTGGTTTTTGGATAAAATTGTACCGTACTAACGGAGGCAACGGACGATGATGGTAAATAGTAGAAGTTATGCAAAAATCGATGCCATATTATAAAACATGACAAAATCAGTGGCAAATCATAGGTGTGTGACAAACTTAGTGGCATATAATGGATTTTGTAAACAAAATAATGCCACTCTTGCATGACGAATTTAGATAGAATTAGGCTAAGCTTATAAAATACTTCCCTGTCTCATATCATAAGTTGCTTTGTTTTCTTTTCCAGTCAAATATTTTTATGCTTGATTAAGTTTACATGAAAACATAGCTTTGTAGTATTTTTAAGACAAAATAATACACTATAAAAATATATTTAATGTTAGATTTAAGAAAACTAATTTGGTGTTGTAAATGTGATATTTTTTCTATAAGCTTGATCAAATTAAATACGTTGACTAACAAATCAAGTGACTTATAATATAAAATGGAGAAGTATATGCGTTTCAGCAATACAAATTTCAGGTTAACTATTCTACGTATAGTGAGAACTTAAATAGGACGATGTATATTATGATTGTTCGCTTGAAGTGGGAGCAAAGGCTAAGGATATTCACAATGTTTATCTCACAACGTGTAATATAATAGTGTAGGCCCATTGATCAGGTGGTAGCAGTTGTTACCATTTTCCACAATGTATATAAGCCTGTGGTGAGAAAACAATGTGGAACATTTTAGCATTGGGATTTCAAAATGTGGAGTATATGTTTATCTTTGTCATTATAATTGTGCTGCCTGCAATTACTTGGCATCATGTTTTATTTAAAAATGAAAGAACATGAAACAATTGCGACCACTGTTCCAGTATAGAATTACAGATCGACAGCGAAAAAAAATCACCATCACAAAAAAAAAAAAAATTAGACCACGTTAGACAGATCTTACAAAATAAATCTATCTATCTATCTATTATATACTAAAAGTCCATTAAACTTCCTAAAATCGCTCTCAAGCTACCATGTGGCATCCTAAAAACGCTCTCAAGCTGCCACGTGATGCGAGGAGAGAAGATGAGGACCCACAGAAAAAAAACGAAATCATCTCCCACAACCTCCGCATGTACGCATGCATGTGGCTGCTTTCCTTCCAGGCTTAGCGGCAGGATTACCAAGTAATCAGGGTATTACATTAATGAGGTTTTTCTCTGTTATTTGGATCGGTGTGTAGGAGCCCATGTTGGGCTTTAGTCCGTTCAGCTGGCTAGGCCATTGTGCCACCTATATATGCCATGTTCCTTGTATTAGGAGATTGGCTTTTAGTTTTCCTTTGTATTGTGCCGCCGCCGCCGCCTAGGTCAGGAAGGAGATGGTGATTCCATCTGCCTGACGTTTTGCCACCATTGTTGCTGCCTGCATTGGTTTGGACGAGCGTGATCGGGAATTAATTTCCTGGGCGTGTTCTGATTTCTGCCGAAGTCTTCTTGCTCTGATTGTCTGTCATTCTTGCTGCACGGGTGGAGTTTATCTACAGATTTGGTTAGTTTATTCATTGTAAACCTAATCATCTATATGTTTAAATTTGATCTAATGGAGCTATTCAGTTTAGTTTATCTGGAGTTATCGATCTTATGTGTCTGACCCTATATACTTTGCTGGACGAGATCTCTATCATCTTAATACTGCTGCTGCTCTTGAGTTATTCAAATGGAGATTACAGTATATATATTATCGCTGCAGACATACAGAGCACTGTGAAAGATTGGGACAAAACCGGGAACCGTAGCCGTTTCCTTATCACATTCCCTTTTGCCCTGTTTTTTTTAGTTAGATTCAGTAGTTTAAAGATATTTAATGCTCTTTTCACAAAATTTCTAATAAACTGATGGTTCTAGACAGTTAGATCTATCTAACAAATAAAATACTACAATATTCTCCATGCATGGCTACAATAAGTACATATGCGCCTTCTTTCCCCTGTTTTTTTTATACTTCAAATCAAATTTTTACATGTCCCTGAATTCATACTCACATTGATGTCTCGTATACATATTGATCTCGGAGGAAGTAAAACACACTATGTCTACTGTTATAATATTTTTGGCTCAATTTTGGAGGCAAGATTTTAGAAAGGACGCATTTATCCCATAGCGAGTTGTACACTCAACATAGTTCTGTTTACATCCCAATTTTAAGAGATCAAAATCATTTCGAGAACGATTGATAGAACATGGGCCTCTAATATTCCAAAAGAAATAGAAAGGACAACTGGAATTCAAACGAAATTTGGGCTAATTCAAACAAATTTTGTTGAATCCAAAGCCCGATATAAATTGCACAAAACATTTGAACTTTTTTGCATGAAGTTCAATAACTATTCTTAAGAAAATGAATTTCATAAAGTTTAGAACCCAAAACGAAGATTTGATATGTATTAAAAAGAGCATATAGTTTAGATGACAGTTTATAGGAGCCAACTCCATTGTTGCAACATAATACTTTCATATAATTCAAGATTTCATGGTTGTAAGTAATTTTAGTTTAGAATTTTTGTGTTGCAAGGAAAATAAGCATTTAAAATAGTCACAAACAAAATATTGACAAAAAAAACAGGTTGAGAATAGAATCAGGAACAGTCACGCATATACAAACATTATATTCATATGTATAGAGTAATATTTCAAGCAACATTAAATTAGATGCCCGCGCTTATGCGCGGGCTTCCGTTCTAGTTAAATAAAAAGAAAGAATGGAAAGAAAAGAAGACTGATCTTACGCTGATCCCTGGGCCTAGGGGCTCTTCCGTGACAACAAAGATGCCCAATTTTGCTCTGTCAACGGCCCATCAACGTACACTAACAAACCATTCAGCCCAATTCAGCTGTACTGGGAGTTTCAGACCATAACAGCACCTTGAATTTGAATAAATCTTTGTATCGTTTTTTCATGGAAAAGGGAAGGAAAAACAACAGCAGGCGACACCGGATTAATTATGATTCTTTTTTCTTTTGTATGTTCATGTTAAATATATGGTGCATGCATGGTAAAACACATTGACAAGTCGAATTCTTTTCCCACACCAGGTAATGACTTGACCGGATTGGCCATATAGTTAAGGTATATGACAGAAGAAGATGCAGTGATTGTCAACAATGGTTCATCGTTCGAGCCTGTGTGTTACTACAATATCATGTACATATGTATATAAGTAGTACATATAGTAAAGAATAATGTAAATAGTAGTTGTGAAGGTCAACACATGCATGGGAAGGAAACAATTGTAGAAGTACATGTAATTTGTTTATTTAATTTGTTCAAATTTGTTTGTATATATAAAATGTGAAGCTGTATATATTGATACCTTTGACAATAATGTACAGCACAATAATGTTTAATAACTCAACGTGAATCATTTTATGTTTCCAAATATACCGACGAACGCTGTATTCGAAACTCTAGTTTGGCCCAGCTAGTCAATGGCATGCAAACCAGAGCGAGTGATTAGCGTATACTTAGTTAAGTATTACTCCCTCGGTCCCAAATTATAGTGCATCCTTATTTTAAGGAGAATCAAACTCGATAACTTTTGATCAATAATCAAATTGATAATAGTAACTTTTCATGTAACTTTAATGTGATAATAATTTCATATTTGTTAGAAATATAACATAGAATAAATTAAAGGTTAAAGTATGTCATTTGAAACTATGTAAAAAATATAGGTCTTATAATTTGGGATGGAGGGAGTACTATTATAAATTTCAAAATGGATTAATAGTTCGGGAAATATGCTCATGATAACAATGAACTACCCAAATGCGAGAATCCCTTGTATGGCGCCATTGAGTTAGTCACACGTCTACGATTTGTCACTGATTTTATCACGTTCTACAATATACCATCGACTTTTGCTTAACTTCTACGATTTACCATCGTCGTTTGGTTAGTCAGGACCATACAATTTTATCCAAATGACCAAAATACCCCTTGGATAAAACTCCCAAATTTTGGATAAACATTCTGATGATACTTCCGAATTTGTGTCCAAATTTTAGAAGTTTTTTTCCCAGGGGTATTTTGGTTATTTGGATAAAATTGTACCGTACTAACGGAGGCTAACGGACGATGATGGTAAATAGTAGAAGTTATGCAAAAATCGATGCCATATTATAAAACATGACAAAATCAGTGGCAAATCATAGCGTGTGACAAACTTAGTGGCATATAATGGATTTTGTAAACAAAATAATGCCACTCTTGCATGACGAATTTAGATAGAATTAGGCTAAGCTTATAAAATACTTCCTCTGTCTCATATCATAAGTTGCTTTGTTTTCTTTTCCAGTCAAATATTTTTATGCTTGATTAAGTTTACATGAAAACATAGCTTTGTAGTATTTTTAAGACAAAATAAATACACTATAAAAATATATTTAATGTTAGATTTAAGAAAACTAATTTGGTGTTGTAAATGTGATATTTTTTCTATAAGCTTGATCAAATTAAATACGTTGACTTAAAAAAATCAAAGTGACTTATAATATAAAATGGAGAGAGTATATGCGTTTCAGCAATACAAATTTCAGGTTAACTATTCTACGTATAGTGAGAACTTAAATAGGACGATGTATATTATGATTGTTCGCTTGAAGTGGGAGCAAAGGCTAAGGATATTCACAATGTTTATCTCACAACGTGTAATATAATAGTGTAGGCCCATTGATCAGGTGGTAGCAGTTGTTACCACGTTCCACAATGTATATAAGCCTGTGGTGAGAAAACAATGTGGAACATTTTAGCATTGGGATTTCAAAATGTGGAGTATGTGTTTATCTTTGTCATTATAATTGTGCTGCCTGCAATTACTTGGCATCATGTTTTATTTAAAAATGAGCGAACATGAAACAATTGCGACCACTGTTCCAGTATAGAATTACAGATCGACAGCGAAAAAAAATCACCATCACAAAAAAAAAAAAAATTAGACCACGTTAGACAGATCTTACAAAATAAATCTATCTATCTATCTATTATATACTAAAAGTCCATTAAACTTCCTAAAATCGCTCTCAAGCTACCATGTGGCATCCTAAAAACGCTCTCAAGCTGCCACGTGATGCGAGGAGAGAAGATGAGGACCCACAGAAAAAAAACGAAATCATCTCCCACAACCTCCGCATGTATGCATGCATGTGGCTGCTTTCCTTCCATGCTTAGCGGCAGGATTACCAAGTAATCAGGGTATTACATTAATGAGGTTTTTCTCTGTTATTTGGATCGGTGTGTAGGAGCCCATGTTGGGCTTTAGTCCGTTCAGCTGGCTAGGCCATTGTAATGTGTTAGTTCTCCACAACCGGTACGTCGATAACGTATTCCTCCGAGCATCGATCAGAAGCAAGAGATTTCACAGGCCTGACAAGATCAAGATGTCGTCGTATGGGTCAGGTGAGTACCATTACTATTCTCAAAAAAAAAAAAAAAGTACCATTACTCCAACTCATGGTGCTTCTTCCGGGGTTTCCCTTACCGCCAGTAACCGCGCGGTTACACAGTTACCGGGCTTACCGCAGGGTATGGTAATATAAATACCGCAGTAACCTCCTCAAATTCAAATAAATTTAAAAAATAATTTAAATTTTTGATAAATTTTGCACGGTTTTCCACGGTTACCGCGGTAACCGTGCTTACCGCCGGGGCGCGGTAACCCCGGCCCCGGCGGTTTCGGAAACCCTGGTACTAACTAGCAAGCATTTCAAATTTTTATATGCATCTGCATGAAACCTAAATCCAAATTGATGAATCCACGCAGGATTTCGGAACTCGGTGCCAGCCCAGCAGGGAACAACATTGTATGGGACTTCCTATGGAGCTACCAACTCGCAATCAACGACTTCATCATACTACAGTGGTAATTAATTAGCAAATAGAAGCGGCATAAAAGCTTATTTTTCTTTGTTGGTGTAGCGGCAATAGATTTGGTACTAGGCTTTTTTCTTTCAGGGGCTTGTGTTTATATGGTTGGCACGTGGTTCTTGAGTGTACGTGTACAGCTCACAGTATGATCAACCTGACAACCTTCTGTTGTTCAAAAGTTTCATTTTAACCTCTCTCCCTCTCAATATTAATACCATGCATTGGATGGCCCCTCTTTAGCCATTCCGGCAAACAAAATTTTTTTTTCTTTATGCATGAAACGATACTGAATTAAAGAACAGTATATATATTAACTTTTTTTTTTCGGGCACTATCTATATATTTACATCATTATATATAAAAACTACATAATTAATATGATGGTAATCAGAAAACTTTCCAGGTGTTTTTAAGCTCTCTTTTTGCACACCACTAATTTTGTGCGCCTGCAGGACCATCGAAAAGCACGACAGGAAGGGTGCCTGCGCAGCAATCTTCAGATTACAAGTCGAATACTGCAGATCAGTACTACTATAACAGCATAAGCATGCGTAGCAAAAGCCAGCAGCTGGGAGGTGCTGGAGCAAAATCAAGTGAGCAAAAATCTATCTAAGAAATTTTACGGTACTTAGGAAGTATGTGTAAGTACCAAAATTTTAATACCTCAAGATATATAGTAGCTGAAGGTATAAAAAATTTTACGCTAAAAATATGATACATCTTGATACTACGTACTTCAAAGATGCTAAAATTACCCATCTAATTTACCCTCTCCTAGCTAGATAAAGTTAGATAGTTTTATGTGACATCGTTATTGTTTTGACTTCTCCAGTTTAATCATATATGTTTCTTCTTCTTAGGCAAGGGTTCGATTAAGAGGTATCCGCCACTCAATGGTTGATCTTAACTGATTTGACAGTGCTCCTGATGATGAAGAAAAACCAACGGATTCATATATGTACTCATACAAGCACCGCGTGTATACAAATAATTTCTTCATGTGGTTCATTAGCGTTTTGCATACTATGTATTCAATTTTTTCATTGGTTCATTACTGATCGGTCAGTCAGTTGTATATTGGGGGTATCAAAACAATTAACCTTGTTTTGGGTTCATCAGTATGTAAATTTATATATGTCGCTAGCTCCGTGCTCGATCTGTTCATGTATATGTTCATTCATTAGTTATTCGATCAGTGTATAAAGGGTGTCAAATATTTGCCGTGTTGTATCTATCCGTATGATAAATGATTATTACTCCCTCCGTTTCACATTGTAAGACTTTTTAATGTAGGATCGAATCACAAGAACTAAGCCAACCAGAGGGGGGTGAATGGTTGGTATACCCAAAAACCGAAAACTTTTAGCGGAAATAAAAGTTACCCTCGAAATCGATGGATCGCGGTCTGACCGAAGTAGTTGCACCGGTCTGACCGCCTGATGAACGTCGGTCTGACCGATGTAGATCGATCGGTCGACCCGCCGAGAACGCCTGCCACGCCTGTCGCCGCCGCCGGTCTGACCGCCGTGTTCCCGCCGGTCTGACCGCCGCTTGCCGCCGGTCTGACCGCCGCGTAAGATCACCGGTTAGACCGCCGAAAACCCGGTAAACACAAATCGAAGAACTCTTAAAGTGGATGACGACTTATTGATCTCTCTGTGTTTACAAAGTGCACCAACAGCACTCCTTACAAAAATTTGGACTAAACTCGAAACCCTAACTCAAAACTCAA
The DNA here is from genome assembly GCA_009805545.1 of Oryza longistaminata. Classification (NCBI taxonomy): domain Eukaryota; kingdom Viridiplantae; phylum Streptophyta; class Magnoliopsida; order Poales; family Poaceae; genus Oryza; species Oryza longistaminata. The sequence goes on along the minus strand of CM020184.1, from coordinate 21,431,265 downwards.
CTCTATTGCTCTGAAAAAGCGATACCGGGAAGCCTCACGCTCCCCCTCTATTTATACATGAGGTAGGCAGCCTAAAGCCACGAACCAAACTCTACTAGGAGTCCTAAACACCTTAGGAAACCTCTAGTACAAGAAAAAACTTTACATAACCAATCGTACCAAATTTGGACTCATTCCAAATTCGACTCCGCATCACATACGCACACAATAACTCCATCATATGTCATATGGAATCTCCATCAACCACGTGCATCAACTCTAGCCTAAGTATCCCGCATAATCTCTGACCACCACGGACGTCGTCTTATCCCAAGCCGACTCCCGGTCCATCACCGCAAATACTCTCCCGAGACATCGAGTCACCTACACATGGAACAAACAAAGAAACCATATTCCAAGACCAAGCTATCTCCAACTTGACTCATTAGCAGCAAACAATAGTATTACATACGTATAGAATCATCTAGAAGTCATAATCATGAAATAAACTCGAATACCCAAAACAAACAACCCGAAACCGAAACCGAACACAGTGTCGGCCGTCCAGGACGCGCCGCTGGGCCGGAATCCGACAGCGCGAGCTCCCGATCACCGCCGGTCTGACCGGCAACACCTGGCTGGTCTGACCGGACCACATAAAATGACAATCCTGCGATTCACCTGTGAAAACCAATCATCTCCTAAACCACTTCGTGAATAAATTCCAAATAACAAAACCAATAATCTCCAATGCCCAATTGTTCATCACAGAATAATACTCAAAAACACCTTTGATTTTACATTTAACATTGCTCACATACATATAGATGTTAATGAATCTTGTATGTGTCTAGATTCATTAACATCTAAATGTATATGGGCAATGCTAGAAAGTTTTACATTGTGTAACGAAGGAAGTAGATCACTTGAATTCCTCTCGGGACTCGGCCGGGCTGTCCCATCTAGCAGGATCAATAGAAATTACAATCACTGTAATATCTGCTGTATTTTCAGCCCACGCATCATTACTAATGAATGCAGCAGAATTTAACTGTGCCATTCAGGTTCCAGACCATAACAACACCTTGTAGTTTAGTACTTCCTCCGTTTCATGTTATAAGATTTTCTAACATTACCCACATTCATATATATGTTAATGAATCTAAACATATATGTGTACCTAGATTCAATAACATCTATATGAATATGGGCAATGCTAGAAAGTCGTATAACCTGAAACGGAGGTACTTCCTTTGTTTCACAATGTAAGTCATTCTAGCATTTTCCACATTTATATTGATGTTAATAAATCTAGATAGATATATATGTCTAGATTCATTAATATCAATATGAATATGGAAAATGCTAGAATGGCTTACATTGTGAAATGGAGGGAGTAGTAATTAACAAGTGCTTTCATAGTTCTTGGATGGAGAAGGGAAGAGAAATTGGCATCATGCATGAGAGCTAATTATAGTTCACTAATACCAAAAAGCCAGTCACTGACGGGCAAAAAGGTTTTCGTTGCCGGCCGCATGCGACTAACCTTCCACAGCTAGTAAAAATAGAGGCTTTTCACTGACGGAACACCGGCCACCTGTGAGATCCATTCTTCACATGCGGCCAGGCTTACACAAGGGTCGTTAGTGAAAATATATTTCATATGCATGCGGCGATATTAAAGCTGGACACCCAGAGATGAGGATTTATGGGAAAAATTGAAATACTAAAAATGCCATTTGCAAAATTCTCAAAATCAACAAGAACGTTGATCGAATTCACTGGTCACAATCACAAATCCATAGCAGCAAAAAAAGAACACCAAAAATCTGGGTGCATCAGCTCGAGAGTTTCGATTCACACCCCAGGGGTCAGGGCCGTTGGATTACCCACTGAGAGGAAGCCACCGCTGAGATGAAGCTGTCGCGACCAGGTCCGCAGCCCAATGCCCCACCTGCACCGGATTCACACCCCCATTGCCAGCCACCGCAGCCCCTGCTGTTGGACAAGCTCCCACCACGATGTCATCGGAGCGATGCCTGGCATCCTCCTGGTGCGGAGGAAGGAGGTCAGAGTGACACCGCCAGTGGCCCCATGATGGCACAACGGTGAGGTGGGAGAGGGAGACGGATGCGTCTAGGATAGGAATAGGGTGAGGAGGAAATCGAGACTTATCCACAAGATTGGGGGTCGCACTTGCCTATAGAACTGTAAGAGAACTCACAGACTTGGATACATTGATGCTATACATAGAATTTACGTAGCTGGTCAATGTTCCAGGAATTTGATAACTCACGGTCCTCGCCATCTGCAATCTTGAATGCGTCTGGCCGCACGACTTGAACCACCGTGTACGGTCCCTCCCACTTTGGCAAGAGCTTGTTTCGCCCTGCTTGATTTTAAACTCGTCGGAGGACGTAATCGCCGATGGCAAGCATGCGGGCTCGAACGCGCTTCTCATGATATCGGCGTAGGGTCTGCTTATATGCGGCTGCTCGAACGGCAACTCGTTCACGATGTTCCTCGAGTAGATTTAAATCGTCGCTCTGCCTTCCCTCATGTTCCGTGTTAAAGTATTTTTGAACTCACTTACTCTAATGACATAGCTCCGAAGGAAGCATAGCCTAAGATCCGTATATGAGAAAGAACAGTGTCTCTTTATTGGACAAAGTCGGTGTAGTGCGTACGGCCCATAAGACAGATGGGAGTTCTTCAACCCAGCGTGTATCGTAGGCCATAAGCCTGTCGTACACACGAGTTTTGATCCCTTGGAGCACAATACCATTAGCCCGTTCGACTTGTCCATTACTCTTAGGATGGGAAACTAAAGCGAAGCAAATCTTGACTCCCAACTCGATGCAGTAAACTTAGAAATCGCCGCTTGTGAACTGGGAGCCATTGTTTGTCAGGATGCGGTGAGGCAATCCATATCTGCAGAAAATCCCTTTGATGAACTTAATTGTGTTGTAGGATTTAATTTCTCATGTGGGCTCCGCTTCAATCCACTTTGTGAATTTATCGATTGCCACAAACAAGAATTTGTAACCGCCTCATCCTTGTGGGAATGGTCCGAGTGTGTCGAGACCCCAGCATGAGAACGACCAAGTTAAAGGGATAGTCTGAAGCACTTGCGCTGGCATCTTGGGGTGTTTGCTGTAGAATTGACAAGCTTTATAGCGTTGTACCATGCCGCAAGCGTCTTTGAGGGTGGTTGGCCAGAAGAATCCTTGTCGAAAGTCTTTTCCTACCAGAGTACGCCTGCCGGCTTATGATCCGCAGATGCCTTCATGGATGTCGGGAAGTAGAGCTTTGCCATCATAGGTCGAGACGCATTTAGGGAGGACACCGTTCGGGGCCTTTTTGTATAGATCGTTGTCGATCAAAAAATAAATTCTGGCATGACGGAATAGCTTTTCTGCCTCCGCGTCGTCCTCTGGCTACTTGTCGGCACCCAAGAAATCGATGAGCAGAGTCCGCCAGTCTTCTGTTATCTCCATATCGGCAACGACGTTCTCGACCTCTTGAGCCCCCAAGCTGATGTCGGTGTTGGCTATGGTACCTTCGTTGTGCGACTCCTTTACGGACGGTTTTGTCAGGATATCTAGAAAAGTTCCTGGTTTAAGAGGTTCTCTTCTAGACGCGCGCCGTGCCAGGTCATTAGGCTCGATGTTATCCTTGCGATAAACATGTCGAACTTCAATGCCGTCGAACTTTCGCTCCAGCTTCCTGACTTCAGTGAGGTATTTGGCCAACTCGAGATTGGAGCACTTGTAATCCTTGTGCACTTGGTTTGTGACTAATTCTGAGTCCCCTTTCGCATTAATCACTTGATCCTCAGTGTCGCGGCTACTCAAATACTTGCGAGGAGTCCTTCGTACCCGGTTGTGTTATTTGTTGCCCAGAAATTTAGGTGGTTTGCATGTTTGAACTGGTCTCTTGTGGGAAATGTCAAAATGAATCCTGCTCCTACTCTATGGCTCTTGAGTGCACCGTTGAACGCCATTGTCCATGTCTCGTTATTCGTCTGGCTGACTGTGCTATTCTCGGGAATAGTCCAGTCAGCTACGAAGCCAACGAGAACTTGTGATTTGATGGTTGTTCTCGATACAAAGTGAACATCGAATTAGCTGAGCTTGACTACCCATTTAGCAATGCGACTGACAACGTCCTTGTTCTTGACGACTTCTCCCAAGGGAAAAGAAGAGACGATTGTGACTTTGTGGGCTTGGAAGTAGTGGTGTAGCTTTCTCGATGTAATGATCACAACGTAGAGCAATTTCTGGATCTATGGGTATCTGGCCTTGGCGTCGTGGAGGGCCTCGCTGACATAGTACACCGGGTTTTGTACTTTTTCCCTCTCGACGATAATAAGCGTGCTTACAGAGTAAGTAGTGGCAGTATTATATAGGAAAATGTCTTCATTAGGTTGTGGAGCAACGAGTACAGGGGGATTTGACAGGTAGCGTTTGAGCGCGATGAACGCGTTCTCGGCCTACTGAGTCCACTTGAATTTGTCTTGCTTTTTGAGCAAGGCAAAGAAGGGCTGTCCTCGTTCTCCCATCCTAGCTACGAAGCGGCTTAGTGCTGCCTTGCATCCGATCAGTTTCTGGACTTCCTTGAGTCTTGTGGGTGACTTCATATTCTCGATGGCCTTAATCTTCTCGGGGTTTGTTTCGATGCCTCGTCCAGAGACGAGAAAACCGAGTAGCTTCCCCGACAGTACTCCAAACATACACTTCTCTGGATTCAGCTTGAGCCGATGTCGTCGGAGGTTGTTGAATGTTTCCCTGAGGTCATCAATCAGTGTGTCGCCTGTTTTTGTCTTGACGGCAGCGTCGTCGACGTATGCCTTGACGTTCCGTCCGATTTGATCACCGAGAGCTCCTTGGATCTCGCGCTGATACGTGTTGCCTGCGCTAATCAACCCGAAGGGCATCTTGGTGTAGCAGAAAACACCAAAGTGCATGATGAATGTTGTCTTCTCCTCATCCTCTTTGGCATGCTGATTTGATTGTAGCCGGAATAAGCGTTGAAAAACTCAACAGCTCGCAACCGGTCATTGAATCCACCAATTGGTCTATTCTTGGAAGAGGGAAGTGATCCTTGGGGCATGCCTGGTTGATATCGGTGAAATCTACGCACATTCTCTACTTCCCGTTGGCCTTGCGAACCATGCGTTACTGGGTTGGCTAGCCATTCTGGATGAAGAACCTCTCTGATGAAGCCGGCTTTGAGGAGCTTGTCAAGTTCTTGTCGTATAGCTTGTTTTCAATCAGGTGCAAATCTCCACAATTTTTGTTTAACTGGCTTGGCATCGGGTCGCACCATTAGTTTGTGCTCGATCACCACCTAGGGGACTCCCAGCATGTCTAACAGCTGCCAAGCAAACACGCTTGCATTGTCACGGAGGAAGGTGATGAGCTCAAGTTCCTATTTACAGTGCAGCATCGCCCCTATTTTGATGGTCTTGTCGGGGTTACTGCTAGTCAGTGGAACGATCTTTATAGCGCCGTCCAGTTTTGGCGCCTTAGTAGGCTTGCTCACTTTCTTAGGTGGTTCAGTTGTGGTGGGTGGTGTGGGATAATTATTTAGCAAATTTTAAATCCCAGAGTAAAATGTATTTTTGGGAGGGAGGGATAGTACTATTTTATATTGCCTCCTAAAATAATTGTATTTCTAAAAAAACAGATATATTCCCCGTACATGTAAACGACCAAAATAACCATACATGTATAGAATAAAGGCAGCTTTAGGTAGATGGGGAGAGAAAGATGGGAGGGTATAAGGTAGGATATCTCTATCTAATTAACTAGTTGATACCCCAAGCTTTGCTGCAGAATATACGGATAAATGCAAGTTATACTTATAGAAATGATAGATGTATATGTTTAAATAATGTGAAAATAATGTGGAGATAACGATTTAACATTACTAGCTTGCATATTGAGTTCTAAAAATACAACAAAAATGTAAATGATATGTCATATTTACATAATAATATTTAAAGTACTCGAAATAATAATTACTAGTGGTGATGATGTGGCACACTTGCATGTGATTTAAAATACTCTAGATAATAATTACTATTAAGTGATGATATGGCACACTTGCATGTTGAGCCTTAGTATTTAGTGGGTATCAACTTTATGGTAGATAGAATTGGCTTAGTTTTACAAATATAATGTTTTTTAATAAATTTGATTGATAGAAGTATAATTATTCTATAACGGAGGTAGTAGTACTCTTGGCTTGCATTAATTACTACCATGTCTCATCCAAAATATAAAAACTTTTGAGGTGGACATGCATGAAGATTAAAGAATCACCTGGTCTGTCGTTAAATGAGGAAATGCTATAATTGGTTAAAAAGAGTAAGTAGGTATAGAACTTAAATGGAAAATATTGTGGAACTAGTTGAGAAGATAATATAGGTTGAGAAATTACTTATTATGATAAATTTTGAATGGTAGGAATATTTGTTATATTTTAGGACCATATAGATTGTACAGTAAAACGAACCTTGATCAGCTAACTTGCGTGTGCAGTATCCAACACTCAGCAATTCTACATTGACTGGGAGAAATATATCTCCCGTCGTGCCTAGGAATTTCCTTCTTGGCTCTAGGGATATTAAGACACAATTATACGTGTCCTGCCTTAGAACTCACGGTAAAATAATTGGACAACTTACGTTCAGGTCTGTTTTTCTGAAAAACAAAAATTTAGGGCCCTTTTGAATCGTATGATTGAAAAAACGTAGGAATAGAAAAAACATAGAATTTTGATAGGAATATAAATGTAAAACAGAGGATTGCAAAACACAGGAAAAACATAGAAAATACCGTTTAGTTGAACCGCAGGAAAACACATGAATTGGATGAGAGAGACTCAAAGGAAAGTTACCAAGAGGTCGAGGGCCTCTTTGATTCATAGGATTGGCAAAGGATTTTTCATAGGATTCAAATTCCTATGGATTTTTTCCTACGTGTCCCTTTGATTCATAGGAAAGAAAATGAAACTTTTCATAGGGCCCCTTTGAATCGTAGTCTTGAAAAAACGGAGGAATAGGAAAAACGCATGATTCTAATAGGAATGCAAGTGTAAAACGGAGGATTGCAAAACACAGGAAAAACACAGGAATGACCGTTTGATTGGACCGCAGGAAAAACGCAGGAATCAGATGAGAGAGATAGACTCAAGGGAAGTTTTCCAAGAGGTTAAAGTGGATACTAAATTTCCTACATTTTCCCTATAGAATCATAGGAATAGGAAAGTTTCCTATATTTTTCCTTTTCTCATTCCTACAAATCAAAGGCATGAATAGTGTAGGATTTCAATTCCTTTGTTTTTCCTCCATTTATCCTACAATTCAAATGGGGCCTTCATAGGAAAAATAACAAGAGGTGTGACCTCTTTGTGAACTTTCCTTTATTTTTCCCATAGCACTATCAAAGGATTCCTATTGTCTTTCCTGTGTTTGCTGATTCATGTAGGATTTGAGAAACCTACTACTTCAATTCCTGCGTTTTTCCTATACCTGTGTTTTTACTATCTTGCTAAATTTCGTCCAAAATCTCTATAGGATTGTCCATTCCATAGGAATTTCAAATGATTGGATATGATAGGATCCAATCCTTTGTTTCAAAGGGCTTCATAAGAATTTTTTCTGTAGGATTGAAATTATCTAAAATTCCTATGTTTTTCCTTGAAATGAAAGGGGCCCTCAATGTCAAAGTAATTTGCAGCTTCCATGACTACTCCATTGCACTTTCCCATCGCAATGATCGTAATTACAGTAGTCCTAAGGCTACTGATAATCTATATAAGCAGCACACACACAAGCCACAATAATCTATCACAAACAACAGCTCAACAATTTAATTTTGAAGTTTTTCCCAAGAATAAGATCCTTGCAAAAGTAGGAGCAATGGCCAGCTCTAAGGGTATGATCTTTCAAACTTATGTGCATAGATATGTGTAGTTGAGATACTTTCTCCGTCTTAAAATATGGTAAAATGACTATATTTTAAAACGGGGAGTATTACTTTCGTAGATAATTAAACCATTCACGTCATTTATTATTCTTGCAGGAACTAGAAAGCCTGTGCCTACCCAGGGTGGAGGTAGCTCCTCTGGAGTGTCCACGGGCACTAATCAGGGAGGGGACGACCCTATAGGTTAGCGCTCGCTTGTCATTGGATTGGTTGATCAAACAGTTGATTTTAATTATTTGCTTCTTCTATAAGTATATATACCGTGTGAATTAATTCAATTGCTGCTTGATTTACTTTTAATTCTTTTTTTTTGTGGGGACTTTTAATTCTATTTTAAAATGTAAAAATAGCACATCAAACGTATGCATATGTACTTGAAAACTATATGTAATTAAATATATATCCAAAACGTTACTATTGAAAAAAATAATTAATGAATTAGGTAGCTACTAGCAAAGAGATGAGCTAGGTAGGTGACTGATGCTGCGTTTAATTTCGTGGTGTTGTAGCTACAGGCACTTCTCACCCAGTCCCAGCAGCGAGCTTCACAGGAGGGCTAATACAGAGCATGTCGTATTACACAACGTCAACTGGTCAGGAAGGTGGCTGCCACAACGGAAAAGTGAAAGGTAATTAAATTAATACTTCTATATATACAAGTGATCATATATATCTATACCTTTATATTAGTTATCCGTGACCTTGTTGAGCTTTTCAATCCAGAACTAACTTTACATTTTGGCAGGAGAGTGCTAGTAGCCAGCAAACCAACAAGGAGTACTGACAATTTGTTGTTGTCCATGAATGATATATGCCAGAGGCAGCTCATACTCAACCCTACTGTAAAAATCTCGTGTATATATACGAATGTAAATTTGTTCGTGTCTGATAGGCTCATGTGAATAAATAATGGTGTAATTTCTAGGAGCTACGCGTCGTAACAAGATTTCCAGGAAGTAAATTTGTTTGTTCAATAAAATTTGTTTGTTCACGTATAGGATCAAAGAAACGGCTCGAAAAACATACAGAAACTACTGCTACCATATATATTTTCAGTTTTTTTTTGAATCGGAACCAGAAAAAAAACTAGGGATACCAAAAGGAAATCGAATATCATCAATAAAGATATGGAGCAAACCGAAACAAATATGGTCACAAATATTTATAGGAACATCAAACAAACCCATTGTGCTTGCAAAAACAACAAAGACATATAACTAGTTCATTTATACAAAAGAATATACTAAATTCATGTTAAAGATAATATGTGATTGTAAATTAGACTCTTTAGCTCTTTAAACTTTTAAAAAACTAGAATTATAAATACGAAGTTGTATCCAATATTAGAATCTCAATTTATAATTTTACTTATTTAATTCAGAAATTAGTAACTAAAAAATATAATTGATGACAACACCTCTTTTAATGAGACTTACTCTGTGCTAGATTTATTTATGATTCCGGAACTAAGGCAAAAAAAAAACTGACACTATCCATTTTGGGTAGACGTACATTTGTTAGAAACTTACTTTCCCGACTCACTTCTCTCATTTTACATGCCTACGCTTTTCAAATTGCTAAATAGTGTGTTCTTTGCAAAAAAAAAATTATACGAAAGTTGACTTTAAAAAATCATATTGATTCATTTTTTTAAAAAAAGAATAGGTATTACTTAATAAAGCACGTACTGCTTCGTTTTGCGTGAAGGAGGGATTTATTCCCAACCACAACCGATTTCATCCCTCCATTTTTTTATGCCATTGATTTTAAAAATACATTTGGACCGTTTGTCTTATTAAAATATTTTTATAAATATATAAAATATGTCATTCTTAAATTATTTGTAGCGATACAAATTACACCACAGTAATTTTTTTTTTATACGACGAATGTTAAAAACAGAGGTTAAAAAATGAACGGTGTCAAAGATAGAAAAACGGAAAGAGTATTAGTTTTTCTTTTAGTAGAATTTTACCTGATCATGGAGTATTCCATCGTTAGATGCGCTGTTGCAACACATGTGCCAGGGAGTTAATTAGTCTTGGTCTAGGCGTGGAAGTTAATATTATTACTACGAAGCAATTTCACAACGGAAACCCGATGGAAGTTTACGTGTAATATTTATGTAGCTGATCATTTATGTGATGTTGAGTTAGTAAAATACAACTACTATAAAATATCATTTTTTTCATTAGCATGCTTTTTGTCTGCCGCTAATATGCTTAGTTAACTTGGAGTTTGGAATGGGGCTAGTAGTTGTGTTTATTCAAAGTATTTTGACTTCTAAATTCCACGAGAAATTAATGTCCAGGAAATTGTGTCAAATTAAATCGCTGACATGAAACAGAAAGAGTTGGTCACCGTGCAGAATTACCTGCGTTTTACACTAACCTCTCTGTTTTTTTTTTCTTGCCGACATTGTCCGGTCTAATGGCAGTAGAAACCACAGGGAAAAAATACATGCAAGTTCGTATCCCTTCATTGATTACTTAAATTTGCTTCCAATTCGGTTACTATGTGGTAGGTTTACGAAGTATTCTGATGACTTCCATGGGAAATGTCCATGAGTATTCAGTAAGGCGTCTAGGACAATGTTTAAGTCAAACCTTGGAAATGTAATCTATGAAACTCTCTAGCTGTTGAGTTTAAATAATGTAAAAAATTAATTATTAAAGATTTTTTTGAAAAAATACTTTCATAGAAGTATACATATAACCACTTTTTATAAATATTTTTATAGAAATAAGAAGTCCAAGGTTGTTTTTGGAGACCGTCAATCGGTATCCAAACGACTTCCTTTACAAGTACGTGAGGGAGTATGTGGTAACTTACGAAGTATTCTGATGACTTCCACGGAAATTGCCATGATAATTCAGTCAAGTTTGGAACATCTATCTATTATATACTAGAAGTCCCATTAATCTTCCTATAGTAACGCTTCCAAAATCTCGCTCATGTGGCGTTCCTTAGAAACGTCTTTTAGTCGCCACATGGCATTTTATAATCTCCGACCCGTTGATTTTCATTTAAATTGGGGATCCCATAATTTTAGACCGTTAAGATAGATCTATTTCCCTTCCTCCCTAGTATCACGTGCGTATGAGTAAAAACTAGCGTAAGTCTTAGATGAAAATAAGAATAAAGTACTGTTCACTTAAAAAAACCAAACAACGTACGTAATGTACGAGAAAGAAAAACTATAAAAAAACCTTTAGATACGTTACTAAAAAAAAAAACATACGTACGTATGCACGAGTAAAAAACTATAACACCCTCTAAATATGTAATGCACATCAGAGCAAAAATTGACCGTATTTTAAAATAAGATTTCTATACTATATAAACACGCAATATGTTACAATCATTAGATTAGCTCCGCTTTCCTCTTAAATAAATAGTTACAAAATTTGGTAACACCGGATTATGTTATTGGAATATTGGTGAAGGACGCATATATTTGAATAATTTTTTTATATTATGGTTGAATAACTACCAGTCCATTAACTTTTTAAAAACGCTCTCACGCTGCACCAATGCAATCCTTAAAACCCATCAGACACACATGTACGCTAATAAATCCATCCCTCAATTTTACTTAAATTCAGTGGGGTCCAATAGTTTATAGCCGCCCAACTTAATGAGATTAAATAACCTGCGCCGGGTAATAATCCCGCACAATGAAGCAAGTGTTGTTCAAAAATTTATATTTGCTATTAACAAACATTTAAACTTTAGGAACTTATGTTGTAATATGTACTATAATATAATACTCTATAGATCACAATATATCAGTACAGGAAACAAGGATATTTAGATCAGCCTTCTTTTTCAAATTAATATGTAAGTATATAACAAATTGTGGTGAGCAATGTATACCACCAATTAAAGGAGGGGTAACTTGATGGCACAAATAATAACAAATTTATATAGTAATATAATCTTTCAGGGAGTTGTTTAAAAATAGAGCACCTTTATTTTTAATAATAGCACATATACACTGTATTTGTTTCGACATTTGTTTAAAACAATTAAGTCAATCTCCTTTCAAGATAACTGAAAAAGTTATTTAATTGATTTCTTACCGGTATAAATTAAATATTGTATATTTAAAGCTAAACAGATAGGTTTGAAGACCAATTATCCAACATGCACCGTTTAGAATGAATATTATAGAGATAATAGTACTAAAGTGGATAGGTTGTCATCCAGTTGAATATATGCAATTCTTCCACTATAAGTTTTTAAAAAATTACGAATCCGACGTAAATTACCCGTGTGCGATACATGCCACGCGAATGCGTGGATACTTTCCTATTATAAATAATTATATCGAAACCACGCGATCAACGGAAACTCGTCCATGCTGCATGATTTAAACTTAACTACATCGCATTTGGCTGGAAATGGCGGAAAACTGTAGAATTAGCTCGAGCAGCGTGTATCCGATTTGGCGTTTGAATTTTCTTTTCGGCTGAAACCGTCTAAAGAGCATGGTATTGCAAATTAAAATTAAAACATAGGATACCATGTGACCATTGTAGTTCCCCAGCAAACTGAAAATTTCTTGATGTGAGACGTAGTACTCTCGGCTCATATGGCATGCATATTCATGGAAACAGGAGGTTGCTTCATGAGACAATATTGTCAGTAACTATAGAAAGGAGGAGCCAAAACGACTGTAAATAAGGTGATTGTCAGTGAATGTTCCAGAATTTTATTGTCTTAGGATGAGATCGATCCTATATAAACTCAACAATGTACTCTCTCAACAATAACCCTTCGATCAAGCATTTACAAGAATCTCGATCAGAAGGAAACAGTTGACAACACCGAGAAGATCAAAATGGACTACTACTCCAAAGGTGACTATTATTCTCAAAATCTTGATCAAATTAACAATATTGTACTTTATTATTATATATAGCTATTGTCATGAATAAACTAGCTTCTAACTGAATGAATCCACCATCAGGGCATTCGAACTCCAAGCCGAAACACAGAACACAAACCAGGCAACTCTTACAAAGAAAACAACGCCCAATCAACGGCTTCATCGTATTACAACGGTAGTTAGTTAGCTGATACAAACAGTACATTATTATTACACCCTGTAATATAATTCTACATATCATATGTTTTTTTACGCTGGTTAATTTTGTGCAGGATCATCCTGTAGGATCGAATCAAAGAACTAAGCCCACCAGAGGGGGTGAAATGGTTGGTATACCAAACCCGAAAAGCTTTTAGCGGAAATAACAGTTACCCTCGAAATCGATCGGATCGCAGTCTGACCGAAAGTAGTTGCGCCGAGTCTGACCGCGTGAACGTCGTCTGACCGAAGTAGATCGATTGTCGAACCGTCGAAAAACGCCTGTCGCCGGACTCCTTGAGCGAGATGCTAGACTTACTGCGGCGTTAGGGGACGGCTGAGAATACTGGCCGACGTGTAAGGGGTTTGTCCTCAAAGACCAAGTTGGAACGTCGGCTTTCCACAGACGCACCAAGTTTATAAGAAGAGAGCACCAAATTCTACCAAAGAACAACTATCGGACAAGATCTATCGCAAGTGAGGAAAACACTTCTACTCGTTGGCAGCTGAATCAACCGACAGCCTTTCCAAGGTTTATTCCCTGATGGCTAACCAGCAACCCACACAATCCGCACAGCAAATGCACACTCAAAGATGTGGCACCAGACAGACAGTTGTAGGTCCCTGACTAGCTTGTCAGCACAACTTCCCTTCCCTGTGGATAAGTATATTCATTTCTCGAACTTGAACCAATCTCCGTCGTCGAGCTCTCGTCGTACCCGAATCGGGAATTAGTAGTCACTCCGCTCGCTGGAATACTAAGGAGGTTGCACACGGGTTTAGCGATACCCGGACGTTCCAATTGTCCACAAGAGCAGGCAAGTCTCGACCTGAAGGATTAGTACGCAAAGTGTACGAGGTTCCGCCTAAAGCGCCCATAGCGTACCAATTTTCCTTGGAACCTAGACCGATAGACCTGCATTCCTGAAGGGCGATTCGGTAAGTGCTTCTCGCTGATGCAGGCAAATCAGGCCTTTAGTCTTGTGGCACGCAGGACACCAAAAACTGCCGCACCGGCAGCTTCTTTTCGACCTCCACCGTTCAAGCACAGTCTTCAACCCCAATCCTCATCGCACGGCAATCGACAGCACTTGCCGGGGTGCCACTGCACCACCGTCGCCTCCTGAACGCACCCCAGCGGTACGGACCGGGGCTCTTAACACTCCGGGCCGTCCACCAGCCCGGACCCAACTAGAATCATCCTTGCCTCGTGCCACACCCTATCCACTCCACCCTCCCCTATCTTCTTCCCCGCCATTTCTCCGATCGATTCTTCGTGACCAGCGTATCCGCCATTCTCCCCCCGAACCCTCCAATCTCCGTACGGGGCATATCTGCTTCTTCCCCTTCGCCCGAGCCCGGCATCCTTTTTTTCCCCTCCCAACGCCATGACTCCCAGCTGTTGTCACTGATCCGCTCACCCCCCAAACGTGCTCCCCAGTCCAGCCCTGCGATACTACCCTTGCCTTTCTCCGT
>CM020184.1:21391856-21416702 GCA_009805545.1 Oryza longistaminata | reverse complement strand
AATTAATACGATTTCACATGAATCTATAAGTCTAAAATTAGTGAGGCTTAATTTTTCTTTTGCTCACTTGTGTAGTGCTGTTCTGTGCTCCACCACCTCCCTGCTGGCTGTGGTTGCTGCTCATGCTGCTAATGTAGTACTGATGATCTGAGTTTTGCTGCTCGGGCATCCTACCAGTCGAAGTACCTTGGTTGATCCTGCACAAAATTAACAGCGTAAAAAAACATATGATATGTAGAATTATATTACAGGGTGTAATAATGTAATGTACTGTTTGTATCAGCTAACTAACTACCGTTGTAATACGATGAAGCCGTTGATTGGGCGTTGTTTTCTTTGTAAGAGTTGCCGTAGTTTGTTGTTCCCTGCTGTTTCGGCTTGGAGTTCGAATGCCCTGTATGCGTGGATTCATTCAGTTAGACAGCTAGTTTATTCATGCAAATAGCTATATATATAAATAAAGTACAATATTGTTAATTTGATCAAGATTTTGAGTAATAATAGTCACCTTTGAGTAGTAGTCCATTTTGATCTTCTCTGTGTTGTACAACTGTTTCCTTCTGATCGAGATTCTTGTAAATGCTTGATCGAAGGGATTATTGTTGAGAGGAAGTACATCTGTTGAGTTTATATATATAGGATCGATCTCACCTAAGACAATAAAAATTTCGGAACATTCACTGACAATGCACCTTATTTACAGTCGTTTTGGCCTCCTCTTCTATAGTTCTAGACAAATATTGCTCTCATGAAGCAACCTCCTGTTTCATGAATATGCATGCCATATAGCCGAGAGTACATACGTACGTTCTCACATCACAAGTCACAAATTTTCAGTTTGCTGGGGAACGTTTACATTGGTCACATGGGTGATCCTACTGTTTTGACATGTTTTAAATTTTTGCAATACCATGCTCTTTAGACGGTTTCAGCCAGCAAAAGAAAATTTCAACGCAAATCGCGGATACAGCGCTGCTCGAGCTAATTCTACAGTTTTTCCAGCCATTTTCCAGCCAAACATGCGATGTTAAGTTAAGTTTAAATCATGCAAGCATGGACGGTTTCCGTGTTGATCGGTGGTTTCGATATAATTTATTTATAAGGTCAAATTACTTTGAATAAACACAACTACTAGCCCAATTCAAACTCCAAGTTAACTAAGCATATTAGCGGCGGACAAAAAAGCGTGCTAATGACAAAAAAGATATTAATTTATAGTTGTATTTTAGAACTCAACCTCAAATAATAAACAGCTGCATTATTATTCCACGAAAATTTCCATCAGGTTTCCGTTGTGAAATTACTTCGTTGTAATAATATTAACTTCCACGTCTAGACCGAGATTAATTAACTCCCTGGCACATGTGCTGCAACAGCGCATCGAATGATGGAATACTCCCATGGTCAGATAATGTCCACTAAAAGAAAAAACTAACTCTCTCCGTTTTTCTATCTTTGACACCGTTCATTTTTAACCTCTGTTTCTAACATTCGTCGTACCAAAAAAATTTAATGTGGTGTAATTTGTATCGCTACAAATAATTTAAGAATGACATATTTTCTACATTATATAAATATTTTAATAAGACAAACGGTCCAAATATGTATTTTTAAATCAATGGCAAAAAAATAGAGGATGAAATCGGTTGTGATTGGAAACAAATCCGTCCTTCACGCAAAACGGAGTGGTCTATTGTCACGCCCTAAAAATCGCCTAATTTAAAAATACATTGTTTAAGAATCATTTTTAGAAATTAAATTAAAAGCCTACAAGCTAAACCCTAATATATTAGGAAAATTTTCAACATAAAAATGAGCTAGATAAAATTTTATTAAAATACTTTGCTTTCCTTTATTTCTTAGAATTTTCTGGGAATTATTTGAGCAAGGGAAGTATTTTTATATTGAAACAACATTTCACAATTATTTTATAAAAAAGTTCAAAAACCCCTCCTAAGCGTTGGGCCGATTCGGCCCAACATTCTTCTCCCGCGCGCCGACCGGCCCACGCCCGCCGAGCCGGCCCAGCCAGCGAGCCGCCCGCCCCCTCCTCCTCCAACACCGACAGGTGGCCCCACCTGTCGGAGGGTCTTACCTCCGCCGAGCCAGCAGCCCGACCGAGCCGCGGCCGAGCCGTTCCGCCTCCGATTCCGCCCAATCCCGGCACTTTTAGTCCGGATTTTTGAGGGGTTTTATCCTCATCTCTCTCTATCTTTACCCTCAAAAATCGGAGCAAATCGTTGAGTATTTTATCGAATCGAACTCGTTTTCGAGTTTATCTCCAAAACCGAGTTTTGATTTCCCGAGTCGATTTCTTGCGGGAGGAGTCCGATCTCTTCAATCCAAGGCATATAATAGGACCCCCTGTTCCCTCTTTCGTTTGCCCCATCTCGCTTCCCGTCCTCTCCGTGCCTCGTAGCCGCCGCGCCGCGCGCCAGCAGCCGCGTGCCGGCCAACTCCGCCGTGTCGCGCCGCCGCCTCCTCGCCGCCGCTTGCCGCCGCCGCCCTTAGGTGCGCCAAGTGAGGGGAAGCCCGGCCGCCCTCCTCCCTTCGTCGCCGGCCGCGTAGGTCGCCGCGCCGGTCAACCGAGTGCCGCGCCGCGTTCGTCGCCCGTCGTCGTCGTCGTCGTTGGCACGTGGGTGAGTACGTTGGTTCGTCTCGTCGTCCTCTTCGTAGTGTTCTCAAAATCCGGCCACCATCCTAATTCCGCGAGGGCTCCAAGCGGCGGCCCATGATGATGTCATCATGACATCATCATCTTTTTCCCTTTTTTCTAATAGATTAAAACTTCGGAAAATCATAACTAAATAACCGTAATCCGTTTCAGGTGGTTCAAGTTGCTAAATTTTTCTAAAATCAAGATCTACATGTTAAAAATATCCACATGTACTGTTTATGCTTGTTTTTGTACTGTTTTGTTGATTTGTTTTATTTGCTTTAGTTTCCGACGTTCGGAGGAGAGTGTTTCCGTTGAGGAAGGTTCCGAAGCGTTTGCGGAAGCTCAAGGCAAGTCACACAGATCCCAAACAACCCTTTGAGCATTGTTGAACCCGTTTAAAGCTATTATTTTATTTCAACTATGCATTATTTTCGAATGTCATCGGGTGGTGAACCTTTCCCCTTAATTAATGGCCGAAGATGACTTTATTTTCCTATGGGTTATAATTTGATTAGCATGAACCTTATATATTGGATTGGTTCAGCTAAATGCTATATGTATGTTTGCTTAGCCATGCTTAGAAACATTAGCTCATAAAGGGTTAAATATAAATTATATTATATAATTATTATTTAATTATGGTTATATTAATGGTAGCTCACGATGGTAATCGTGTGATGTTAATTAATTGATAAATAAAACCTGGTTAAGGTGGGTTGTGAGCATATGGTTTTGATGGTTGTGCTCATGACAATTAAGGACCGGTTCGCGAGCTACTGTTGTGAAACATTTACCGTGCCAACCACAAGCCAGCGTGGGCAACGGTTTATCTTTTGTATAGCATGATTCATTATAGTGTGCCAGACTTTGAAGCGGCGAGAAGCCGTGGGGGTCGCTGGGAGTCCATTGCCTCTGGTTTTGAGGGGGAGATTATGATCCAGGAACGGTGCACTGTGGTGAGTTGTGTTGTGCGAGGGTAATGTCACAGTTCCTTTCTGAGGTACCGTGGTGGTACTAAGGCGCATGGTAACATGTTGTGGGATTGTGTCTTGTGGGTACAGTAGTACACCTCTGATCAGAGTTTAAATCTATTCGAATAGCCGTACCCGCGGTTATGGGTGAGTTGAGCAATGTTTTTCGTGATTAGTCTCACATTATTCATTAATGGTAATTGTGTTAAATAATTTGACTCCTGGTTTGGAATGGTATATTCCTGGTTTGAGGTTTGTTTGTTCAACCGGGGTGGTTGTTCAAATGAGGTTGGGCTATGCAACACGGGTGTGTTGTATGGTGTTGTTTAATATTGCTTAACTACTCAACTGTTTACTATTCTCTTCAAATTATTGTTAAATGCTGTTTATGCAAGAGCTATATTATGCCATCCTTTGTTATCCTGTGCACTTACATATTTGCTGTGTGACTTGTTGAGTATGTCATATGCCTTCTTGCAATATTCAATCATCAGAAGAGGAGTATCTCAGCGAAGGTGATGACCTGGAGGATTGAGCTTGTTCTTGGTTAAGATGCCTGTGGAGTGGAGTCGCCATAGTTGTTCCGTAGTTTGCTTTAGGTTTATTTTTTTCCGCTGCGTAGAATATTATCTTTTGATAGGAACTATCTACCTCTGTAATAATTTATTATTTGCGAATATTAAATAGTTGTTTATTTGTACTCTATTATCAATTTGTTATTGTGTGCCTCGGCTGATTGCTGGACGAGGGTTTTACACACATGTAAGCGTTTGGAATTTTGGATAGAAATTCCGGGCGTGACATCTATTAGCGTGTGCTTTATTAAGTATTACTCCCTCCGTCCCATAATATAAGGGATTTTGAGTTTTTACTTGCATGATCACTTGTCTTATTCAAAAAAAATTTCTGCAAATATAAAAAATGAAAAGTTGTGCTTAAAGTACTTTGGATAATAAAGTAAATCACAAAAAAATAAATAATAATTCCAAAATTTTTTATTTTTTTTGAATAAGACGAGTGGTCAAACAGTGCAAAACAAAACTCAAAATCTCTTATATTATGGGACGAGGGAGTCCTATTTTTTGAAAATGGATCAATATGATTTTTTTTAAATCAACTTTCGTACAATTTGATTTTTGCAAAAAAAACACACAATTTAGTAATTTGAAAAGCGTACGCGTGTAAAACTAGAGAAGTGAGTCAGGAAAGTCAAGTGTCGAACACATGTATGTCTACCAGAAATGGATAGTGTCAGTTTTTTTTTTTTTTTTTTTTTTTTTTTTTTTTTGCCTTAGTTTCGGAAACATATATAAATTTAGTTTTTTTTTCTCCGGAGACAGATACAACTCTACAACTTTAAGCTCACGTTATAGTCTACCCCAACATGCTGTCAACTCTTTTTTATTTAGAACAATGTATGTATTAAGACCATGACTTTTTACACATCGGACCTTTCATCTTATGTAATTATTATTTATTTTATTGTGACTTGATTTATTATTAAAGTTTCTTTTAGCCTAAAATTTACATATTTTTGTGTTTGCAAAAAAAAGTTTAAATAAGATAAATGATTAAAAGTCTTCGTAGGGTGTATGTTTGTAGAATATGAAAAGTCAGTGGTAAATCATAAACCTGTAACGAACTCAGTGGCATATAATCGATTTTCTCTATATTTAATACCAAACCATATAGTGTACTTGGTACTATTATTGATATTTAAAATTAAATAATATATTAAAATGATTATTTTTAATATAAATAGCTATTCCTAAAAAGAAGTGTTGTCGTCAATTATATTTTTTAATTACTAATTTTTGAATTAAATAAGTTAAATTATAAATTGAGATTCTAATATTGGATACAACTTCGTATTTATAATTCTAGTTTTTTAAAAGTTTTAAAGAGCTAAAGAGTCTAATTTACAATCACATATTATCTTTAACATGAATTTAGTATATTCTTTTGTATAAATGAACTAGTTATATGTCTTTGTTGTTTTTGCAAGCACAATGGGTTTGTTTGATGTTCCTATAAATATTTGTGACCATATTTGTTTCGGTTTGCTCCATATCTTTATTGATGATATTCGATTTTCTTTTGGTATCCCTAGTTTTTTTCTGGGTTCCGATTCAAAAAAAAACTGAAAATATATATGGTAGCAGTAGTTTTCTGTATGTTTTCGAGCCGTTTCTTTGATCCTATACGTGAACAAACAAATTTTATTGAACAAACAAATTACTTCCTGGAAATCTTGTTACGACGCGTAGCTCCTAGAAATTACACCATTATTTATTCACATGAGCCATCAGACACGAACAAATTTACATTCGTATATATACACGAGATTTTTACAGTAGGGTGAGTATGACTGCCTCTGGCATATATCATTCATGGACAACAACAAATTGTCAGTACTCCTTGTTGGTTTGCTGGCTACTAGCACTCTCCTGCCAAAATGTAAAGTTAGTTCTGGATTGAAAAGCTCAACAAGGTCACGGATAACTAATATAAAGGTATAGATATATATGATCACTTGTATATATAGAAGTATTAATTTAATACCTTTCACTTTTCCGTTGTGGCAGCCACCTCCTGACCCAGTTGACGTGTGTAATACGACATGCTCTGTATTAGCCCTCCTGTGAAGCTCGCTGCTGGGACTGGGTGAGTAGTGCCTGTAGCTACAACACCACGAAATTAAACGCAGCATCAGTCACCTACCTAGCTCATCTCTTTGCTAGTAGCTACCTAATTCATTAATTATTTTTTCAATAGTAACGTTTTGGATATATATTTAATTACATATAGTTTTCAAGTACATATGCATACGTTTGATGTGCTATTTTTACATTTAAAAAAGAATTAAAAGTCCCCACAAAAAAAAAGAATTAAAAGTAAATCAAGCAGCAATTGAATAATTCACACGGTATATATACTTATAGAAGAAGCAAATAATTAAAATCAACTGTTTGATCAACCATCCAATGACAAGCGAGCGCTAACCTATAGGGTCGTCCCCTCCCTGATTAGTGCCCGTGGACACTCCGAGGAGCTACCTCCACCCTGGGTAGGCACAGGCTTTCTAGTTCCTGCAAGAATAATAAATGACGTGAATGTTTAATTATCTACGAAAGTAATAACTCCCCGTTTTAAAATATAGTCATCTTTACCATATTTTAAGACGGAGAAAGTATCTCAACTACACATATCTATGCACATAAGTTTGAAAGATCATACCCTAGAGCTGGCCATTGCTCCTACTTTTGCAAGGATCTTATTCTTGGGAAAAACTTCAAAATTAAATTGTTGAGCTGTTGTTTGTGATAGATTATTGTGGCTTGTGTGTGTGCTGCTTATATAGATTATCAGTAGCCTTAGGACTACTGTAATTACGATCCTTGCGATGGGAAAGTGCAATGGAGTAGTCATGAAGCTGCAATTACTTTGACATGAGGGCCCTTTCATTTCAAGGAAAAACATAGAATTTTAGATAATTTCAATCCTACAGAAAAAATCTTATGAAGCCCTTTGAAACAAAGGATTGGATCCTATCATATCCAATCATTTGAAATTCCTATGGAATGGACAATCCTATAGAGATTTTGGACGAAATTTAGCAAGATAGTAAAAACACAGGTATAGGAAAAACGCAGGAATGAAGTAGTAGGTTTCTCAAAATCCTACATGAATCAGCAAACACAGGAAAGACAATAGGAATCCTTTGATAGTGCTATGGGAAAAATAAGGAAAGTTCACAAAGAGGTCACACCTCTTGTTATTTTTCCTATGAAGGCCCATTTGAATTGTAGGATAAATGGAGGAAAAACAAAGGAATTGAATCCTACACTATTCATGCCTTGATTTGTAGAATGAGAAAAGGAAAAATATAGGAAACTTTCCTATTCCTATGATTCTATAGGGAAAATGTAGGAAATTTAGTATCCACTTTTACCTCTTGGAAAACTTCCCTTGAGTCTATCTCTCTCATCTGATTCCTGCGTTTTCCTGCGGTCCAATCAAACGTCCATTCCTGTGTTTTTCCTGTGTTTTGCAATCCTCCGTTTTACACTTGCATTCCTATTAGAATCATGTGTTTTCCTATTCCTCCATTTTTCACGACTACGATTCAAAGGGGCCTATGAAAAGTTTCATTTTCTCCTATGAATCAAAGGGACAGTAGGAAAAATCCATAGGAATTTGAATCCTATGAAAAATCCTTGCCAATCCTATAATCAAAGAGGCCCCGACCTCTTGGTAACTTTCCTTTTGAGTCTCTCTCATCCAATTCATGGTGTTCCTGCGGTTCAACTAAACGGTATTTTCTATGTTTTTCTGTGTTTTGCAATTCTCTGTTTTACATTTTATTCCTATCAAAATTCTATGTTTTTTCTATTCTACGTTTTTTTCAATCATACGATTCAAAAGGGCCCTAAATTTTGTTTTTCAGAAAAACAGACCTGAACGTAAGTTGTCCAATTATTTTACCGTGAGTTCTAAGGCAGGACACGTATAATTGTGTCTTAATATCCTAGAGCCAAGAAGGAAATTCCTAGCACGACGGGAGATATATTTCTCCCAGTCAATGTAGAATTGCTGAGTGTTGGATACTGCACACGCAAGTTAGCTGATCAAGGTTCGTTTTACTGTACAATCTATATGGTCCTAAAATATAACAAATATTCCTACCATTCAAAATTTATCATAATAAGTAATTTCTCAACCTAATTATCTCTCAACTAGTTCCGCAATATTTTCCATTTAAGTTCTATACCTACTTACTCTTTCCTTAACCTTATTTGTCTCATTCATGCATCAACTGGAGTTAATTAATGCAAGCCAGAGAGTACTACTACCTCCGTTATAGAATAATTATACTTCTATCAATCAAATTATTAAAAACATTATATTGTAAAAACTAAGCCAATTCTAACCATAAAGTTGATACCACTAAATACTAAGGCTCAACATGCAAGTGTGCCATATCATCACTTAATAGTATTATTATCTAGAGTATTTAATCACCATGCAAGTGTGCCACTCATCACTCTAGATAATTATTATTTCGAGTACTTTAAATAATATTATGTAATTATGACATATCATTTACATTTTTGTTATATTTTAGAACTCAATATGCAAGCTAGTAATGTTAAATCGTTATCTCCACATTATTTTCACATTATTTAAACATATACATCTATCATTTCTATAAGTATAACTTGCATTTATCCGTATATTCCTGCAGCAAAGCTTGAGGTATCAACTAGTTAATTAGATAGAGATATCCTACCTTATACCCTCCCATCTTTCTCTCCCCATCTACCTAAAGCTGCCTTATTCTATACATGTATGGTATTTGGTCGTTTACATGTACGGGGGAATATTCTGTTTTTTTAGAAATACAATTATTTAGGGAGGCAATATAAAATATACTATCCCTCCCTCCCAAAAATACATTTTACTTCGGATTTAAAATTTGCTAAATAATTATCCCACACCACCCACCACAACTGAACCACCTTAAGAAAGTGAGCAAGCCTACTAAGGCGCCAAAACTGGACAGCGCTATAAAGATCGTTCCACCTGACTAGCAGTAACCCCGACAAGACCATCAAAATAGGGCGATGCTGTCACTGTAAATAGGAACTTGAGCTCATCACCTTCCTCTCGTGACAATGTCAAGCGTGTTTGCTTGGCAGCTTTAGACATGCTGGAGTCCCCTAGGTGGTGATCGAGCACCAAACTATGGTGCGACCCGATGCCAAGCCAGTTAAACAAAAATTGGGAGATTTTGCACCTGATGAAACAAGCTATACGACAGAACTTTGACAAGCTCCTCAAAGCCGCTTCATCAGAGAGGTTCTTCACCCAGAATGGCTAGCCAACCCAGTAACGCATGGTTCGCAAGGCCAACGGGAAGTAGAGAATGTGCGTAGATTTCACCCGATATCAACCAGGCATGCCCCAAGGATCACTTCCCTCTTCCAAGAATAGACCAATTGGTGGATTCAATGACCGGTTGCGAGCTGTTGAGTTTTTTCAACGCTTATTCCGGCTCACAATTCAAATCAGCATGCAAAGAGGATAGGAGAAGACAACATTCATCATCACTTGGTGTTTTTCTGCTACACCAAGATGCCCTTCGGGTTGATTAGCGCAGGCAACACGTATCAGCCGCGAGATCCAAGGAGTCCGGTGATCAAATCGGACGGAACGTCAAAGGCATACGTCAGACGACGCTGCCGTCAAGACAAAAAACAGGCGACACACTGATTGATGACCTCAGGGGAAACATTCAACAACTCTCGACGACATCGGCTCAAGCTGAATCCAGAGAAGTGGTATGTTTTGGAGTACTGTCGGGGAAGCTACTCGGTTTTCTCGTCTCTGGACGATGGCATCGAAACAAACCCCGAGAAGATTAAGGCCATCGAGAATATGAAGTCACCCACAAGACTCAGGGTCCAGAACTGAATCGTGCAAGCAGCACTAGCTCGCTTCTGTAGTGAGATGGGGAAGCAGGAGGACGCCCGCCCCCTTTCACTTCTCAATAAACGCATTCCTCGCCGAGAACGCGTTCATCGCGCTCAAACGCTACCTGTCAAATCCCCCTGTACTCGGTTGCTCCACAACCTAATGAAGACATTTTCCTATATAATACTGCCATCTATCTCTCATCGGCTGTGACTTGCGATCATACTACGTTGTTCGGGTGGTACATCCAGAGCTCACGCGCACTGTAGTAGTGGCCAGTATTATATGGGAAAATGTCTTCATTAGGTTGATGAGCAACGAGATACAGGGGATTGACAGGAGCGTTGAGCGCGATGAACGCGTTCTCGGCCTACTGAGTCCCCACATTGAATTTGTCTTCTTTTGAGCAAGGCAAAGGAAGGGCTGTCCTCGTTCTCCCATCCTAGGCTACGAGCGCTTAGTTTACCTGCCCTTGCATCCGATCAGTTTCTGGGACTTCCTCTGAGTCTTGGGGTGACTTCATATTCTTGCGATGGCCTTTAATCTTCTCGGGGTTTGTTTCGATGCCTCGTCCAGGACGAGAAAACCGAGTAGCTTCCCCGACAGTACTCCAAACATACACTCTCTGGATCAGCTTGAGCGATGTCGTCGGAGGTTGTTGAATGTTTCCTGAGGTCATCAATCAGTTGTGTCGCCTGTTTTTAGTCTTGACGCAGCCGTCGTCGACTTATGCCTTGACTTCCGTCCGATTTGATCACCGAGAAGCTCCTTGGATCTCGGCTGATACGTGTTGCCTGCCGCTAATCAACCCGAAGGGGCATCGTGTTAGCAGAAAACACCAAAGTCATGATGAATGTTGTCTTCTCCTCATCCTCTTTGGCAATATGGCTCGATTGATTGTAGCCGGGAATAAGCGTTGAAAAAACGGCAACAGCTCGCAACCGGTCATTGGAACCACCAATTGGATCTATTCCCCCTTTTCCGTGGAAGAGGGAAGTGATCTTTGGGCATGCCTGGTTGATATTCGTGAAATCTACGCCACATTCTTCTACTTCCCGTTGGCCTGCCGAACCATGCGTTACTGGGTGGCCTAGCCATTCTGGATGAAGAAACCTCTCTGACTGAAGCGGCTTTGAGGAGCTCTGTCAAGTTTCTTGTCGTATGCTTGGTTTTCAATCAGGTGCCAAATCTCCACAAATTTTTGTGTAACTTGGTTTGCATCGGATCGCACCATTAGTTTGTGCTTCGATCACCACCTGGGGACTCCCAGCATGTCTAAAGCTGCCAAGCAAAACACGCTTCATTGTCCACGGAGGAGGTGATGAGCCTCAAGTTCCTATTTACAGGCCAGCATCGCCCCTATTTTTGATGGTCTTTCGCCGGGTTACTGCTAGTCAGCTGGAAACGATCTTTATGCGCTGTCCAGTTTGGCGCTTAGTAGTTGCTCACTTTCTTAGTGGTTCAGTTGTGGTGGGTGGTGTGGATAATTATTTAGCAAATTTTAAATCCCAGAGTAAAAATGTATTTTTGGGCAGGGAGCGATAGTACTATTTTATATTGCCCCTAAAATAATTGTATTTCTAAAAAAACAGATATATTCCCCGTACATGTAAAACGACCAAAATAACCATACATGTATTAGATAAAAGGCAGCTTTAGTAGATTGGGGAGAGAAAGATGGGAGGGTATAAGGTAGGATATTCTCCTATCTAATTAACAGTTGATACCCAAGTTTGCTGCAGAATTACGGATAAATGCAAGTTATACTTTATGAAATGATGATGTATATGTTTAAATTAATGTGAAAAATAATGTGGAGATAACCGATTTAACTTACTAGCTTGGCATATTGAGTTCTAAAAATTAAACAAAAATGTAAATGATATGTCATATTTACATATATAATTTTTTAAAGTACTTCGAAAAAATAATTACTAGTGGGTGATGATGTGCCAAAACGTTGCAGCTGTTTAAAATCTCTAGATAATAAATACTATTTATTGATTGAAAACATTTTTTTTTTTTTTTTTTTTTTTTTTTTTTTTTTTTTTTTTTTGGCACACATGCATGTTGAGCCTTAGTATTTTTTAGGTTGGGGTATTTTTCAAAAACCCCCCTATATGGTAGATAGAATTGGCTAGTTTTACAAATATAATGTTTTTTAATAAATCTTTGATTGATAGAAGTATAATTATCTCTATAACGGAGGGTAGTAGTACTCTTGGCTGCAACACCAGCACCAAAATTATAAAACTTTGAGGTGGACATGGCATGAGATAAAGGACAGCCGTCGCGAGAATGAGGAATGCGAAAGGTTAAAAAGAGAAGTGGTATGAACTTCAACCTGGGTTGGGTTTAGAAAAGCAACGATATGATAAAATTTGTGTATATTTTGTTAGGGAGTGGTACTTACGAAACCTTATACACAACGTCTAGTCATCCAAACAGCTAGCAATCTACATGCTGGGAGAAATATATTCTCCCGGTCGCTGCCCAGGAAATCTTTCTTGGCTCTAGCGAGAGATTTAATGGCACATTATACGTTTCCTGCACCCTTAGAACTCACGGTAAAATAATGGACAACTACGTTCAGGCTGCTGGGCTTGTTTTTTCTGAAAGAAAAACAAAAAAATTAGGGCCCTTTTGAAGGCGTACTGATTGAAAAACGGTAGAGGAATTTAGAAAAAACAATAGAATTTTGATAGGAATATTAATGATAACAACAGAGGATTGCAAACACAGGAAAAACATAGAAAATACCGTTTAGTTGAACCGCAGGGAAAACGTGAATTGTGAGAGAGGACTCAAAAGGCGGAAAGTTTAACCAAGAGGTTCAGAGGGACCCTCTTTGATTCACTAGGATTGGCAAAGGATTTTTCATAGGCATTCAAATTCTATGGGATATAATTTTTCCTACGTGTCCCTTTGTTCATAGGAGATAAGAAAATGAACTTTTCATTAGGGCCCCTTTGAATCGTATTGTACGGTTAGTCTTGAAAAAAAAAAAATGGCAGGAATAGGAAAAACACATTGATTTCTATATAGGAATTGCAAGTGGTAAAACGTGTTGAGGATTTGCTTGCAAAAAACAGAAAAAACACAGGAAGACCGTTTGATTGGGACCGCCAGGAAAAACGCCACAGGAAGGAATCAGATGAGAGATGATAGATCAGGGAAGTTTTTCCAAGAGGCTTAAAGTGTGATAACTAAATTTCCTACATTTTTTCCCTATAGAATTCTAGGATAGGAAAGGTTTTCCATATTTTCCTTTTCTCAATTCCTACAATATATAATCAAAAGGCATGAAATAGTTGTAGGATTTCAATTCCTTTGTTTTTTCCCCAGTTATCCTTAAAATTCAAATGGGCCTTCATAGGAAAAATAACAAGAGTGTGACCTTCTTTGTTGAACTTTATCCTTTATTCTCCCCATAGCACTATCAAAGGATTCCTATTGTCTTTCCTGTGTTTGCGATTCATGTAGGATTTGAGAAATGCCTACTACTTCAATCCTAGCGTTTATTTCTATACCTGTGTTTTACTATTTCTTGCTAAATTTCGTCCAAAAAATCTTATAGGATTCTGTCCATTTCCATAAGGAATGTCAAAATGTATTTGGCATAGATTAGGATCCAATCCTTTGTTTCAAAGGGCTCATAAGAAATTTTTTCTGTAGGATTTGAAATTATGCTAAATTCCTATGTTTTTCCGTTTGAAATTGAAAGGAGCCCTCAATCGTCAAAGTAATTTGCAGCTTCCATGATGCTACTCCATTGCACACTTCCATCGCAAGGATCGTAATTACAGAGTCCTAAGGCTTACTGATAATCTATATAAGCAAGCACACTACACAAGCCACAATAATTTCTATCACGAACAACAGCTGTCAACCAATTTAATTTTGAAGTTTTGCCCAATGAATAAGATCCTTGCAAAAAGTCAGGACGCAATGGCCAGCCTCTAAGGTTATGATCTTTTCAAACTTATGTGCATAGATATGTGTAGTTTGCAGATACTTTTCTCCCCGTTTCTTAAAAATATGGTTTTTAAAATGACTATCATTTTTAAAAAACGGGCGGTATACTTTCGATAGATAATTTTATTAAACCATTCACGTCATTTTATTAATTCTTGCAGGAAACTAGAAAAGCCTGTGACACTACCCAGGGTGTGGAGGTAGCTCTCTGGGAGTGTCCACGGGCACTAATCAGGGATTGGGGACGATCCCTAAGGTTAGCGGCTCGCTTGTCATTGGGATTGAGTTGATAAACAGTTGATTTTAATTTATTTGCTTCTTCTATAAGCTATATATACCGTGGAATTAATTCAATCGCTGCTTGATTTTTACTTTTATTCGTTTTTTTTTATGTGACTGGGGATTGTTTAATTCTATTTTAAAATGTATTAAAAATTAGCACATTCAAACGTATGCATATGTACTTGAAAACTATTATGTAATTATAAATATTTATATCCAAAAACGTTACTATTTGAAAAATAATTAATGGAATTAAGGTAGCTAACTAGCAAAGAGATGAGCTAGGTAGCGTGACTGATGCTGCGTTAATTTCGTGTGTTGTGCTACAGGGCACTACTCAACCCAGTCCCAGCGCGAGCTTTCAAGGGAGGGCTTAACCAGAGCATGTCGTATTACACAACGTCAAACTGGTCAGGGAGGGTGGCTTGCCACAACGCCGGAAAAGTGAAGGTAATTAAATTAATTACTTCTCATATATATACAACGTGATCATATATATCTATACCTTTATATTAGTTATCCGTGACCTTGTTTGAGCTTTTATCATCCAGAAACTAACTTTACATTTTTGGCAGGAGAGTGTAGTAGCCAGCAAACAACAAGGAGGAAAAGTACTGACCAATTTGGTTTGTTTGGTCCATGAATGATATATGCCAGAGGCAGCTCATTACTCAACCCGAACTGTTAAAAATCCGTGTAATAATACGAATGTAAATTTGTTCGTGTCTGATAGGCTCATGGAATAATTAATGGTGTAATTTCTAGGAGCTACGCCGTCGTCCACGTTAACAAGATTTCAGGAAGTAAATTTGTTTGTTCAAAAAATTTGTTTGTTCACGTATAGGATCAAAGAAAACGGCCTCGGAAAAAACATACAGAACTACGCTACCATATGTATTTTTCAGTTTTTTTTGAATCGGAACCAGAAAAAAAAAACTAGGGATACAAAAGGAAATTCGATATCATCAAATAAAGATATGCGAGCAAACCGAAACAAATATGGGTCACAAATATTTATAGAACAATCAAACAAACCCATTTCTGTGCTTGCAAAAACAACAAGCATTAACTAGTTCATTATATACAAAAGAAATATACTATTCATGGTTAAAGATAATATGTGATTGTTAAATTAGACTCTTTAGCTCTTTAAACTTTTAAAAAAACTAGAATTATAAAATACGAAGTTGTATCCAATATTAGAATCTCAATTTATTAATTTTTACTTATTATTCAAAAATTAGTAATTAAAAATATAAAATTGACGACAACACTTCTTTTTAAGGAATAAAGCTATTTATATTTAAAAAATAATCATTTTAATATATTATTTAATTAAATATCAATAATAGTACCAAGTTACCTATATGCGTTTTGGTATTAAATATAGAGGAAAACCTCGATTATATTGCCACTGAGTTCGTTACAGGTTTATGATTTTTTTACCCCCCCCCCACTGGGGGGGGACCCCCCCCCTTTGTCATATTCTACAACATTTTACACCCTACGAAGACTTTTTAATTCATTTATCTTATTTAAACTTTTTTTTGCAAACACAAAATATGTAAATTTAGGCTAAAAGAAACTTTAAAATAAATCAAGTCACAATAAAATTAAATATAATTACATAAGATGAAAGGTCCGATGTGTAAAATGTCAATGGTCTTAATACATTACATTGTTCTAAAAAAAAGGAGTTGACAGCATGTTGGCGTAGGACTATATACGTGCAGCTTAAAAGTTGTAGAGTCCTTGTATCTGTCTCCGGAGGAAAAAAAAAACTAAATTTATATATGTTTCCGAAAACATAAGGCAAAAAAAAAAAAAAAAAAAAAAAAAAAAAAAAAACTGACACTATCCATTCTGGTAGACATACATGTGTTCGGACACTTTGACTTTTCCTGACTCACTTCTCTAGTTTTACCGCGACGCTCAATTACTAAATTGGTGTTGTTTTTTTTTGCAAAATCAAATTTACGAAAAGTCTTGATTTAAAAAAATCATATTGATCCATTTTTCAAAAAATAGGTACTCCCTCCGTCCCATTTAATATAAGAGATTTGAGTTTTTGGTTTGCACTGTGTGACCACTCGTCTTATTCAAAAAATAAAAATTTTGGAATTATTATTTAATTTTTTTTGTGATTTACTTATTATTCCAAAGTACTTTTAAGCAACAAACTTTTTCATTTTTATATTTGCAGCAAATTTTTTTGAATAAGACAAGTGATCATGCAAGTAAAAAACTCAAAAATCCCTTTATATATGGGAGGAGGAGTAATACTTAATTTAAAGACACGCTAATAGATGTCACGCCCGGAATTTCTATCCAAAAATTCCAAACGCTTACAATGGTGTGTAAAAACCCCTCGTCCAAGCAATCAGCGAGGCACCACAAATAACAAAATTGATAATAGAGTACAAATAAACAACTATTTATATTCGCAAATAATAAATTTATTACAGAGGTAGATAGTTCCTATCAAAGAATAATATTCTACGCAGCGGAAAAAAATAAACCTAAAGCAAACACGGAAACAACTATGGCGACTTCCATCCACAGGGCATGTTCTTAACCAAGAACAAAGCTCAATCCTCCAGGTCATCACCTTCGCTGAGATATCCTCTTCGTGATGATTGAATATTGCAAGAATGAGGCATATGACATACTCAACAAGTCACACAGCAAAATGTAAGTGACAGGATAACAAAGGATGGCATAATATAGCTCATTTGCATAAACAGGCATTTAAACAAATATTTTGAGGAATTAGTAAACAGTTGAGTAGTTAAGCAATATTAAACAAACACCATACAACACACCAGTGTGCATAGGCCCAACCTCATTTTGAACACACCAACCCGGTTGAACAACCAAAACTCCAAACAGGAATATACCATTCCAAACCAGGAGTCAAATTATTTAACACAATTACCATTAATGAA
Organism: Oryza longistaminata; assembly: GCA_009805545.1. NCBI lineage: Eukaryota > Viridiplantae > Streptophyta > Magnoliopsida > Poales > Poaceae > Oryza > Oryza longistaminata. The sequence goes on along the minus strand of CM020184.1, from coordinate 21,399,396 downwards.
TAATGTGAGACTAATCACGAAAAAAACATTGCTCAACTCACCATAACCGCGGGTACGGCTATTCGAATAGATTAACCTCTGATCAGAGGTGTACTTACTGTACCCACAACAGAACACAATCCACACATGTTACCATGCGCCTTAAGTACCACCACGGTACCTCAGAAACGTAACTGTGAACATTACCCCTCGCCAAACAACACAACTCACCAACAGTGCACCGTTCCTGGCATCATAATTCTCCCCTCAAAAACCAGAACGGCAATGGACTCCCCCAGCGACCCCCCCACGGACTTCTCGCCGCTTCAAAGTCTGGCACACTATAATGAATCATGCTATACAAAAGATAAACCGTTGCCACGCTTTGGCTTGTGGTTGCACGGTAAATGTTTCCACAACAGATAGCTCGCGAACCGCGCCTTTAATTTGTCATGAGACAACCATCAAACAGATTGCTCACAACCCACCTTAACCAGTTTTATTATCAATTAATTTAACATCACACGATTAAACCATTTCGGTGAGCTACCATTGAATATAACCATAATTTAATAATAATTATGATAATATAATTTATATTTAACCTTTAATGAGGCTAATGTTTCTAAGCATGGCTAAGCATACATACATACGGCATTTAGCTGAACCAATCCAATATATAAGGTTCATGCTAATCAAATTATAACCCATAGGAAAATAAAGTCATCGTAGGCCATTAATTAATTGGGAAAGGTTCACCACCCGGTGACATTCGAAAATAATGCATAGTTGAAATAAAATAATAGCTTTAAACGGGTTCAACATGCTCAAAGGGTTGTTTGGGATCTGTGTGACTTGCCTTGAGCTTCCGCAAACGCTTCGGAACCTTCCTCAACGGAAACACTCTCCTCCGCAACGTCGGAAACTAAAGCAAATAAACAAAAATCAACAAAACAGTACAAAAACAAGCATAAACAGTACATGTGGATATTTTTAACATGTAGATCTTGATTTTAGAAAAATTTAGCAACTTGAACCACCTGAAACGGATCTACGGTTATTTAGTTATGATTTTCCGAAGTTTTAATCTATTAAAATAAATTGGGAAAAAGGGGATGATGATGTCATGATGACATCATCCATGGCAGCCGGCTCGGCTTGGAGCCCTCGCCGGAATTAGGATGGTTGGCCGGGATTTGGGAGAACACCACTACGAAGAGGACGACGAGACGAACTCAACGATACTCACCCACGTGCCAAACGACGACCGACGACGTACGGCGACGAACGGCGGCGGCGGCAACTCGGTTGACCGGCGACGGCGACCCTACGACGGCCGGCGACGAAGAGGAGGAGGCGGCCGGGCTTCCCCTCACTTTGGCGCACCTAAAGGCGGCGGCGGCAAGCGGCGGCGATGGTGGAGGCGGCGGCGCGACACGGCCGGAGTTGGCCGGCGACGGCGGCTTGCTTGGCGGCGGCGGCGCGGCGGCTACGAGGCACGGGAGAGGACGGGAGATGGGGCAAACGAAAGAGGGGAACGAGGGGGTCCTATATATAGCCTTGGATTGAAGAGATCGGACTCCTCCAGCAAGAAATCGACTCGGGAAATCAGAAACTCGGTTTTGGAGATAAACTCGAAAACGAGTTCGATTCGCATAAAATACTCAACGATTTGCTCCGATTTTTGAGGGTAAAGATAGAGGAGAACGAGAGGATTAAAACCCCTCAAAAATCCGGACTAAAAGTGCCCGGGATTGGGCGGAATCGGAGGCGGAAACGGCTCGGCCGGCCGGCTCGGTCGGGCTGCTTGGCTCGGCCGGAGGTACAAGACACCTCCGACAGGTGGGGCCCACCTGTCGGTGGTTGGAGGAGGAGGGGGCGGGCGGCTCGGCTGGCTGGGCCGGCTCGAGCGGCGTTGGGCCGGCTGGGCCGCGCGGGATGAAGGAATGTTGGGCCGAATTCGGCCCAACGGCTTAGGGAGGGGTTTTTGAACTTTTTGAATTAAAATAAATTGTGAAATGTTGTTTCAATTACTAAAAATACTTCCCTTGCTCAAATAATTCCCAGAAAATTCTAGAAAATAAAGGAATAAGCAAAGTATTTAATAAAATTTTATCTAGCTCATTTTTATGTTGAAAATTTTCCTAAATAATTAGGGTTTAGCTTGTAGGCTTTTAATTTAATTTCTAAAAATGACTTAAACAATGTATTTTTAAATTAGGCGATTTTTAGGGCGTGACAATAGACCACTCCGTTTTGCGTGAAGGACGGATTTGTTTCCAATCACAACCGATTTCATCCCTCTATTTTTTATGCCATTGATTTTAAAAATACATATTTGGACCGTTTGTCTTATTAAAATATTTATATAAATGTAGAAAATATGTCATTCTTAAATTATTTGTAGCGATACAAATTACACCACATTAAATTTTTTTGGTACGACGAATGTTAGAAACAGAGGTTAAAAAATGAACGGTGTCAAAGATAGAAAAACGGAGAGAGTTAGTTTTTCTTTTAGTGGAACATTATCTGACCATGGAGTATTCCATCATTCGATGCGCTGTTGCAGCACATGTGCCAGGGAGTTAATTAATCTCGGTCTAGACGTGGAAGTTAATATTATTACAACGAAGTAATTTCACAACGGAAACCTGATGGAAATTTTCGTGGAATAATAATGCAGCTGTTTATTTATTTGAGGTTGAGTTCTAAAATACAACTATAAATTAAATATCTTTTTTTTGTCATTAGCACGCTTTTTTGTCCGCCGCTAATATGCTTAGTTAACTTGGAGTTTGGAATTGGGCTAGTAGTTGTGTTTATTCAAAGTAATTTGACTTATAAATAAATTATATCGAAACCACCGATCAACACGGAAACCGTCCATGCTTGCATGATTTAAACTTAACTTAACATCGCATGTTTGGCTGGAAAATGGCTGGAAAAACTGTAGAATTAGCTCGAGCAGCGCTGTATCGCGATTTGCGTTGAAATTTTCTTTTGCTGGCTGAAACCGTCTAAAGAGCATGGTATTGCAAAAATTTAAAACATGTCAAAACAGTAGGATCACCCATGTGACCAATGTAAACGTTCCCCAGCAAACTGAAAATTTGTGACTTGTGATGTGAGAACGTACGTATGTACTCTCGGCTATATGGCATGCATATTCATGGAAACAGGAGGTTGCTTCATGAGAGCAATATTTGTCTAGAACTATAGAAGAAGGAGGCCAAAACGACTGTAAATAAGGTGCATTGTCAGTGAATGTTCCCAGAATTTTTATTGTCTTAGGTTGAGATCGATCCTATATATATAAACTCAACAGATGTACTTCCTCTCAACAATAATCCCCTTCGATCAAGCATTTACAAGAATCTCGATCAGAAGGAAACAGTTGTACAACACCAGAGAAGATCAAAATGGACTACTACTCAAAAGGTGACTATTATTACTCAAAATCTTGATCAAATTAACAATATTGTACTTTATTTTATATATATAGCTATTTGCATGAATAAACTAGCTGTCTAACTGAATGAATCCACGCATACAGGGCATTCGAACTCCAAGCCGAAACAGCAGGGAACAACAAACTACGGCAACTCTTACAAAGAAAACAACGCCCAATCAACGGCTTCATCGTATTACAACGGTAGTTAGTTAGCTGATACAAACAGTACATTACATTATTACACCCTGTAATATAATTCTACATATCATATGTTTTTTTACGCTGTTAATTTTGTGCAGGATCAACCAAGGGTACTTCGACTGGTAGGATGCCCGAGCAGCAAAACTCAGATCATCAGTACTACATTAGCAGCATGAGCAGCAACCACAGCCAGCAGGGAGGTGGTGGAGCACAGAACAGCACCTACACAAGTGAGCAAAAGAAAAATTAAGCCTCACTAATTTAGACTTATAGATTCATGTGAAATCGTTATTAATTAGTTTGGCTAATCCCCTGTCTCGGCTTGTCATAATATGTGTTTTTTTCTTCTTAGGCAAGAGCATTAGGATGAAGAAGTTCCCGTCACTCAACGGCTGAAGAATTGATTTGGCAGTGCTTGTTGAAGAACAAAATATGCAAATTCTTACCATATACAAATAGCATAGTAAGCGTGAAGAAAATAATGTCAGTGTTCATGAGTCTTCAGGCGGTTCATTAGTATATGAAAAATGCTATACGTCGGACCATTATGTCCGACTCTTGTACGACTGTAACGCTAGCGAGTGCATGGCACCGATCTCTGCAGGACATTGCCTCACGCCGTCACGTGCCAAGCTGATTTGCCGTTTGGTCGTACACTGGTCGTACAAACAAGTCGGACGTATAGCAGGGTTCTTAGTATATATGTACATTTTTTATGCGTCGATGTGTGTTCGATTTGTTCATATTATGTTCATTCATTAATTGTTCGGTCAATATACATATTGTATGCAGGGTCTCAAATAAAATGAATGTTTGGATGGCATGTCATTGAATCTATGTGTGAAAAATTGTTGTTCAATCAATTGAATTCCTCTTGCGCAGTTTCCCGTGAAGAAGGATTAGACGAAATTAATAGTAAACTAGAGATTTAGTATTAAAGTTATCATGAAACTACATATCTTATATATTAAATCCCTTGCGCTACTACTATATGTTGCAGCTATAAACATGGTTTTGTGATTAAATTGATAGTAAATATGCAGTGTTGTGATAAATTTGCTATTCAATCTAAGTCATGTGAAACTCCATGTTCAATCTACAATTCCATGAAAAACTTAATGCTAAATTTTGTGATACATCGATAATAATTTTATCAAAATATCTATAGTTTTATAAAATTTACTCTGAAATTAAACTCGCCATAATATATCCTTCTGGTGTATAGAATTAGTGTTAAGTTCTATCAGTAGGTAGGTACCTGCTGGCTCGTTTACAGTGTTTTCTGAGCATGTATGGAAAGAGAAATCTGTAGGAATTTTGCTGGAAGTACAGGACCTCCAGAAGGTTTCAACACGTCAATTAAATTATGTACAATCACCGACCAATACAGAAGCCGTCCACAATTGAAACTTAAATTACCATCACCTCTGTTTGGTTGGAACGTGGTCGGAAAAACCGCAGAATTTCTGTATCGATTTGCAATTGAGCTATTTTTCAGAGCCAAACGAAAAGTAATTTGTGAATAAAACTTTTATGTACGTGTTTTTAGCGATCTAAAAGTGTAAATATAGAAAAATAAACTTCGACGAAAAAACCCTCAAAATTAGCTTCAAATTTGAGATTGAAAATTCAAATTTTGGCTGCAACCGTTTGAGCAGCCAAAAAGAGTACTCGCTGTACCAAAATAAGAATATAAACATTTTAGAATTGGATACATGTATTAGAAAAATAGATGAAATTAATTGAAAAAAAATTGTGACGGTTAATAAGAGGAGTGAAAAATTTTGAAATGCTATATATATAGCATCGAAGTTATATGATAATGATATATAATAGAACTTTTACATTTTGTGACCGAGCGACTACTGAAAACTATGGGGAAAATGTCAACGCAACGCGTACCCTCACATGCACGTAGGCCAGCAACTGGGAAATTTAATTTTATGCCAAGCTGTGATGAGTACATAAGCCAGACAATGGCATGCATCCATTTGTCATGTCATGCCGATTCATGGAAAATGAAAATTGCTTTGTTTTCCTTTGAAAATTGATATATGCCACTCAGAAAGATGGCACTTTTTGAGTATTTAAATCTCTAATATTATAAAAATTAAAGATGTTTTTGTCAATATTTTGGTACGACGTCATCCGTATTTGAGTCAGTTTTTAAGTTTATTTTTTTGGAAATACAGGTCCGTGTATGAGTCGGATTTAAGTTTGTTTGCTTTTGAAAATACAATAGAAGTCATATAAGATTTTTTTAAAAAAAACATGCATGCTAACTTAAGATGAAAGTCGAACTCCTAATTGTAGCTCATGATTTTCTAAAAACACTATCTAAGTGAATTCCCACATTAAATTTCATCCTAGCTAAACAGTATAACAATAATAAAATTAAAATAGCATTCACCCGTTGCAACGCACGGGTATTTTTTCTAGTCAAAATTTAATTAGGAAAACTAACCATTAACCCTTGCATCCCCAGATAGACACGGAGAGTACATATTTTAAACAATCAAAATCATCTTGCAATATTTACTAATTCAACAGTTAGAATCGTGAAATCATATAAATATTATAATTGAGATATTAGAATTTTAGAACAACTTGTTAATTTTGAATTTTGTATGATGAAATCATAAAAATATAACTGAGACTCTAACCAAGTACAACTCAATGTTTTTATTCAAGATTTTGAGATTTTTTTTTAGATGGTGGATGATAGACGAAAAAAATTATTCGAGAACACAAATAAATACTTTAAATATTAGAAATATGATAAGTTGATTTGGAAATTTTTTCTGAGAAAAACTGATAAATAAGTTTTGTTTTGTAAAAACTATACAGTTCTAGATATTAAGAAGCATGCCGGTAATTAATAATCCAATAATTCATAAACCATTAACCACGCACAGCAATTGTAATTGATTCACCGATGTGCTGTCTTTCAAGCTACTTTAGAATTAGAATTAGAATTATGAATTTGGACGGCCTCTAGAATATGACTTATAGATTGTAGAAGACAACAATGCACTTTCACTACTATGAAAACTATCTATCATGGCGGTCATTTTGGGTTTTCGCTGACGGTATTCGGCACGACCACAAAGCAAAGGCCAGTGAAGATCAAAGATCTATCGACCGCCAGCGAAAAAATATCTAAGCTGGCGGCCGTCTTAAGTTAGCCACCAGGAAAGACATATCTTCGCTGGCGGCTGTTAGCGAAAATAATTTTCGCTAGCGGCTTCCTTACAAGGGCCGCCAGCAAAAATAATTTTTTCTGGCGGTTGTGTTATCCCAACCGCCGGTGAAAATGATTTTCCAGGAAAAAAAATCCCCAAAATCTCTCATCCAGGAAGTTGCAAAAAGAAAAATGACAATGGACATTAACAGTGCATTCGAGCATCACAAATATCAACACATTAATAAAAATTTGATCATTCAAGCATCAATCCAAATACAGAGCATCACAAATATCAACACATTAATAAAAATTTGATCATTCAAGCATCAATCCAAATACAGAGCATCACAAATATCAACACATTAATAAAAATTTGATCATTCAAGCATCAATCCAAATACAGAGCATCACAAATATCAACACATTAATAAAAATTTGATCATTCAAGCATCAATCCAAATACAGAGCATCACAAATATCAACACATTAATAAAAATTTGATCATTCAAGCATCAATCCAAATACAGAGCATCACAAATATCAACACATTAATAAAAATTTGATCATTCAAGCATCAATCCAAATACAGAGCATCACAAATATCAACACATTAATAAAAATTTGATCATTCAAGCATCAATCCAAATACAGAGCATCACAAATATCAACACATTAACAGCAGCAGCATCACAAGACATCATCGTCACAAAAATCCACCAGCC
>CM020184.1:21380996-21391831 GCA_009805545.1 Oryza longistaminata | reverse complement strand
GCAGAGGGGGGAATTTTTTTTTTTGGTTAAAAACGGTAAGAGTCCAATTCTTTGGAGTTTCCATCATTGCGCTGTTGCAGACTGTGCGGTCTCAGAATGGAATTATTATTCAACGAAGTAATTTCACAACGGAAACCTGATGGAAATTTCGTGGAATAATAATGCAGCTGTTTTATTATTTGAGGTGAGTTCTAAAATACAACTATAAATTAAATATCTTTTGTCATTAGCACGCTTTTTTGTCCGCCGCTAATATGCTATAGTTACTTGGAGTTTGGAATTGGCTAGTAGTTGTGTTTATTCAAAGTAATTTGACTTATAAATAAATTATATCGAAACCACCGATCAACACGGAAACCGTCCATGCTTGCATGATTTAAATTAACTTAACATCGCATGTTTGGCTGGAAAATGGCTGAAAAACTGTAGAATTAGCTCGAGGCAGCGCTGTATCGCGATTTGCGTTGAAATTTCTTTTGCTGGCTGAAACCGTCTAAAGAGCATGGTATTGCAAAAATTTAAAACATGTCAAAACAGTAGGATCACCCATGTGACCAATGTAAACGTTCCCCAGCAAACTGAAAATTTGTGACTTGTGATGTGAGACGTACGTATGTACTCTCGGCTATATGGCATGCATATTCATGGAAACAGGAGGTTGCTTATGAAGCAATATTTGTCTAGAACTATAGAAGAAGGAGGCCAAAACGACTGTAAATAAGGTGCATTGTCAGTGAATGTTCCCAGAATTTTTATTGTCTTAGGTTGAGATCGATCCTATATATTAAACTCAACAGATGTACTTCCTCTCAACAATAATCCCCTTCGATCAAGCATTTACAAGAATCTCGATCAGAAGGAAACAGTTGTACAACACCAGAGAAGATCAAAATGGACTACTACTCACAAAGGTGACTATTATTACTCAAAATCTTGATCAAATTAACAATATTGTACTTTATTTATATATATAGCTATTGCATGAATAAACTAGCTGTCTAACTGAATGAATCCACGCATACAGGGCATTCGAACTCCAAGCCGAAACAGCAGGGAACAACAAACTACGGCAACTCTTACAAAAGAAAACAACGCCCAATCAACGGCTTCATCGTATTACAACGGTAGTTAGTTAGCTGATACAAACAGTACATTACATTATTACACCCTGTAATATAATTCTACATATCATATGTTTTTTACGCTGTTAATTTTGTGCAGGATCAACCAAGGGTACTTCGACTGGTAGGATGCCCGAGCAGCAAAACTCAGATCATCAGTACTACATTAGCAGCATGAGCAGCAACCAAGCCAGCAGGGAGGTGGTGGGCACAGAACAGCACCTACACAAGTGAGCAAAAGAAAAATTAAGCCTCACTAATTTAGACTTATAAGATTCATGTGAAATCGTTATTAATTAGTTTGGCTAATCCCCTGTCTCGGCTTGTCATAATATGTGTTTTTTCTTCTTAGGCAAGAGCATTAGTGATGAGAATTCCCGTCACTCAACGGCTGAATTGAACTGATCGAATTGATTAATTGGCAATGCTTGTTGAAAGAAAAAAAAAAGAAAATTCATACTTTATTCAAATAGGATAGTAAGCATGAAAAAATGTCAGTGTTCATGAGTCTTCAGGCGGTTCATTGGTATATGAAAAATGCTATACGTCGGACCATTATGTCCGACTCTTGTACGACTGTAACGCTAGCGAGTGCATGGCACCGATCTCTGCAGGACATTGCCTCACGCCGTCACGTGCCAAGCTGATTTGCCGTTTGGTCGTACACTGGTCGTACAAACAAGTCGGACGTATAGCAGGGTTCTTAGTATATATGTACATTTTTATGCGTCGATGTGTGTTCGATTTGTTCATATATGTTCATTCATTAATTGTTCGGTCAATATACATATTGTATGCAGGGTCTCAAATAAAATGAATGTTTGGATGGCATGTCATTGAATCTATGTGTGAAAAATTGTTGTTCAATCAATTGAATTCCTCTTGCGCAGTTTCCCGTGAAGAAGGATTAGACGAAATTAATAGTAAACTAGAGATTTAGTATTAAAGTTATCATGAAACTACATATCTTATATATTAAATCCCTTGGCGTACTACTATATGTTGCAGCTATAAACATGGTTTTGTGATTAAATGATAGTAAATATGCAGTGTTGTGATAAATTTGCTATTCAATCTAAGTCATGTGAAACTCCATGTTCAATCTACAATTCCATGAAAAACTTAAATGCTAAATTTTGTGATACATCGATAATAATTTTATCAAAATATCTATAGTTTTATGAAATTTACTCTGAAATTAAACTCGCCATAATATATCCTTCTGGTGTATAGAATTAGTGTTAAGTTCTGTCAGTAGGTAGGTACGCGGCTGCTCGTTTACAGTGTTTTTGAGCATGTATGGAAAGAGAAATCTGTAGGAATTTTGCTGGAAGTACAGGACCTCCAGAAGGTTTCAACACGTCAATTAAATTATGTACAATCACCGACCAATACAGAAGCCGTCCACAATTTGAAACTTAAATTACCATCAACCTCTGTTTGGTTGGAACGTGGTCGGAAAAACCGCAGAATTTCTGTATCGATTTGCAATTGAGCTATTTTTCAGAGCCAAACGAAAAGTAATTTGTGAATAAACTTTTATGTACGTGTTTTTAGCGATCTAAAAGTAAATATAGAAAAATAAACTTCGACGAAAAAACCCTCAAAATTAGCTTCAAATTTGAGATTGAAAATTCAATATTTGGCTGCAACCGTCTGAGCAGCCAAAAAGAGTACTCGCTGTACCAAAATAAGAATATAAACATTTAGAATTGGATACATGTATTAGAAAAATAGATGAAATTAATTGAAAAAAAATTGTGACGGTTAATAGAGGAGTGAAAAATTTTGAAATGCTATATATATAGCATCGAAGTTATATGATAATGATATATAATAGAACTTTTACATTTTGTGACCGAGCGACTACTGAAAACTATGGGGAAAATGTCAACGCAAACGCGTACCCTCACATGCACGTAGGCCAGCAACTGGGAAATTTAATTTTATGCCAAGCTGTGATGAGTACATAAGCCAGACAATGGCATGCATCCATTTGTCATGTCATGCCGATTCATGGAAAATGAAAATTGCTTTGTTTCCTTTGAAAATTGATATATGCCACTCAGAAAGATGGCACTTTTTGAGTATTTAAATCTCTAATATTATAAAAATTAAAGATGTTTTTGTCAATATTTTGGTACGACGTCATCCGTATTTGAGTCAGTTTTTAAGTTTATTTTTTTGGAAATACAGGTCCGTGTATGAGTCGGATTTAAGTTTGTTTGCTTTTGAAAATACAATGAAGTCATATAAGATTTTTTTAAAAAAACATGCATGCTAACTTAAGATGAAAGTCGAACTCCTAATTGTAGCTCATGATTTTCTAAAAACACTATCTAAGTGAATTCCCACATTAAATTTCATCCTAGCTAAACAGTATAACAATAATAAATTAAAATAGCATTCACCCGTTGCAACGCACGGGTATTTTTCTAGTCAAAATTAATTAGGAAAACTAACCATTAACCCTTGCATCCCCAGATAGACACGGAGAGTACATATTTTAAACAATCAAAATCATCTTGCAATATTTACTAATTCAACAGTTAAGAATCGTGAAAATCATATAAATATTATAATTGAGATATTAGAATTTAGAACAACTTGTTAATTTTGAATTTTGTATGATGAAATCATAAAAATATAACTGAGACTCTAACCAAGTACAACTCAATGTTTTTATTCAAGATTTTGAGATTTTTTTTTAGATGGTGGATGATAGACGAAAAAAATTATTCGGAGAACACAAATAAATACTTTAAATATTAGAAATATGATAAGTTGATTTGGAAATTTTTTCTGAGAAAAACTGATAAATAAGTTTTGTTTGTAAAAACTATACAGTTCTAGATATTAAGAAGCATGCCGGTAATTAATAATCCAATAATTCATAAACCATTAACCACGCACAGCAATTGTAATTGATTCACCGATGTGCTGTCTTTCAAGCTACTTTAGAATTAGAATTAGAATTATGAATTTGGACGGCCTCTAGAATATGACTTATAGATTGTAGAAGACAACAATGCACTTTCACTACTATGAAAACTATCTATCATGGCGGTCATTTTGGGTTTTCGCTGACGGTATTCGGCACGACCACAAAGCAAAGGCCAGTGAAGATCAAAGATCTATCGACCGCCAGCGAAAAAATATCTAAGCTGGCGGCCGTCTTAAGTTAGCCACCAGGAAAGACATATCTTCGCTGGCGGCTGTTAGCGAAAATAATTTTCACTAGCGGCTTCCTTACAAGGGCCGCCAGCAAAAAAATTTTTTCTGGGGTTGTGTTATCCCAACCGCCGGTGAAAATGATTTTCCAGGAAAAAAAATCCCCAAAATCTCTCATCCAGGAAGTTGCAAAAAGAAAAATGACAATGACATTAACAGTGCATTCGAGCATCACAAATATCAACACATTAATAAAAATTGATCATTCAAGCATCAATCCAAATACAGAGCATACACAAATATCAACACATTAACAGCAGCAGCATCACAAGACATCATCGTCACAAAAATCCACCAGCCACTCTTGGCCCAAGCGAATCCGTCGCCAGTGTCGTTGCACTCGAGGTTGCCGGCGTTGTCCTTGAAGTGGCCGACGAGAACCACCGTTGCCGGATCCGCCTTGTCGCCGCCGCTGCCGAGCCCCGTCGGCCTCCACCGCTTCCGCGTCGACACCGCCGCAGCCTCCACCACTCCCCGCGCGCCAGATCTGACAGAGGGAGGGGTGGTGGCAGCGGGGGAAGGGGAGGAGGGAAGAGCGGGGAAAGGGGAGGAGGACTAAGCTGTGGCGGACCCGCCGCTGAATAGAGTCGGCGCCGCCACATTTGCCGCCGGATCCACCGCCTCGATCCTCCCCGTCATCAGATCCGCCGCCCTCACGCCTCCCCATCGCCGGATCCGCCGCCTCGCGCCTCCCAGCGTCGAAACGCCGCCTCGTGCCTCCCGTCACCAGATCCGCCACGGCCTCCACCGCTTCCGCCACGACGCCGCCGCTGCCGAATTGTGGCGGCCTCCACCGCCTCAGCCTCGACGCCACCGCTGCCGAGCCCCACCGGCCTCCATAGCTTCCGCCTCAACGACACCGCTGCCGAGCACGCCGGCCTCCACTGCCTCCGCCTCGACATGTCAGATCTAAGAGAGAGAGAGAGCCACCCCTCTTCAGCTCTCAAAATATGGCAACTCAAGTTTCTCAACCAAATCTAAACTCACAAAGTTATTGCAACTCTCATTATCGATTATAGTACGACATGCTCTATCCTTAACCACAAACTTTGTTTCAAATAATTCGTGGTACTGACATTGCTCCGCTTTCTCCATTTGAGAACTTAGCACTTGTTGCACCAAAGTACGGTCATCACGTGCACCTTGTTGGTATCGCTGATTTTGAGCGCCACTCATACCTGTCATTGCAAACACAAAACAACAGCAAACAATGAAGGTTATCTCTAATAATCTGCTACGCAGTGTAGTGGTGCCCCTCAACAACTCAGCCAAATGGAGCACCTTACCTAGCTCTTACAAGTGTCTTACCAGCAATGCTAAGGACGGTACAACCGGTGGCTGGTTCGTGACACCTTGAAGGACGTGATGTGGCGATTGCAAGGATCAAAGCGGTGTTGACCAGAAGTATATATGTGGAGCTTGGGGGCACAATATATAGTAGCAAAGGGACGCAATTGTGCTAATCAGAAAATACAAAGTTGAATAATAGTTCAAAGTACTAGTCAATGTGCTGGCCTAGCCTAGACTCAACTCTAGCTTAAGCAAGCACCCAACAACACTAAGGACTAGATATGAATCAATGTACAACTCTGCACTCTCAAAACATACTCAGAGAATGAATGATTTTTTTCTTTCTTGGTGCGGCTTTTTTTTAAGAACCTTTCTGCCTTTTTTTTCTTTTTTTTTGGTGCGGCTTTTTCTTTCGTTTTTTTTTCTTTGCACCTTTCTGCCTTTTCTTTCTTTATTTATTTTTTTACTTTTTTTTTCAACAAGAGCTGACCACTGACATCGAATAGGGACTCAAATGTAAATATCAATATTACAGGGACTCAAACGCAAAGTGCAAAACTAAAGTTGGATCATCTCAAAAATGGATTGCTCATATCATGTAGGTTCCGTTTTTATAAAAATATCTCAAATCCGCTGCTTAACAATTTTAGTGCTACGGACGGGAGAGATGGGAGTTGTCACGCCATAGATCCGCTCTCCTCTCCCTCACACGCGCACTCTGACGGCAATACAGGAACTCTAGAAATCGAGCAACTCCCAAACCGTTGGATAAAAATTTCTCCAAAATACAAAAAGGAAAACCGACTACGAGACGATTCAATTTTTCAAGGTTCCGGCATGAACCGACGAGATGCAAAACTGGACCCAAAATTGACGTACAACTCACACGTGATAAACCCTAGACCCAAGTGATGAACAGATGCAATACTCAAAACTAAAAATTAAATCTAAAAACTAAACCAGCACTTGACACGACGATGCAATCTAGAATTCAACAAAGCAAAATCTAATAGAACAATGCAACGGCTCAAATTGTCTAGGTAAAGAATAAATATTTTTGTGTGGCAATTTTCTGGTTATGGGAAGATAAATTACCTAACGGGCAACCGCGCTCTAATACCAACTGATGAGGGATGTTAGGTCCCGATCTTCCGATAGGTATTAATAAACATTCGATTTGGGCGGAGTCGTGACACAACTCGATCCGGCTTTGAACGAACACGCTACTGAGCCCCGCAATCGCAGCACCACGTCTCCTCTGGTTATCAACCGTGCCGAAACCCGGTTGACCTCGCCGAGAAGGCTAATCCCTGCATGCGAATCGAAGAACACAAGCAAGAACAAGATAGATTGCAACCAAATTGCATATGAATGATTAAGTACTCGAATTTGGGGTTCCACAAACCGATCTAGCGGCGAAACTGTTCTTGACAGAATAATGTAAGCAAAACCCGACTCTAAACGGTCCTAGGGTTGCCCTAGGGCGCACACTTCCTTGGCCTAAGCCCACGACACAATTGCAATGCCCAAAACCCAAATCAGATTCGGACTGGATGAGGTACGTGGCTTGTTTCGCAGATTCCCGGCAGCTCGGTTGGAATTTTGACGTGGGACCAAAACCATCTGAAAGTAGACTCCATAAGCTTTCCAACAAGTACTCATGGGCCCCGAAATTCCTTCTAGATCAGCGGCTAGGTCAGTTTGAAGTTGATGCTCTTAGGAGGCCCGAATCGGAATCCAAAACGTGTACAACTTGATCTCTTGTCTTCTATGGGCCAAAAGTAACGTGGTGACGTAGAAGTATACTTGGAGAAGGTCTTGGTTTGGTCCCCAATCAACTTCTTCAATCATCCATGCATTCCTTACGCTCGGTCTGTTTTCTTTCGCCCAAGCAAGTACCTCTGCGAACGAAAACACACGAAACTCAATGTGTAGCAACGTTTGTTCAAATATATAACAAGTAAATCTAATATAGAACATATGCACCTTTGGTTGATTAATACATAAGGTAGTCATGGTTATATCCGAGCTAGTTGTGTTCTCATCACGAAACTAGTCTATAACGACTGTCAACACATGTATAGAATAAAATTAAAGGCAACTTTAGGCAGATGGGGATAGAAAGATGGGAGGGTATATAAAGCAGGGTATTTCTATCTAATTAACTAGGTGATTCCCCGCTCTTTGCTACGGAAATTTCTATGTAACTTTTAATATTTTTCTAATAATTGAGCTAAAAGTAAAAATTATATTAGTTATTAACAACAAATAAAACTAATTTGTCAAACTATGTTCAGAGAGAAATACATTTAGTAGACTCTCTATGAGATTGTAGATGAAATATGATATCCCGCACTTTGATTATATCGATGAATATATGTGAAGGATTATAAAAATGATGGATATAATCATGTTAAAAATATTGTGAAAATAATGTGAAGGAAGATGATTGGATGTTGATTTGTAGAATTCAATGAATTATAGATGATGTTGCATGTTTTGCATAAGTTTTGCATGTAATTATTGCTAGTGGATGATGAGGTGGCATGTTTGCATGTTGAGTTTTAGGATTAGTGGGTTATAACTTTACAGTAAAATAGGATTGGATGAGTTTCATCTCATTAGAAATATAATTTTTTTAATAAATTTGACTAATAGAAATATAATTATTCTGTAATGGAGGTAGCAGTACAGTTGCTTGCATTAATTACTACTACGTCTTATTCAAAATATATTCAAAATATAAAAACTTTTGAGTGGGAAATGCATCAAGATTAAATAATCAAGTGTAATTAAATGATGGAAGGTTACGATTGGTTAAGAAAAGTAAGTAGGTATACAACCTAAATGGAAAATGCTGTATGATTGGTTGAGAAATTACTTTATTATGATAAGTTTTGAATGGTAGGAATATTTGTTATATTTTAGGACATATAGATAGTACAGTGAAACGAACCTTGATCAGTTAACTTTCTTGTGCAGTATCCAACACTGCAAATCTGCATTGACTGGGAGAAATATATCCCTCGTCGTGCCTAGGAATTTCCTTCTTGGCACTAGAGATATTAAGACACGATTACATGTCGTGCCTTATAACAAACGGTAAAATTGGACAACTTACGTTCAGGTCTGTTTTTCTGCAACAAAACTTCAATAATGTCAAAGTAATTTGCAGCTTCCATGACTACTACACTGCACTTTCCTATCAAAATGATCGTAATTACAGACAGTAATCCTGCTACTTATTATCTATATAAGCGGCACAAACGCAAGCCAAAATAATTTACCACACACGACGTACAGATCAACAATTTCATTTTGAAGTTTTTCCCAAGAATAAGATTCTTACATAAGTAGGAGGAATGGCCACCGCTACGGGTACGATCGATCTTCCAAACCTCTTGTATATATGTGCAGATATATTCACTAGTACAAAATTGCTATATTTTACGATGGCAGTATTACTTTTGTAGCTAATTAACTGTTCACGCATGCATTAATTATTCTTGCAGGAACTTCAAAGCCTGTGGCTACCCTGGGTGGAGGTGGCTCCTCCTCTGGAGTGTCGACCACGGGCACTAATCAGGGAGGGGACGATAGAGGTTAGCTCTACTTGTCATTGTTGGATTGGTTGATCAAACAGTTGATTTTAATTATTTGCTTCTTCTATAAATATACCGTGTGAAATAATTCAATTGCTGCTTGAGTTAGTTTTATTTCTATCTTAAAATGTAAAAATTAATAGCTCATCAAACCTATGCATATATATACTTGAAAACTATATGTAATTAAATATATATCCAGAACGTTACTAATGGAAAAAATAATTAATGAAGGTAGCTAGTAGCAAAAGAGATGAGCTAGGTAGGTGACTGATGCTGCGTTTAATTTCGTGGTGTTGTAGCTACAGGCACTTCTCACCCAGTCCCAGCAGCGAGCTTCACAGGAGGGCTAGCACAGAGCATGTCTCATTACATTTACACAACGTCAATTGGTCAGGCAGACAAGGGAAAAGTGAAAGGTAATTAACCTAATATCTATACAAGAAATCATATATATCTATCCTTTTATATTAGTTATCCGTGACCTTGTTGAGCTTGTCAATCCAGAACTAACTTTACATATTCGCAGGAGCGCGCGAGTAGCCAGCAAACCACCAAGGAGTACTGACAATTTGTTGTTATCCATGAATGATGGCAGAGGCTGCACATACTCAACCCTACTGTAAAAAACTCGTGTATATATACGAATGTAAATTTGTTCGTGTCTGATAAGCTCGTCTGAATAAATAATGGTGTAATTTCTAGGAGCTACGCGTCGTACCAAGATTTCCAGGAAGTCAGCAAAATTAGGTGGATCATATACACTTAGGAATGTAAATTTGTTTGCTCAATAAAATTTGTTTGTTCATATTTGTATACCCCGAGACTAGGGATCAAAGAAACGGCTCGAAAACAACATACAGAAACTACTGCTACCATATATATTTTCAGTTTTTTTTTTTCAATCGGAACCAGAAACAGAAACTAGGGATACCAAAAGGAAATCAAATATCATCAAATAAAGATACGGAGCAAATACGAAACGAAACAAATATGGTCACAAATATTTATTGGAACATCAAATTAACAAACCCATTAGAATGTGCTTGCAAAAACAACAAAGACATGTAATTAGTTCATTTATCCAAAAGAATATACTAAATTCATGTTAAAGATAATATGCCATTGTAAATTAGACTCTTTAGTTCTTTAAACTTTTAAAAAACTAGAATTATAAACACGAAGCTGTATCCATATTAGAATCTCAATTTATAATTTTACTTATTTAATTAAAAAATTAGTAATTAAAAAATTTAATTGATGACAACACTTCTCTTTTAATGAGACATGCTCTGTGCTAGATTATATTTCCGGAGCTAAGGCAAAAAAGACTGATACTATCCATTTCGGGTAGACGTACATTTGTTAGACTCTTGACTTCCCCGACTCACTTCTCTCGTTTTACACGTCTACGCTTTTCAAATTGCTAAATAGTATGTTCTTTGAAAAAAATATACGAAAGTTGACTTTAAAAAATTATATTGATCTAATTTTTTTAAAAAGAATAGATAATACTTAATAAATCACGTATTGCTCCGTTTGCGTGAAGGAGGGATTTGTTCCCGTCCACAACCGATTTCATCCCTCCATT
>CM020184.1:21324298-21380971 GCA_009805545.1 Oryza longistaminata | reverse complement strand
TTTTTTTTTATGCCATTGATTTTAAAATACATTTGGACCGTTTGTCTAATTAAAATATTTATATAAATATATAAAATATGTCATTCTTAAATTATTTGTAGCGATACAAATTACACCACAGTAAATTTTTTTTTATACGACGAATGTTAAAAACAGAGGTTAAAAAATGAACGGTGTCAAAGATAGAAAAACGGAAAGAGTATTAGTTTTTCTTTTAGTAGAATTTTACCTGATCATGGAGTATTCCATCGTTAGATGCGCTGTTGCAACACATGTGCCAGGGAGTTAATTAATCTCGGTCTAGGCGTGGAAGTTAATATTACTAGGTGAAACCCCGCACATTGCTGCGGGAATTTAGTATGATAAAAATAAAAAAAAATAACGTGTAAGATAGCTAGATAACATCAGATTAAGTAAATTAATATGGTTTATGATAATTTAAATTTAAATAGTATGTAGAATGGTGATTCAAACGTAAAAAGTAAGGTGGTATGACTTTATGGAAAGAAAAAGTAGGGAGATAGTTTGGACCGTAGATTAATCATCTAAAGGCCTAAAAACAATTGATGTGATATGACTTAATTAGAGGAAAAAATAAGAAAAATAATTTGGACCATAGATTAATCATTTAAGCATTAACTAAGTGAGGATGAACTATATAAGTATATAGGATATCATAAAACATAATAAAGATATACATTGAAACATTATATGAATTATGTTGGATAATAATTTAACATGTTTGTATTTGAAAAAGCTCTTAAATTATAAAAACTATAAAGATATAGCATGTTTGCATGATGTTTAAATGTGATGATTGTTTAGTGGATGATGATTTTGCATCTTGTTAATTAGTGGATGATGATGTGATATCTTGTTATGTGATGATGATGTGGCATCTTTGCATGTCAAGCTTAAGCAGTTAGTGAGGGATAACTTTATAGTAAGATATGATTACTACGAAGCAATTTCACAACGGAAACCCGTTGGAAATTTACGTTAATAATAATGCAGCTGTTCATTTATTTGAGGTTGAGTTCTACTAAAATACAACTATAAAATATCTTTTTTTTCATTAGCACGCTTTTTGTCCGCCGCCTAATATGCTTAGTTAACTTGGAGTTTGGAATGGGGCTAGTAATTTGACTTATAAATTCCACGAGATATTAATGTCCAGGAAATTGTGTCAATAAATCGCTGACATGAAACAGAAAAGAGTTGATCACCGTGCAGAATTACCTACGTTTTAGGCTAACCTCTCTGTTTTTTTTTTTTTTTTTTTTTTGCCGACATTGTCCGGTCTAATGGCAGTAGAAACCACAGGAAAAAATACATGCAAGTTCGTATCCCTTCATTGATTACTTAAATTGCTTCCAATTCGGTTACTATGTGGTAGGTTTACGAAGTATTCTGATGACTTCCATGGGAAATGTCCATGAGTATTCAGTAAGTTTGAACATTATAAATAAATTAATATCGAAACCACCGATCAACACGGAAACTAACTGTCCATGCATGCATGATTTAAACTTAACTTAGCATCGCATGTTCGGCTGGAACATGGCGGGAATAGGTCGAGCAGCGTTGTATCGCGATTTGCGTTGAAATTTTCTTTTGCTGGCTGAAAACGTCTAAAGAGCTTGGTATTGAAAAAATTTAAAACATGTCAAAACAGTAGGAGTACCCATGTGACCAATGTAAACGTTCCCCAGCAAACTGAAATTTGTGACTTGTGATGTGAGAACGTACGTATGTACTCTCGGCTATATGGCATGCATATCTATATATTATATACTAAAAGTCCATTAAACTTCCTACAAACGCTCCTAAGTCATCATGTGGCATCCTAGAAACACTCCTAAACGCCACATGGCACTCTACCAAATATCTCCTGATTTTCATTAAATTGGTGGACCCATTACTCACAACCATTAGATTTATCTTTAAGAAAAAAATTAACTACCCAATGTTGGCCCACCCAGCATGTACAAACATATGTACGTACGTAGGTATATGTCACGTACAACTAACCATAATATATGAAACAATAATGTATCTCATATATTATTATTATTGTTGTTGTGATATGCTACCCGTAAACACACACATATATATCAAGTGTCTCTCCTTCTCTCTACTTTCTACTTTTAGCTAGCAATTCAAGGTAAACATTATGAGCTAAATTGTCACGATTTAATTTATAATTAAACAAATAATGTAAGATCAATAAAATCCAAATAGTTTCAAGTAAAATGCCAAATATCATATCATTGATTTACACTTAAAACGTTGAATCTATTATTTTCGACGATTATGTTAGATTTATTAAACTAACTAATCCTTCACTGCTAATCTCTACCGTAGTTTGAGATAAAAAAAAATTCAAAAAAATCACACACAACAATTTACCCTTAAATCGTTGAACCTATTATTTTTAATCATTATAGATTTATTAAAGTAACTAATCCCTCTGTCCTAATCTCATAGGTACTTACATACTATCATATTTGATTCATATTAACCCCCTCTTCCTAGATTAACTCTTTCTTCTCATATTTTTCTGCTTTGTTAGTTAGAAAGCAAAATCTTCTATTTATACTAAATTCCTATAACACTCCTAAATTACCATTCGGCATTATACAAACGCTCCTAAACCGCAACGTGGCATTCTAATAAACAGGTGGACCTACTGTTTGTTTAATAAATCGCTAAATCCACTATTTTCAACTATTATATTTATTCATTATAAAAAAAATATCCCACAACCACCCCT
This sequence comes from Oryza longistaminata, assembly GCA_009805545.1. Lineage (NCBI taxonomy): Eukaryota > Viridiplantae > Streptophyta > Magnoliopsida > Poales > Poaceae > Oryza > Oryza longistaminata. The sequence continues at coordinate 21,378,198 of CM020184.1, read as the reverse complement.
TCTCCCAACGGCCCACCCTTTCATCTCCTCACTACTTATGTTATCTACGTACAATGCCACGCTTTCTCCCTCCTCCAATCCTTCTATCTTCATATGTTCTAGCTGAATAATTAATGTGAAAAAATATTATGAAAAAGAAAACATCTAACCTTAGCTTTTCACTTAAATCGGTGAATCAATTATTTTAACCATTGTCCCTGAAAAGATATTTTAACGATTATTTGAACCGGTTAACCCATTAATCTATATGTAAGAAAAACACTTCCCTAAAATTTACCATAGACCATTGTGCTTTTGCATGAAAACCAATTATGAACAAACATTAAAATCCATCAGATTTAAGTGTATAGATGGTTTTAAACCGTTGTGCCCATCAAATCTATATATAAGAAAAGCATTTTTCCTAACTTTGAACATATTATCATTTTCGCATGACATCCAAATAAGAACAAAACATTAAAAATGACAATATATATTATAGAGTAAATTTCACACACCTACATAGATATATCTATTTTATTATATACTAAAATCTCATTAAACATCCTAAAAACACTCCTAAACTGCCACGTGAGATTCCTAGAAACGCTACTAAGACGACACACTAAGATGACACAAGGAACGCTCTAATTAATTCCTAGAAAATCTATATAAAAACGAGAACATCTAGCTATTGGTTTTATTTAATCTGGTGGATCTAATATTTTTTACCACCATATACCGTGAGATTTATGTTAGAAAAAAACTTAAGATCAATCTTGGCGGTACGAGTCTACCCAACGCACGTACGTGCTTCCATCCGCACACATGAGAAGAGTCTGCATGCTTTTTCCTTGCTCGCCTCCCTTTTTTCTCTAAGGTATTAAGTTAAGGCTTAAGGGTATCTAATATCTTATATATTAGTAACTTAATTTCATCGTACCCAAAGACTGCATGCACTTGCAAATATAGACATAGATAATATCCCTCATACATATTGATCTTGGTATGTTCTATAAATATATAAAGAATCTTCAATTGTTGTAAATTTTAAATTATATTCCAATTATGATGGGTTTGAATCATTGTATTTTTTTAATAAAATCAATAGTTTAAGATCTATACCAACTATATTTAATTGCTAATAAAATTATTATATTTTGGACCCACATCTATAGAAAAAATCCTAAAAGTTCTCATTAAAGAAAAATCAAAATATCCACCTTTTTTTTTTAATAAGATCAATGGACCATACATATAAACCGGTAACCTTCATTATAGTATCAATGGACCATTGACTCTCAACCAACTTAATTATATCCATCCAAATACCATATCACAGAATTATTATTGGGAATGATATCTCACGTTGCTCAAATCAAACTAATACACCACGAAAAGAAGGAGAGAAGGGTTCTGTAGAGCTGTTGTTAACGACCAAATTTGGTAAATTATAGATTGGATTGGAGTCAAAGCCGAAGCAGATTTGGATTAGGACCTGCATTAGAGTAAAGCAAATCTCTCAGGCCAGTGTGTGTTGTGTTTTTTTTTTTGCATCAACAGCTGTCCTTACGGATATTACTTATTTGTACTTATTAAATTATCTAACACTAGAACAAAGGAACATACTGTCCATGGAGTGAACAAATTGGAGGGCTAGCCGGTGTATCCCACTGTGCATGCATGTTGGGTATAGATTTCTTTTTCTCAGATAAAAGAGGGCTTATTTGTACTTATTAAATTATCTAATCACTAGAACAAAAGAACATAATGTGCATTGAGTGAACAAATTGGAGGGCTAGCGGTGTATCCCGTTGTGCATGCATGCTGGTATAGATTCTTTTTTCTCAGATAAAAAGAGAGGCATGAGATAGTTACATGTATTATACATATACATGTAGATGTAGGGCACTTTTTTTCTTCATGGTTTGATGATGTGAGCATGCCACCCGAGGCACCAAATAACATGTTCACCGTCCGTGGTAGGGAAGACGAATAATTTGGTTAGTTGGGCTGTGCATAATATGTTAGATCATATGAATATCCAATGGTTAGAAATATTGGTCTACCAAATCAAGTAAAAATCAAGGGTGTTCGGTTGACCCCTGGTGTCAGACCGGCTGGGTGCCGCGGTCAGACTGCAGGTATTGCGGCGGTCAGACCAGCCAACCCATGGTCCGCCAAGGGGCAACCGAACTTAATCTCTTCACAAAAACCAATTGTCTATAAATCTCCAAAATATCAACAGCAAACCACCAATGTGTTCATCACACAAAATCTAAATCAACTATTTGTTTTTTTCGTCATAATTTCAACTATTTTCTCTAATTTTTATCCCTTTATTGGAAACATATACATAATTTACTATGAGGAATTATCCGTAGCTATGATCAATTGATGTCTGCCATCAAATAATAAATTAATTATCATTTTTTCTACATAAATCGGTAGAGACATTAATTATATATCTGTTGTATATGGTATGTTTTATAACTTAAGTTTCTCTCTTTCCCTATAGAACTTTAAGAGTCATATGTTTTAGGTACCATAAGTTACCAACCCAATCTCCTGTAGGTAATTTTATATATAAAAATAAATTCGTCATGCAATACTAACGAAGAAAATTCATGAAAAAACACAATTTTGAAACGTTGAAAATATTATTTCGCTCGTATATCGCCCTTATAAGTTTCTCAAATTATCCTATGTATGATACATGCCCGCGCGAATGCGCGGGCTACCTTCCTAGTTCATGGAAACAGGAGGTTGCTTCATGAGAGCAATATTGTCAAGAACTATAGAAGAAGGAGGCCAAAACGACTGTAAATAAGGTGCATTGTCAATGAATGTTCCCAGGATTTTGATTGTCTTAGGTGAGATCGATCCTATATAAACTCAACAGATGTACTTGCTCTCGACAATAACCTCCTTCGATCAAGCAATTACAAGCATCTCGATCAGAAGGAAACAGTTGCACAACACCAGAGAAGATCAAATGGACTACTACTCAAAAGGTGAATATTATTACTACTCAAAATCTTGATCAAATTAACAATATTGTACTTTATTTTATATATATAGCTATTTGCATGAATAAACTAGCTCTCTGCTGAATGAATCCACGCATTACAGGGCATTCGAACTCCAAGCCGAAACAGCAGGGAACAACAAACTACGGCAACTCCTACAAAGAAAACAACGCCAGTCAACGGCTTCATCGTATTACAGTGGTAGTTAATTAGCTGATGCAAACAGTAGATTATATTATTACACCCCGTAATTCTACATAATCATATGGTTTTTACGCTGTTAATTTTGTGCAGGATCATCCAAGGGTACTTCGACTGGCAGGTGCCGGAGCAGCAAAACTCAGATCATCAGTACTACATTAGCAGCATGAGCAGCAACCACGGCCAACAGGGGGTGGTGGAGCGCAGAACAGCACCTACACAAGTGAGCAAAAAGAAAAATTAAGGCTCACTAATTTAGACTTATAGATGCAAGTGAAATCGTTATTAATTAGTTTGGCTAATCCCCTGTCTCTGCTTGTCAATATGTGTTTTTTCTTCTCAGGCAAGAGCATTAGGACGACGAAGTTCCCGTCACTCAACGGCTAAACTGAACGATCGAACTGATTTGGCAGTGCTTGTTGAAGAAAAAAAAATATGAAATTCTTACTTTATTCAAATAGGATAGTAAGCCATGAAAAAAAATGTCAGTGTTCAATGAGTCTTCAGGCGGTTCATAAGCATGTGGTTCATTAGTATATATGTACTCCCTCCGTCCCTAAAGGTTTAACGCCGTTGACTTTTTCAATATGTTTGACCGTTCCGTCTTATTCAAACATTTATTAAAATATGTAAAACTATATGTATACATAAAGTATATTTAACAATGAATCAAATGATAGGAAAAAATAATAGTTACTAGATTTTTGAATAAGACGAAACGGTCAACATGTTTAACAAAAGTCAACGGTATCAAAACATTTAGGGACGGAGGGAGTACATTTTCTGCGCGTCGATGCGTGTTCATTTTGTATATTATGTTCATTCATTAATTTTTCAGTCATATACATTATTGATAAGGGTCTCATATAAAATAAATGTACGGATGGCATGTCATTGTATCATATGTGTGAAAATTGTTATTCAATCAATTGAATTCCTCTCGCGCCGTTTCCCATGAAGAAGGATTAGTCGAAATTAAGAAGTAAAATTCACAAAAGATATTTTAGCCAAACTATCATAAAAGTACAGATTTTAAGGTGCTATATCATAAAACTATATAGAGATTTAGTACTAAAGTTATCACAAAACTACATATCTTAAAATATAAAATCCCTAGCGCTACTGCTATGCAGTATGTTGCAGCTATAAACGTTATAATTTTGTAATTAAATTGATATTAAACTTGTATTGTTGTGATAAATTTTCTATTCAACATACGTTCTGTTGAAACTCCATGTTAAATCTACAATTCATGAAAAACTTAGTGCTAAATCTATAGTTTTTGTGATACATCTATGATAGTTGTTAGCAAAATATATCGTTTTTATGAACTTTGAAATTAAACTCACCATAATATACCTTCTGGTGTATTGAAATAGTTTAGTTTTTGTCAGTAGGTACGTACGTGCTGGCTCGTTTACAGTGTTTCTGAGCATGTATGGAATGAGAATCTGTAGGAATTTGCTGGAAGCACAGGACCTCCAGAAGGTTTGAACACGTCAATTAAATTATGGACAATCACCGACCAATACAGAAGCCGTCCACAATTGAAACTTAAATTGCCATGCATCACCCCTGTTTGTTTGGAACATGGAAGGAAAAACCGCAGAATTAGCCACTGTATCGATTTGCAATTGTGCTATTTTTTGAGTGCCTAGCCCTAATTCACTTCCCACGCAGAAGTCTATTCGATGGGTCACGCAAAAAGAGTAACTCGCTGCAACCAAAATAAAATATAGAACATTTTTAGAATTGGATACGAACCTGTTGGTAGAGCTCCAACTCTTAAATTTAGCTCCAGGAGTTGAGCCTGGAGTGGAGTTGTGGGAGCTATCTAAATCTGGCTTCACATCTTCAGTTCATTTTGTGAGAGTGTTTCAACCCAGCTCCGCTCCCATTTTAGATGTAATATTGAGATATTAGAATTTGAGGACAAATCAATATTTGTTAATTTTGAATTTTGTATCATGAAATCATAAAAATATAAATTGAGACTCAACCAAGTACAACTCAATGTTTTTTATTCAAGGTTTTGAGATTTTTTTTGAGCTGGTGGATGATAGGCGAAAAACAATTATTCAGAACACAAATAAATAACTTTAAATATTAGAAATATGATAAGTTGATTTGGAAAAGTTTTCTGACTAATACTGATAAATTAAGTTTTGTTTTGTAAAAACTATACAGTTCTAGAATTAAGAGCATACCTGTAATTAATAATCCATTATTCATAAACCATTAAGCTCGCACAATTTCACATCTTCGGCAAATATGCAATTGTAGTGGGTTCACTGATGTGCTGTCTTGCAAGCTACTTAGAATATATTAGGATATGAATCTGGATAACCTAAAATATTTCTAATAAATTATTATATTTTAGGACAGATTTTAGTATACAGACAGCAATGCACTTTTCACATGATTTTCTTGGAAACGACCGTCGGTAGCTATTGGTATACCTGCCGGCACATGCATGTACAAGTACAAGCAACACATGCAAGCTAGTATATTTCATTGGCTGGGAATTTCAGAAGGTATCCATGGAGGACCATGGCGCGTCATAGCCATTTTTATTCACATGTATTTATGTGCTTTATAATTAGTCGATTTCTGTTTTGAATTAAAGGCCTCGGGGAATTAAGGATTATTTCAGAATTGGTTAGGTATACGAGAAAAGCTTTCTGGGGAAGCACACTTGGCCCCATTAGACGCGTCAAACAACCACTGGTGGAGAAACCATCTTTCGTCGGTCGGCCGATTTCCACAATAGTCCCGGATGCAATAAAACCGGGGCTAAAGATGATTTTAGTCCCGGTTCAAAAGAGTAACGGGCATATTTGATCTTTAGTCCCGGTTGGTAACACCAACCGGGACTAAAGATCATCTTTAGTCCCGGTTCGAATGCTGTCAGGGCATGTCAGGCCCCCCCGGGATCTTTAGTCCCGGTTGGTATTACCAACCGGACTAAAGATCCCGGTGATCTTTAGCCGCTACCAACCGGGACTAAAGTCCCACCTCTATATATATTGTCTTCTTTCTCCTCCAGCTTGCCCGAGCAAGCTTCAAAATTCTTCAAAAAAGAGGGGAGGTCATGCCAAAATTTCTATTGAATTTATGTTGGTGATTACATACAAATCGGAGGTGCCTAAAAGGTTTGCACTTCATCCTCCAATGTTTTTTTTGTCATACTACATTTGCACCTATGTTTTGCACACTTTTTTTTGTCTCCAAATTTAGTTGTAAGTTGATAAGAAGAAAAATGTGTGTGGGGAAGAAAGAAATATAGAAATTTTAGTCATTTTGCTAAACAAGGTTTATAAAATAGTTGGAAGGAAAACTCTAGTGAAAGTTAATCTTAAATAATAGAAAACAAACTAAAATGAAAATTAAAAGAAGTAAAACACATTTAAAATTAGTTAAAACTTTACAAATAGTTTTTAAGAAATTATTTGTGTAATATTTTATGATTTTGTATGAATAAAGATATCTATAATTATTGTATGACTGTCATTATTGTAAGAAAATTATTTGTGTACGGTTTTTTTTGACTCATGTAGATGGATCGGCAATGGATGTACGCTGACCGGCGGTCCAAAGAGTTTTTATTGACGGCGTGCACTATTTTTTGAGAGTGGCCGAAGCTAACAGGCAAAGGGGTTTTATTTGTTGTCCATGCAATAAGTGTAAGAATCAGAAGGAGTATTCTGCATCCAGGACTATTCCATTTCACTTGTTTGAGTCGGGGTTCATGCAAGCTATAATTGTTGGACATCCCACGGAGAGCAAGGTGTTGAAATGGAAGAAGATGAAGTGGGAAGGACGGACAATATTTCCGACTTTGCTCAGTATGTTGGATTTGAAGGAAATCAAACGGGCGAGGAGGAAATAGCTGCTGATGGTACGACGTTGCGGATGATCTGGTCAGATGTTGCAGGACGCCAGAGGACTGCGGAAAGTGAAAAGGAGGCCATAAAATTGGACAAGATGTTGGAGACCACGGAACTTCGTTGTACCCAGGTTTGCGAGCAGGGGCACAAAAAGTTGGTAAACCACTCTGGAGTTCTTGCAATGGAAAGGCAAAAAATGGGGTTAGTGACAAGGCATTTGGCGATTTATTGAAACTCGTCAAGAACATTCTTCCGGGGGGAAACAAATTGCCCGAGACAACGTACGAGGCTAAGAATATAGTCTGCCCGTTAGGACTGGAAGTTCATAAGATTCACGCATGTCCGAACGATTGTATCCTATATCGCGGTAAGGGAGTATGAGAACCTAGAAGCATGCCCTGTTTGCAAAGCTCCTACGATACAAGATTAGACGAGCACGATCCAAGAGAAGTTGACGGGCAGCTAACAAAGAAGAGATCATTCCCTGCAAGGTGATGTGGTATTTCCTATAATACCCGGCTAAGGCGTTTGTTCAGGGAACAAGTGGAATGCAAGATGTTGCGATGGCAACGCTAAAGAGCGTCCAACAGGACGGGATGCTGAGACCACCCGCCGATGGTTGCAGTGGCGAAACATCAACAGAAATTTAAAGAATTTGGAAAGGACGCACGAAACATACGGTTTGGTTGAAGTACGGATGGCATGACTCTTTTGGAGAGATGAGCAGCGGCCATAGCACTTGGCCCGTTACGATGTGTATCTACAACTCCCCCCTGGCTATGCATGAAGAGGAGAGTACATAATGAATGCCGGATTATTATTCAAGGCCCAAGCAAACCTGGTAACGAACATCTGTGTACCTAAGACCCTGGTCGAAGATCTTAAACAGTTGTGGAAGAAGGAAGGTGTCCCGTGTGGGACGAGGACAAACAGGAGTGAGTTTAACCTATGATCGCTGCTGTTCGTAACCATCAACGATTGGCCTGCACTTAGCAACCTATCCGGACAGTCCTAACAAGGGGACAGGCTTGCACTCACTGTATGATGAAAACAGAAAGTACGTATCTTAAGCACTGTAGGAAGGTTGTATACATGGGTCATCGTCGATTCCTTGCAGCAAACCACCGGTACGAAGAATTCTGTTTTTTTTAATACGACGAATGTTAAAAACAGAGGTTAAAAAATGAACTGTGTCAAAGATAGAAAAACGGAGAGAGTATTAGTTTTTCTTTTAGTAGAATATTACCTGACCATGGAGTATTCCATCGTTAGATGCGCTGTTGCAACACATGTGCCAGGGAGTTAATTAGTCTTGGTCTAGGCGTGGAAGTTAATATTATTACTACGAAGCAATTTCACAACGGAAACCCGATGGAAGTTTACGTGTAATATTTATGTAGCTGATCATTTATGTGATGTTGAGTTAGTAAAATACAACTACTATAAAATATCATTTTTTTCATTAGCATGCTTTTTGTCTGCCGCTAATATGCTTAGTTAACTTGGAGTTTGGAATGGGGCTAGTAGTTGTGTTTATTCAAAGTATTTTGACTTCTAAATTCCACGAGAAATTAATGTCCAGGAAATTGTGTCAAATTAAATCGCTGACATGAAACAGAAAGAGTTGGTCACCGTGCAGAATTACCTGCGTTTTACACTAACCTCTCTGTTTTTTTTTTCTTGCCGACATTGTCCGGTCTAATGGCAGTAGAAACCACAGGGAAAAAATACATGCAAGTTCGTATCCCTTCATTGATTACTTAAATTTGCTTCCAATTCGGTTACTATGTGGTAGGTTTACGAAGTATTCTGATGACTTCCATGGGAAATGTCCATGAGTATTCAGTAAGGTTTGAACATTATAAATAAATTATATCGAAACCACCGATCAACACGGAAACTAACTGTCCATGCATGCATGATTTAAACTTAACTTAGCATCGCATGTTCGGCTGGAACATGGCGGGAATAGGTCGAGCAGCGTTGTATCGCGATTTGCGTTGAAATTTTCTTTTGCTGGCTGAAACCGTCTAAAGAGCTTGGTATTGAAAAAATTTAAAACATGTCAAAACAGTAGGAGTACCCATGTGACCAATGTAAACGTTCCCCAGCAAACTGAAAATTTGTGACTTGTGATGTGAGAACGTACGTATGTACTCTCGGCTATATGGCATACATATCTATCTATCTATCTATTATATACTAAAAGTCCATTAAACTTCCTACAAACGCTCATAAGTCACCATGTGGCATCCTAGAAACACTCCTAAACCGCCACATGGCACTCTACCAAATATCTCCTGATTTTCATTAAATTTGGTGGACCCATTACTCACAACCATTAGATTTATCTTTAAGAAAAAAATTAACTACCCAATGTTGGCCCCACCCAGCATGTACAAACATATGTACGTACGTAGGTATATGTCACGTACAACTAACCATAATATATGAAACAAATAATGTATCTCATATATTATTATTATTGTTGTTGTGATATGCTACCCGTAACACACACATATATATCAAGTGTCTCTCCTTCTCTCTACTTTCTACTTTTAGCTAGCAATTCAAGGTAAACATTATGAGCTAAATTGTCACGATTTAATTTATAATTAAACAAATAATGTAAGATCAATAAAATCCAAATAGTTTCAAGTAAAATGCCAAATATCATATCATTGATTTACACTTAAAACGTTGAATCTATTATTTTCGACGATTATGTTAGATTTATTAAACTAACTAATCCTTCACTGCTAATCTCTACCGTAGTTTGAGATAAAAAAAAATTCAAAAAAATCACACCAACAATTTACCCTTAAATCGTTGAACCTATTATTTTTAATCATTATAGATTTATTAAAGTAACTAATCCCTCTGTCCTAATCTCATAGGTACTTACATACTTATCATATTTGATTCATATTACACCCCCTCTTCCTAGATTAACTCTTTCTTCTCATATTTTTCTAATTTGTTAGTTAGAAAGCAAAATCTTCTATTTTATACTAAATTTCCTATAACACTCCTAAATTACCATGCGGCATTATACAAACGCTCCTAAACCGCAACGTGGCATTCTAATAAACAGGTGGACCTACTGTTTGTTTAATAAATCGCTAAATCCACTATTTTCAACTATTATATTTATCATTATAAAAAAAATATCCCACAACTCACCCCTTCTCCCAACGGCCCACCCTTTCATCTCCTCACTACTTACGTTATCTACGTACAATGCCACGCTTTCTCCCCTCCTCCAATCGTCTATCTTCATATGTTCTAGCTGAAAATTTTAATGTGAAAAAATATTATGAAAAAGAAAACATCTAACCTTAGCTTTTCACTTAAATCGGTGAATCAATTATTTTAACCATTGTCCCTGAAAAGATATTTTAACGATTATTTGAACCAGTTAACCCATTAATCTATATGTAAGAAAAACACTTCCCTAAATTTTACCATAGACCATTGTGCTTTGCATGAAAACCAATTATGAACAAACATTAAAATCCATCAGATTTAAGTGTATAGATGGTTTAAACCGTTGTGCCCATCAAATCTATATATAAGAAACGCATTTTCCTAACTTTGAACATATATCATTTTCGCATGACATCCAAATAAGAACAAAACATTAAAAATGACAATATATATTATAGAGTAAATTTCACACACCTACATAGATATATCTATTCTATTATATACTAAAATCTCATTAAACATCCTAAAAACACTCCTAAACTGCCACGTGAGATTCCTAGAAACGCTACTAAGACGACACACTAAGATGACACAGGACGCTCTAATTAATTCCTAGAAAATCTATATAAAAACGAGAACATCTAGCTATTGGTTTTATTTAATCTGGTGGATCTAATATTTTTTACCACCATATACCGTGAGATTTATGTTTAGAAAAAAACTTAAGATCAATCTGGCGGTACGAGTCTACCCAACGCACGTACGTGCTTCCATCCGCACACATGAGAAGAGTCTGCATGCTTTTTCCTTGCTCGCCTCCCTTTTTTCTCTAAGGTAATTAAGTTAAGGCTTAAGGGTATCTAATATCTTATATATTAGTAACTTAATTTCATCGTACTCCAAAGACTGCATGCACCTGCAAATATAGACATAGATAATATCCCTCATACATATTTATCTTGGTATGTTCTATAAATATATAAAGAATCTTCAATTGTTGTAATTTTAAATTATATTCCAATTTATGATGGGTTTGAATCATTGTATTTTTTAATAAAATCAATAGTTTAAGATCTATACCAAATATATTTAATTGCTAATAAAATTATTATATTTTGGACCCACATCTATAGAAAAAATCCTAAAAGTTCTCATTAAAAAAAAATCAAAATATCCACCTTATTTTTTTTAATAAGATCAATGGACCATACATATAAACCGGTAACCTTCATTATAGTATCAATGGACCTATTGACTCTCAACCAACTTAATTATATCCATCCAAAATACCTATATCACAGAATTATTATTGGGAATGATATCTCACGTTGCTCAAATCAAACTAATACACCACGAAAAGAAGGAGAGAAGGGTTCTGTAGAGCTGTTGTTAACGACCAAATTTGGTAAATTATAGATTGGATTTGGAGTCAAAGCCGAAGCAGATTTGAATTAGGACCTGCATTAGAGTAAAGCAAATCTCTCAGGCCAGTGTGTGTGTGTGTTTTTTTTTGGCATCAACAGCTGTCCTTACGGATATTACTTATTTGTACTTATTAAATTATCTAACACTAGAACAAAGGAACATGCTGTCCATGGAGTGAACAAATTGGAGGGCTAGCCGGTGTATCCCACTGTGCATGCATGTTGGGTATAGATTTCTTTTTCTCAGATAAAAAGAGGGCTTATTTGTACTTATTAAATTATCTAATCACTAGAACAAAAGAACATAATGTGCATTGAGTGAACAAATTGGAGGGCTAGCCGGTGTATCCCGTTGTGCATGCATGCTGGGTATAGATTTCTTTTTCTCAGATAAAAAGAGAGGCATGAGATAGTTACATGTATTATACATATACATGTAGATGTAGGGCACTTTTTTTTCTTCATGGTTTGATGATGTGAGCATGCCACCCGAGGCACAAATTAACATGTTCACCGTCCGTGGTAGGGAAGACGAATAATTTGGTTAGTTGGGCTGTGCATAATATGTTAGATCATATGAATATCCAATGGTTAGAAATATTGGTCTACCAAATCAAGTAAAAATCAAGGGTGTTCGGTTGACCCCTGGTGGTCAGACCGGCTGGGTGCCGCCGGTCAGACTGCAGGTATTGCGGCGGTCAGACCAGCCAACCCAATGGTCCGCCAAGGGTCAACCGAACTTAATCTCTTCACAAAACCAATTGTCTATAAATCTCCAAAATATCAACAGCAAACCACCAATGTGTTCATCACACAAAATCTAAATCAACTATTTTGTTTTTTTCGTCATAATTTCAACTATTTTCTCTAATTTTTATCCCTTTATTGGAAACATATACATAATTTACTATGAGGAATTATCCGTAGCTATGATCAATTGATGTCTGCCATCAAATAATAAATTAATTATCATTTTTTCTACATAAATCGGTAGAGACATTAATTATATATCGTTGTATATGGTATGTTTTATAACTTAAGTTTTCTCTCTTTCCCTATAGAACTTTAAGAGTCATATGTTTTAGGTACCATAAGTTACCAACCCCAATCTCCTGTAGGTAATTTTATATATAAAAAATAAATTCGTCATGCAATACTAACGAAGAAAATTCATGAAAAAAACACAATTTTGAAACGTTGAAAATATTATTTCGCTCGTATATCGCCCTTATAAGTTTCTCAAATTTATCCTATGTATGATACATGCCCGCGCATTCACGCGGGCTACCTTCCTAGTTCATGGAAACAGGAGGTTGCTTCATGAGAGCAATATTGTCAAGAACTATAGAAGAAGGAGGCCAAAACGACTGTAAATAAGGTGCATTGTCAATGAATGTTCCCAGGATTTTGATTGTCTTAGGTTGAGATCGATCCTATATAAACTCAACAGATGTACTTGCTCTCGACAATAACCTCCTTCGATCAAGCAATTACAAGCATCTCGATCAGAAGGAAACAGTTGCACAACACCAGAGAAGATCAAAATGGACTACTACTCAAAAGGTGAATATTATTACTACTCAAAATCTTGATCAAATTAACAATATTGTACTTTATTTTATATATATAGCTATTTGCATGAATAAACTAGCTCTCTAGCTGAATGAATCCACGCATACAGGGCATTCGAACTCCAAGCCGAAACAGCAGGGAACAACATACTACGGCAACTCCTACAAAGAAAACAACGCCCAGTCAACGGCTTCATCGTATTACAGTGGTAGTTAATTAGCTGATGCAAACAGTAGATTATATTATTACACCCCGTAATTCTACATATCATATGGTTTTTTACGCTGTTAATTTTGTGCAGGATCATCCAAGGGTACTTCGACTGGCAGGATGCCGGAGCAGCAAAACTCAGATCATCAGTACTACATTAGCAGCATGAGCAGCAACCACGGCCAACAGGGGGGTGGTGGAGCGCAGAACAGCACCTACACAAGTGAGCAAAAAGAAAAATTAAGCCTCACTAATTTAGACTTATAGATGCAAGTGAAATCGTTATTAATTAGTTTGGCTAATCCCCTGTCTCTGCTTGTCAATATGTGTTTTTTCTTCTCAGGCAAGAGCATTAGGACGACGAAGTTCCCGTCACTCAACGGCTAAACTGAACTGATCGAACTGATTTGGCAGTGCTTGTTGAAGAAAAAAAATATGAAAATTCTTACTTTATTCAAATAGGATAGTAAGCATGAAAAAATGTCAGTGTTCATGAGTCTTCAGGCGGTTCATAAGCATGTGGTTCATTAGTATATATGTACTCCCTCCGTCCCTAAAGGTTTAACGCCGTTGACTTTTTCAATATGTTTGACCGTTCGTCTTATTCAAAACATTTATAAAATATGTAAAACTATATGTATACATAAAAGTATATTTAACAATGAATCAAATGATAGGAAAAAATTAATAGTTACTTAGATTTTTGAATAAGACGAAACGGTCAAACATGTTTAACCAAAAGTCAACGGTATCAAACATTTAGGGACGGAGGGAGTACATTTTTCTGCGTCGATGCGTGTTCGATTTGTGTATATTATGTTCATTCATTAATTTTTCAGTCAATATACATATTGTATAAGGGTCTCATATAAAATAAATGTACGGATGGCATGTCATTGTATCTATGTGTGAAAAATTGTTATTCAATCAATTGAATTCCTCTCGCGCCGTTTCCCATGAAGAAGGATTAGTCGAAATTAAGAGTAAATTTCACAAAAGATATTTTAGCCAAACTATCATAAAAGTACAGATTTTAAGGTGCTATATCATAAAACTATATAGAGATTTAGTACTAAAGTTATCACAAAACTACATATCTTAAATATAAAATCCCTAGCGCTACTGCTATGCAGTATGTTGCAGCTATAAACGTTATAATTTTGTAATTAAATTGATATTAAACTTGTATTGTTGTGATAAATTTTCTATTCAACATACGTTCTGTGAAACTCCATGTTAAATCTACAATTCCATGAAAAACTTAGTGCTAAATCTATAGTTTTTGTGATACATCTATGATAGTTGTTAGCAAAATATATCGTTTTATGAACTTTGAAATTAAACTCACCATAATATACCTTCTGGTGTATTGAAATAGTTTTAGTTTTTGTCAGTAGGTACGTACGTGCTGGCTCGTTTACAGTGTTTCTGAGCATGTATGGAATGAGAAATCTGTAGGAATTTTGCTGGAAGCACAGGACCTCCAGAAGGTTTGAACACGTCAATTAAATTATGGACAATCACCGACCAATACAGAAGCCGTCCACAATTGAAACTTAAATTGCCATGCATCACCCCTGTTTGTTTGGAACATGGAAGGAAAAACCGCAGAATTAGCCACTGTATCGATTTGCAATTGTGCTATTTTTTGAGTGCCTAGCCTAATTCACTTCCCACGCAGAAGTCTATTCGATGGGTCACGCAAAAAGAGTACTCGCTGCACCAAAATAAAAATATAGAACATTTTTAGAATTGGATACGAACCTGTTTGGTAGAGCTCCAACTCTTAAATTTAGCTCCAGGAGTTGAGCCTGGAGTGGAGTTGTGGGAGCTATCTAAATCCGGCTTCACATCTCAGTTCATTTTGTGAGAGTGTTTCACCCAGCTCCGCTCCCATTTTAGATGTAATATTGAGATATTAGAATTTGAGGACAAATCAATATTTGTTAATTTTGAATTTTGTATCATGAAATCATAAAAATATAATTGAGACTCTAACCAAGTACAACTCAATGTTTTTTATTCAAGGTTTTGAGATTTTTTTTGAGCTGGTGGATGATAGGCGAAAACAATTATTCGAGAACACAAATAAATACTTTAAATATTAGAAATATGATAAGTTGATTTGGAAAAGTTTTCTGACTAATACTGATAAATAAGTTTTGTTTTGTAAAAACTATACAGTTCTAGATATTAAGAAGCATACCTGTAATTAATAATCCATTATTCATAAACCATTAAGCTCGCACAATTTCACATCTTCGGCAATATGCAATTGTAGTGGGTTCACTGATGTGCTGTCTTGCAAGCTACTTAGAATATATTAGGATTATGAATCTGGATAACCCTAAAATATTTCTAATAAATTATTATATTTTAGGACAGATTTAGTATACAAGACAGCAATGCACTTTTCACATGATTTTCTTGGAAACGACCGTCGTAGCTATTGGTATACCTGCCGGCACATGCATGTACAAGTACAAGCAACACATGCAAGCTAGTATATTTCAATTGGCTGGGAATTTCAGAAGGTATCCATGGAGGACCATGGCGCGTCATAGCCATTTTTATTCACATGTATTTATGTGCTTTATAATTAGTCGATTTCTGTTTGAATTAAAGGCCTCGGGGAATTAAGGATTATTTCAGAATTGGTTAGGTATACCGAGAAAAGCTTCTTGGGGAAGCACACTTGGCTCCCATTAGACGCGTCAAACAACCACTGGTGGAGAAACCATCTTTCGTCGGTCGGCCGATTTCCACAATAGTCCCGGATGCAATAAAAACCGGGGCTAAAGATGATTTTTAGTCCCGGTTCAAAAGAGTAACGGGCATATTTGATCTTTATATATACATATATATATGTATGCATATATATGTATTGAAACATATATATGTATATAAACCATGCAGCAATAGGGCCATGCAAAAAAAAAAAAGGTCAGCTCGATCTAAAGATGGCTCAGCCGGCCACGTGGCTGAGCCATTTTTAGTCCCGGTTGGTGTTACCAACCGGGACTATCGATCTTTAGTCCCGGTTATTTCACCCGGGACTAAAGATAGCGATCTTTAGTCCCGGATTGGTACTCCCGGTTTGGAAACCGGGACTAAAGGGGGGCTACAAACCGGGACTACAAAGGGTTTCTCCACCAGTGAACAACGAATGCATTAACATCACATCACATATTTGACTTTCCAAATATCGCATCAAACACGGGCATATATATGTTGACTAGTGTCACCGTCATATAACTGACTAAAGGGGAATAGTCAAAGTCGGGATTTAAGTTTGAATAATTAATCCTGCCTATCACTGCAAGAAACCTTGATATATGTAAAAAGTAATTAATCTTTTTATCTCTTCAGTTAATTTTGAATATTTCGCACTCCTCTAAAAATCAGTAATATCGATATGACTAAAAATTAGGTGACTTTTAATCAACTTCAATTTTAGCTTGGATGTCCTGATCAGTGGAAACTAGCTAGCATGGTAAAATGCTGTTGGTTCAGTTGTTTCATAGATCAATTTACCACTTGTTCCCGTTTTGTTGATAAAATATCAAAATAAATGCTTTATTAAACTCTAGCACAAGGGAAATTTTGAAAACAGTCACCACCGCCAATGGTTATCATGTCAATGGAAGCAGTACAATTCAATTTCACCTCCATATAAACAAGATGGTTATTAATTCTCAGGGTAAATTAATTAAATAACTAAACATATAAACTACACATACATTATCTTGTCAAATCAAGGAAAAAATATTGTATTCTAGTACATTGCATAGGAAGTTTCTGGATTAACAGTTCTCAAATAGTCCCACGCGGGTTAAATCGGTCCGTATAGTACGGTTTCCTGAAGGCTGAAGAAGTTGGTCTTTGCAGTAGTTCACGTTGTCAACAGATCATGAACCATTCAAGGGGATAAAAGAAGTTGAGATTAGAGAGATAACAAACAATTAACAATAACTACACTAGCTATGAACAATTAACAATTCAAAAATTATTTCTTTCTTGACAACTTTTTCACACAAATTCAACTTGGTTTTTCACAGAAATCACCAAAATAAAATAGGTAGATATCAATAAGTTATAATACTTTGTTTTTGACAACTTTTTCACATAAATTCATTTAGTATGATAAAATTCGATTCGAAGTTTTAATATTTTGAATTTAATTGAAAGGAGGGAGGCAAAATGGACTTTTCAGCGAGGGAGGAGTGAAAGGGCTGGCCCGTAACAAGCCTTGTTTCATTCCATCTCTGTTTAACCTTTTTTTTTCTTTTTATTTTTTGGGATTTTTATTTTTTTTCGCGATTTTTCGTTTTCGCATACGGCCGGCTTAAGCGGCCGCATGGGAAAATCCGATTTTCGCATGCGGTTGTGCCGGCCGCATGCGAAGATCGTGATCTTTGCAGACCTTCTGGCGCATGCGGTCCGGCCAACCGCATGCGAAAATGCATTCTGCCCGTTTGCAAAAACGGTTTTTGTAGTAGTGACATTCATATTATATGTCTAGATTCATTAACATCAATATGAATATGAGAAATGCTAGAATGACTTGCATTGTGAAACGGAGGGAGTAGTTCTCCTTGTGTTCCCTTCGTTTTGAACTCTTATTCCTTGTTTTTTTTTTCACTCGGAACTTTTCTTCCTTATTTGCCCCCCGACTAGATCAAAGAACACATGAACATGTCCATCAAGAACATCCAAGAACACATGAACATGGACACCAAGAACATCCTTCCCGGCCACCAGCGTGCTTCTCCACCCCTGTCATGGTCATCGGATGGAGATGAGGAGAGGATGAGGGGCAAGCCTCCTTCTCCACCACCACCACTACCGCTGCGGGAAACCGTCGACGACGCCATCACGCGAGGATCCACCGTGGGATGCCGTGGTTACCGCCAGATAGGACAATCCACCTCCTCCGTCGCCGTCGGATCCGTCCAGCCGCCAGCGCCGCTCCGCCTTCTCCGTGGCCGAGTGGAGAGAGAGGGTGGGGAGGCAGGAAAATAAGGATGCCCACTCCACCCCTCCCTCTACTTATCTGCTAACGGCCGGCCAGCACAGCTCAGCTCGGTTATTATGGGTGTCGGTTTTTAAAAAAGACCAACACTTATAATATGCTATAGGTGTTGATTTTGTAATTAACTGGTACCTATAATAAACTAAAGGTGTCGATTTTTCAAAAAAAAAAACTGACACCTATAGTACATATAGTACATGTGCTGGTTTTTCTCTTGACCAAACACCTATTTCTTCACAAAGGTGTTGGTTCTAGCTGATAGCACTCCATGGGCGTGCGTTTGAGGTGCGAAAAGTACTATATGTGTCGGGTTTATCTATTGCCGACACCTCTGTGTGTTTCCTTAGTAGTGTAAGCGCTCTAGTACTAAGACTCTAGATAAAGAAGGAAGTTCTTGGTAGAGGCTAGAGTAGTAATCAATAACGTATACGTAGTGTCTAGGTTAGAGGTTACCTTCGTTTCTTCTGTGCTCCACAGAAAGTAAGGTTGGCAGCACGTGGTGACAGCATTGTCTGTCCTTCTTATTCCTTCACTTCGTGTTACATCATAGAGTCACAGGCTAGAGTCCCTTGGCTGACCATGGGTGAACCAGAGCCCTAAGGAGTTGATAGAATTTTACCTTAACTTAATTAAGATTATCAATCCATAGAAATCATTTCTATCCTAAGCTTACCATTTAGTTGTTGGCCATGGATGAATCCTATTCGTAGATTATATACACATGTTCCCAATGATTCGATACCCTTGGAATACTCTGAGGTGAAGTGCTATAGCGGTATCCGTACACTTGCGGATTTATCTGTTACCATACCGTAAAAAATACCAACGTTCTATCAATGGAATAACAAGCTCAATTTCAACGCATGGAAACATATATTAATAGGTCACTGCTATTTCTAAAGGTTTTTATTTTTTTTAATAAAACAACACATGCACACCAGATTAGGTTCAATTGCATATGATCAAAGGTCACATGACTTGCCTTTAGGATCGACGTAGTTGTACCACGCTTCTCCTTCTGTGGTTGTGATGGAGTGCGCATACCCGTGTGGTCTGATGGCAGCCAAACAAAGGCGGTCGCTAGGAGGTCTCGCCAGTGGCATTCCGTCGAAGTATTGGAGGGGCAAAGGGAGGGGTTTTGGAGTATTTGGGACAGGGAATCTGTTTTTTACCTTCAATTTGGAATGAGTAGTATCAGTGGTGGCAAATTTCGGGGTTTGATGCCAGTGGGCAAAACCCTAGCTGCAACTCTATCAAGCCCGGTGGCAGGGATTCCAGCTGCTGATGGTGGTGGGGCTCGGGGGATGAGAAAGAGGAGGCAAAGGTGATGCTTTTTTATTTTGGCGATGACTGACGAGGTGTACTGAAGATGGGAGATGGAGGTGAAGGATGGTGGATGTGGTGCTAATGGTGGTGGTGACTTGAGACCCAGCTTGAGCATATGAGCTCGAATGGATAGGGGTGGTGATGTAGTTGCTTGAGCTTGGAGAGGAAGCTTACTGAAGGTTGGAGGTTAGGCTTGCTATAGCTTTGATACAAAGCTTCTCGTGAGCGAAAGGCCAACGCGTGGTGTAGGCGGTCGGCAGAGGTGGTGCAACGGTGCCAAACCGTTCACGCACAGCCACAACAAAGGATAGGCAGGAGAATTGAGGGTGGTGGAGGCGTTGGGCTAGCCTGGGTTGGAAGAAAAAGGTGAAAAGAGAATAGAAAGAAATGAGGAAAAAGAATGGGCTGAGCCAGAAAATGGGTCGGCAATTGAAAGGGAGAGGGGCCAGAGGTGATGCGAGTAAATCAGTGAGAGTTTTGAGATGGATGTTTTGCACTTTTGGAAAAACGAGGAAGAAAAAAGAAAGACGATCAAACCACGATCGACTTTTAAAATAAAACGGAACAATAAACTCGACGTGAAATTTCAGAATTCACAATAAAAGAAAAACATAAAATTTAGTGATTTTTAGGGCTGTTACAGCTAGGGATGAAAACGGATCGGAAACGGATAGAAACTAGCTTTATCATATTCGTTTTCATATTTTTTTCGGAACCGGAACCGGAACCGAAAACTCGGATACGGAAATGAAATCGAATATTATCGAATACAGATACGGAGCGAATACGAGACGGAACGAATACGGTAGCGAATATTTACCGGTAAATAAAAAACCCCTCAAGTTAAGGAAGAGATATCGCTTATTATTTTAGGTCAACATCTCCAACATTTATATCGTCAATTCATGGCTGTTCCTCTAAGAGATCCATATGCAAATATGATTATCATTTTCTATTCCCAAGATCTTTTACTATATGTATAACTTACTTACCATTGTATAAATTGGAGATGTTATTTATTTTACTTCACATATTTGAAAATTGTAATGTTTGTTTTATACTTTAAATGCTTTCAAATACAAATGTTATAAACTACAAAGTGGTAGATCCCGTTGAGCTCTACAACTTTGATATGGAACACATCTCCATCAGATGTCGTTTGAATTGTAGATCTGAGATTTTGTAAAAATTAATATGGTATATTATAATAAATATTTAGACCCTTAAATGACCTCAAATAATAAAATAGTCAATAAGAAAGTTGTAGATCTCACCGAGCTCTACAACATTGATATAAAGTTTTTCTTTATCTGATTCCGTATGAAAAAGTTATGTATATATACGTGTTTTTCTAAAATTTGCTCAATGTTTGCGGATATCCAAAAAAAATTCCGGATAGTTTATGACCGTTTTCCGATTCCGACGGATAGTACGCTTACTGTATTCGTTTTCGTTTCCGAGAAAAAAAAATCCGAATTCGTTTCCGAATCCGAGAATTTCCGGATAGTTCCGACCGAAACTATCCGAATCCGAAAAATGGTCAGGACGGACGTACGGAAACTATCCGAACCACTTGCAACCCTAGTTACAGCTGCTCCAAAAGGACACATTTTGCGCGCTACCAATTATTGCATGTGTGTTGAAGGAAATAAACACACAAATTAATTGCATTGATCGCGCATTGAACTGGTGGAGAACAGGTGCGCGATCCTCTCCTGATTTGCATGCCAAGAGGTAAAATAGAATTCCCAACAATTACACCTCTTATTTCCAGAGACAGGACAAATTGTCCATTATAGAAGATTTACAAGGCAGTCTCAAACCCTTCACCTCAACTAATACCTATGTAGTGTTAAATATACTGCCATGTAAGCAAAAAGCTCATGTGACAAGAGAATTAACGAGGAGAGCGGAAACCAGCTACAGATAAACCAAAACTGAAAATAAGGGGACAAGTGGATGAAAAAGAAAGAGAAGAAATGTGATTGGATGATAATTTATTTTGAGAAAACCATCCATTGACTATATAGTTTGTATTTATAATATATCTATATGGCATGATGAAAATGAAAACTACTTGATAATTTTTAGGTTGGGATTGCCCTAAATGTACTACTAGTAGAAAAAATATTTTATTATAACTAGTTAGGATGTTAATATAAAGAGATACGATCTAGTATTAGAAAAGATGAACAGTTTAGATTGGAGATAAACCGAGTTGTCTTAGCTTGTAGAAATCGACGATGATTTAGCGAATCTCTCAAGATTGACACGCTTTTTAATTTGCGACGCTGCTATAGCTGAAGTCAGATAAAATTTGTCGATCTATCGTTCTCTGCCAAATGGACCAATTAATTGCGACGACCTCGCCGAATTGATGGGGAATTTCAGCGACAGCTTATGCAGTTATATCCTGTAGGGAGTTTTATGTAGGAGTAGACGTGTCAGGCCATCTTCTACAGCATCACGGCAGGGCGGGAAGCAAACAGTTGCAAGGGAGCAGATGCGACGATCTTCGCGCGAGCGTCGGCCCAACAAACTGTATAAATCGAGTGAGTGGACTCAATAGAAAAATGTATTGGGCCACTGTGAGGGAGTGAGGCCCACAGCGCATTGCTATAAGAGGCCGGCAGAGATGAGAAGGGGATCGAACACTGTAGAAACAACAAATTCCCAAATCAATTCGAATCTCTCTCTGTTCTTCGTCTATCTCTCTGTTCTTCCTCCAGTTCTTCTTCTTCTCAACCCCGATTCCTTCTCAATCTCTCCAAAATTTCCCCTCGTTGCGGTGAGAGCTAAACTCACACCGTGACAAGACGTTGTCCTATTTGCAAGGGTCAGCCGATCTACATTACATGCAGCATATGCAAAAAAAAAAAAAAAAAAAAAAAAAATCTCCATGAATTGAATTATGAAAGTGAACTAGGAATCACGTAGGAAGTTGTGTGTCAAATCTGAAGCAACTGCATGCATGCTCGCATGAATTTAATATATAGATAACAAATTTTGCATAGCTGTATTGACAGTCCAACTTATAATTAAACATTATTTAGCCATGGCGGTCGATCGAAGAGCTACGCGTTAACACAACGCGGCTCAAAATGGTAGCTGCCCTTGAATTGAATCAGGAGGAATAACGCAGGAAAATACCGCTCATCATCATCTCCCGCATGCAGTCGAGAGATCGTTGAGCAAAACCGAGTTAAGGCTAGCTAGAAGAACAACGCGCGCGAAACCTGCAAAAGTGATCATTTCCATGGCATTTAATTTAATTTGTCAATCTAGAAACTGTATTGTCATTTCCATGCCAGGCGCAGGACATAGTTCTTCACTTCTTCTAGAGAAATATCATTCTCTTCCACACTCAAATTTCTGCGTCAGTAAATTCCTCTCCAAGCCAGCTGCTATTAAATTCCTGATTGTCCCAAGTGCTATCTAACACAAAATAAACCACACGTCGATCTATTTACAATGGCATTAATTAATAACAACGCGGCTACTCCCGATCACAAGAAAATGCAACTTATACCAGTTCTCCTAAACATATGTTTGGGGTAGAAATGAAAATTAAGAAATATGGCACAAACACAGAAGAACACAAGCATTTGCATCTTCCATGATTTTTCCAGTGTATTTTCCCAAGCACATTGCTCGTAAATTCGTAATTGCTTAGGATTAAGGTTATACGTACTCACCGCTCGCCTATATATATATAAGCCATTGCACATACATAAACGAAATCAAAACTGTCACAGCTCCAAGGCAATCCTTCTAGCAAAAAGTTTTCCTTTATTTTTCAATCAATCGATTGAGTTTCTTTTTTCTCAAGGAGATCCCAGCTGCAAGAGGAACAAGATGCCCGCCCAGGCAACGGGTATACATATGAAGCTATACACATGAGCTTCCAAACTTATGCGCATAGACTCAGTTGTGTTCTTCAGTAGTTTCTTTCTGCATTTGGTTTAATTAACCATAGTATGTATTATTCATGCAGGAGGTAGTAAACGGGTGCCTTCCGTAGGTGGCGGCACAGAACGTGAAGTGTTGAAGATAGATCCGGGTTAGTGCTTAAAACTCGTTCGAGAAAAGAAATCAGGCAATTAATAACTTATTGCCTGGTTTCTTTCAAGATAATAAAATTAATCACATGGTTTCTTTCAAAATAATACATTTTATACAAATTACTTTTTCTGCTTTTATGCTTTTCTTTTGGGCCAAAAAAATCCCCGGTGTTATCCTCCACTTCAAATTACTTGTCATTTCTAACTTTGACTATTTATTAATTTCTAAAAATTAATCTGGTTTAACATCATAAGATTTATGTTTTTAGATTTATAATGAGAAATATTTTCATACTATATAGTTTACATGCTTTTAAACCATATTAATCTTAAAATTTAATATAGTGTCAAAATTAGAAATGGTTAACTTAGGAGGAAGCCAAAAAAGTTGAAACGTTGAGAATAATTACTTTCTTTTTCATATTATGGACGGACCCGATGGCTTTTTTCTCAAACTGAACAAATTGTCGCAGCACTTATATTCTGTCTACGAAATCTGCAAATATATATGTACTCGTTCGAGTGTTTTTGTACAGTGTCCTCTGCAAAATGTTTTTGAAACTCCATAGACAATTTATGCATGCATGCGTGTATATAAAAATCGCGTGAGTTGAGAGTAAATTCTAGCTAAAGCAATAAGTTATCAATATATATGTGATGGTATTATTGTATGCTTGCATATATATACAATGCGATATAAGACATTTCTTTTGCTGTGCACGTACGCCATGCAGAGCCTAACCCGCCGGCGACCAAGAAAGGTTCGAGTAAACCTGCTCCGAAGAACGATAAAGTTCAGAGTGGAGGCAAAGGAAAAAAGTAAGCTAATTAACCGGGTGTCCATCTCCTGCAGCTCACACAAATTTACGTTGCAGCTTGTGAGAAATGCACTAATTAACATATCTGCTTTTTTTTCATCAGGTAATTAATTAAGAGCTTATACAAGAGGGAAGGTCACAAGGCCACAATGAATTAAGTAGAATATTATCAGGATTGTCTACTGCATTTACATTTGTTTATAACTGGTGTATCCATTTCGGAGCATATAATATGTAATTTACTATAGTAGTCAAGGTCACCACAGTATTTTATTTTATTTTTTTATTTCATTTTGGTCTGTATATAATTCATTGGTTAATATATGTTCATTCCATCAGTCCAGTCAATGAGAAATAATGTACAGCACATATTATTGTTGATATATGTTGAACCTTCGGAGTGTTGGATTCTTATTTTGTCTCCAACAATCATGTTGATGAAAAATAATGTATATATATAGCACATATTGTTGAATTCTTTTGATAACCCGAGGAGGAAAACATCTGTGTACTCTCTTCAATTTTCAGAATATATCCATTTCTTCTGTAACGGGTCTATGCAGACGTACATAGAACCAAGAGCGACCACCCATGAGTATCTAAAATAATGCATTTAGCACATATGAGATCAATTCTTGCATTTAGTTACCAGAAAATGGTCCGAAGTGCAATTATTAGTTGGTCTAATCATGTTTTCTGATTAAAAAAAAGGTATCTAGTCAATTACTCCATGGAGTAAAATGTCCTAAAAGATTTGAGCTGTCCTTAATCAACCTGGCTGATTTTGACCAATTATACTTCCTAGCATTTTATTCTTTGGGGAGATATAATAAACTCAAGCATTTGCTAGCTATTCCCACTAGTATAGGAACAATTTCTCCAGACAACCAAAACGGATTTTCGTATGCGGGTCTCCGGCCCTTCTCACCAAAAGGCCTGCGAAAATTATCATTTTTCCATGCAGGTGGCGCTTAAGCTGGCCATCTACGAAAATAAAAATCGCAAAAAAAAAAACCAAAAATTCCTAGAAACCCTAGATCCGTCACCCGGGCCATCGTCGTCGCCGTCGAGGTCATCATCGTCGCGGGGGAGGGCCGCCGCCATCAAATCGATGGGGGGAGGGGGGATGACTGCCGCCCCAGGATCCGTGCGGGGGACGGCCACCTCCGCCCTCGCGTGTTTCCTCCACCCTCCCCCACCGCCCGAGCCCTTATACAAATTACTTTTTCTTCTTTCATGCGCTTTTCGTTCGGGCCAAAAAAAATCCCCGGTGTTATCCTCCACTTCAAATTACTTGTCGTCTCTAACTTTGACTGTTAATTTCTAAAAATTTATCTGGTTTAACATCATAAGATTTATGTTTTTAGATTTATGATGAGAAATATTTTCATAATATATAGTTCACATGTTTTTAAACTATATGAATCTTAAAATTTAATAGTGTCAAAGTTAGAAATGGTTAACTTAGGAGAAAGCCAAAAAAAATTGAAACGTTGAGAATATTTACTTCTTTTTCATATTATGGACAGACCCGATCGATTTTTTTCTCAGACTGAACAAATTAATTGTCGCAGCACTTCTATTCTGTCTACGAAATCTGCAAATATATGTGCTCGTTCGAGTATTTTTGTACAGTGTGCTCTGCAAAATGTTTTTTGAAAACTCCATAGACAACTTATGCGTGCATGCTTCTATATATAAACCGTGAGGTGAGAGTAAATTCTAGCTAAAGCAGTAAGTTAATTATCAATATATATGGTGATGGTATTATTGCATGGATGCATATATACAATATGAGATGTAAGACATTTCTTTTGCTGTGTACGCCATGCAGAAACTAAATCTAACCAGCCGCCGACCAAGAAAGCTTCGAGTAAACCTGCTCCGAAGAAGAACGATAAAGTTCAGAGTGGAGGCAAGGGAAAAAAGTAAGCTAATTAACCGGGTGTCCATCTCCTGCAGCTCACACAAATTTACGTTACGTTGCAGCTTGTGAGAAACGCACCAATTAACATATGTGCTTTTTTTTTTCATCAGGTAATTAATTAAGAGCTTATACAAGAGAGAAGGTCACAAAGCCACAATGAAGTAGAATATCAGGATTAATGTCTACTGCATTTACATTTGTTTGTAACTGGTGTATCTATTTCGGAGCATATAGTATGTAATTTACTAGTAGTCAAGGTCACCACAGTATTTTTTTTATTTCATTTTGGTCTGTATATAATTCATTGGTTAATATATGTTCATTCCATAACAGTCCAGTTAATGAGAAATAATGTGGAGCACATATTATTGTTGATATATATTGAACCTTCGGAGTGTTGGATTCTTATTTTGAGATCTCCAATAACAATCATGTTAATGAAAAATAATGTACATATATAGCACATATTGTTGAATTCTTTTGACAGCCCGAGGAGGAAAACATAATTGTGTACTCTCTTCAATTTTCAGAATATATCCATTTCTTCTGTAACGGGTCTATGCAGACGTACATAGAACCAAGAGCGACCATCACTCATGAATATCTAAAATAATGCATTTAGCACATACAAAATTGCATATGAGATCAATTCTTGCATTTAGTTACCAGAAAATGGTCCCAAGTGCAATTATTAGTTGGTCTAATCATGTTTTCTGATTAAAAACAGGTATCTAGTCAATTACTCCATTGTCCTTAATCAACCTGGATGATTTTGACCAATTATACTTCCTAGCATTTTATTCTTTGGGGAGGTATAATAAACTCAAGCATTTGCTAGCTATTCCCACTAGTATAGGAACAATTTTTCCAAACAACCAAAATGGATTTTCGCGTGCGGGTCTCTGGCCCGTCTCACCAAAAGCCTGTGAAAATTATCATTTTTCCATGTAGGTGGTGCTTAAACTGGCCATCTACGAAAATAAAAATCGCAAAAAAAAATCCCCAGAAACCCTAGATCCGCCACCTGGGCCATCGTCGTCGCCGTCGAGGTCATCGTTGTCGCGGGGGAGGGAAGTCACCGTCAGATCGGCCATTGGGGGGGGGGGGGCGGGCCCAGATCCGAGCGGGGGAAGGCCTCCGCGCCTGATTCGTGTGGGGGACGCCACCTCCATCCTCGCGTGTTTCCTCCACCGTCCCCCGCCACCGGAGCCCTCCACCATCATCGGGAAGGGAGAGGGAGAGGAGGTGTGGGAGAGAAGTCGAGGAAGGCGCCGTTGCCACCACTGGAAGGAGGAGAGGGAGAGGAGGCAGGAAAGGAGTTTGAGAGGAGTTTCGGTGGGAGAGAGATAGAGAGAGAGAGAGATAGAGAGAGAGAGAGAGGATAGAGAGAGAGAGAGACGGGAGGAGAGTGCATGGAGAGAGAGAAAGGAGGGAGAATAAAAAAAGGAGAGGGGGATTTGAATGCGAGTGAGTTAAGAGGCCCGCTGGAAAATTTGATTTTTTTTTCATGGGGTCTTTAAGGAGCCGTATACGAAAAGAGGGGTCAAGTTTTGCAAATGCGGCCACTTATGGGCCAATCTACAACCTATTGGGGTGCTCATCGAAAAAAATAATTTATGTAGTAGTGTTCCTCCGTCCACAAATATAAACCACCTATGGATTTTCCTTTGAAGAGAGTAAGGATCAAAGGCAAATAGCTCTTAGTATCACGCCCCTATGTCGGAGTATAGAAATCCTCGAGCGGGGAAGCTTGGCACTCCCCCTAGAAAAGTTTCACCATGGTGCTATGTCTGAGCTCGCGGATCAGGAATGATCGTGGAAGAAAACAATGACCACAGTCGAGCATACAGGTTCGAGTCGCATTGATGCGTAATACCCTACTCCTTTGATGTGTACTATGGATCGATGAGAATGTTTTTACAGTGAGGAATACAGAGAAAACTAAGTCCAAAGGCAATGAACCGTGCGCAGCTAACTTCTAGGTGGTTGAGAACTATAAACTCAAACCCCTCTCCACGGTGGTATGGATCCTCCTATTATACATGAAGGGTAGTCCACAATTACAATTGCATACATGGAGTTGGGGTGGGACACTCTTACTACTTGGGTAATGCTGCTAACTCTTGTCAATGTCCCTCCAAGCAAACCGCCCAGTATGTGATGGTTTCACCCACCGACTGACAAGTGAGGCAAGGTGCAAGAAAGTCTTCTCTCAGGTCTGACAGACCCACCAGTCAACCTCTGTGATGGGCTGAGGTTGGCCTGGCGAGCCAGTTGCAGAGGGTGTGCCGTTAAGCCCCCCCCCCCCTCCCCCCCTTTTCTTCGGTCGACATGGGCGTGCAAAGGCGCCATGCCGGCGCTACGACTCTTGTGGTGAGGGTGAGTTGTTACCCTAACTCACTCTTCAATGTGATTAATACTGAGCACGGGCTAAAACAAATTATTTATGTTGGATAGAGTCCTCTGAGGAGAGCCCATGGTAGGGGGCCATCATCGGTCGATCTGTGTTTTCTTCTCGGGTGGCAGCTTTGCTCGGGACCAGCATGTGCTCGGGGCACACGTGTCCACCCCTGTTGCCCAATGTAGAGTTCCTTGTTGGATTGGGACAACCTTATCAAAGATGTCGATGATGGAGAAAGGTATGATGAATATAAACATCTTCGACTCCTTGAATTGGACAACCTTCTGAAGATGTCGATGATGGAGAATTTAATGATAAATGTGAGGATGTTTGATGGTGCATGTAAAATCTTCTTACTACCTGAAAATGTAGATCTTTTGGTCTCAGTGGGGCCCATGGTATCCCGAGGAGGACGGGGGATGGGCCCTAGTCCATCTCTGACACCTTCATTAAATAAGACGTGTTTAGGAGTAAAATGGAAAACAATTATATTTGTGAATCACAAATTTCCAAAACTTATGAATCTTATATTTGTGGACAAATAATGAAATAGTAAATAATCATGTACTTTTGTAATTGGACTAATTAATCGTGTGTGTCTATGACGTACTACCTCCGTTTTTTAATAGATGACGCCGTTGACTTTTCCTCACATGTTTGACCATACGTCTTATTCAAAAAATTTACGTAATTATAAATTTATTTGTTATGAGTTGTTTTATCACTAATAGTACTTTAAGTGTGATTTATATCTTATACATTTACATAAAATTTTTGAATAAGACGAGTGGTCAAATATGTGAGAAAAAGTCACACGGCGTCATCTATTAAAAAATGGAGGAGTAGTATTTTCACACTACAACGTTTGTTCTGTCTTACGGTTCATTGGAATGCAGCAAATTTTTTTAAGACTTTAACAATAATTAATTAGGTAAATTCCTGCAAACTTCCACCGTTCTAAAGATGCATAATTGTGACATTATGAATAGAATGACTAACTATATTTTTATGTTAATATTTTTTGCCAATTGGTTCAGATCAAAAGTTACCACGGTCCTTACGTATCATTATTTAGAAGCATACTAATTCTCTCTCTGTTTCATATTATAAAATATTTTTGCTTTTCTCTAAGTCAAATTTCTCTAAGTTTAATAAAATTACATCTACAATACTAAAATAGTTTATTAAGTCTAACATTGAATAAATATTTTATAGTACTGCCTTTTTTAAAAAAAAATATGGCTATGCCTTTTTATAAATTTGATCAAATTTTAAAAAATGACTAAATAATTTTTTTCTAAACATCTTATAATGTAAGAGAGAGAGAGGAGAGTACTGTTTATATATCCTGTAATGGCCACACAGCCTTACACGCTTGCATGGCACTCCCGTCTAAGTTTACAATGAAGGAGTCAAGTTTTTCTTTCTTTGCAAGGAATTAAAGAGTCAAATTACAAGCACCGACCTAGCTAGTCGAAATTTTGACCGGTCAGTGCGATGAGTTACGTCCGAGGACGTAGAAATTGACGAGAAATTAGTGATGAAACAATATGAAGATCGGCACACGCTTAATTTAATTACGGCAATGCGCGCTTGAAGACAAGCGATCGAGTTAAATTAGTGGTTCGATCGGTAGGCGACTGAGCTTATATTAATCGGCCATATATTGGACCAGGCAAAATTAATGGCGACTCATCAACAGTTAACTACACTAGCTTGGAAATTTCAGCGAGGCCAGCTAGATTTATAGGGCCTGCATCTGCAGCGAGCATATGCAGATTTTGCCAAGAACGTAACCATCAGAGAATGATTTACCTGCAGTTTGCAACTGAAATCAAGTTGGAAGCAGGGTTTACATTTTGCTTTTAAATCTAACTTCGGTACTTTTTGACAGAAATTACTTTGAAAATTTAACATATATATCTTGAATCAATTAATAAATTTTGACAAAATTCAAAAAAAAGAAAGAAATTATTTTTTTTCGGCGAGATATATGCGGCCGAAATTTCAAAAATTCGTTCGCGAAATTGCAATCCCTGATGGAAGTTCGGCTATGTTTGCACTCTGCAACAATAACTACGCGCATTCAGGAACAATCATACACATGCCTTGCTGCTGATCTGTTCGTCTTTCATGTTGTATATACTATATATATACTAAGCATGTCTGAATTATTAATGAGTCCCAAGTTTTTATGTTAAATTGTAGCCAGGGCGGTGGATCGATCGACGAGCTCTGCCTACGTACGGCTTGAACTGAATCAAAGACAGAGTAACGCAGAAAAATTACCTCATAATCTTCAGGATGGCCGAGAGATTCGCCTCAGTAAATTAACCTCCTGTACAAAAAATTCAAAGGGTAGTTAGATTGAAGAACGAAAAAACCAGTCCAGTCAATCAAATAGTTCTGGTAATTTACATTGTCATAGCCATGGCTGTTACCAAATATTCCTATTGAAAAATGACTTGATATTCAAATACATTGCACGTATATGCGTATGGAAAGGCATACATGATGGGGCCAATATGCCTTTTCCATGCCTGAACAAAATCCTGAATGCCTTTCCATGCCTTGAACAAATCCCTGAATGCCTCAAGAGCTAACAAGGCAACACAAACCAACTTATTGTATAGGTTACAATATAAAAACAAAATGTATGCATACCACTACTTGATTATCTGTCTTCTTAAATATATATACATCTGGGGTTGAAATATTAATAGTAAGTTATGTAAGATGGGTTCAAACAAGGGACAGACACAAACACTACTTGATTATCTGTCTTCTTAAATATATATACATCTGGGGTTGAAATATTAATAGTAAGTTATGTAAGATGGGTTCAAACAAGGGACAGACACAAGAGCATCACCATCTTCCATGACTATTCCAGCGTATTTCATATGCACATTGATCAGTGAATTACCGTAGGGTTTTGGGATACTTTGCCTATATAAGGCGCTCATATACATAGCCCAAAATGACACAGCTCCAAAAAGCTAGCTAGCAGAAAACTCACACGAACACCTTATCAATTAACGATTTAATTGATTGAGGTTTTCTCCACTGAGATCCTTAACTGCAAAATGGATCAGAACGAGGACAATAAGGCATCGGGTATACTATCTTCCAAACTTATGTGCATATATATGTAGTGTTTGCAAGCATTTGCTCTAATCATGCCTGTATATATATGTGTATATATTGTTCATGCATGCAGGACTTAGTCCTGAGATTAAGCTTAAGATGGGTGGCAACAGACCACGCAAAGAGTATCAACCTAAGAAGAATAGCCAGCAAACGACAACTGATCCTGGTTAGTTACCGGCCGGGTACCTATACCTATGTATTATGGATATAATTAATACAGTATTTATATACCTAGCATGAGCTAACGTTAATAGTAAATTTCAAAGTTTATCATGTGTAGTCCTGTGCATCACATGGCCTCTACGTGGATTTGCCCCTGGTTCTTTGATTTAGTGATAAATCTAATTAATTATCTGGTCATATAAAAACATCGGCAATTAATTCTCCCTTCACTTTTCTTTCAAATTAATCTTAAATTTAAATGTATATAAATCATGTTTCTTTTGCTTGTGTTGTTTTCGTGGCCCGGAAATATTTCCCAAGTGCTTATGGAGGGTTTCTTCATGTTAGTCGAGTAATATTATTAAATATAAATGATTCCATGAAAGCAACAAGACAAGGCCTCGGAAATAAATAAAGTTCACGAGATAATTTTCTCGAGCTGATCATAGCAAGAATTGCACTAATATAAGGCATATTTTCTCCATTGAAAATCTGTCGACAATGGCCACATTTAATGCCAAACACATAAGCTTTCTAATGGATAACAGCAGTTGAAACAGATCCCAACATTACAAGGCTAAGTTTCCATTTATCTCCTAAAATTCAAGTATTTTAAATACACATAACTATCATATATCGAAAAATTGTAATTTCAAATGTCTAAACCGAGGGATTATTGCAAACTTTGGCCCTAGGGCTAGCATCCTAGAACTAAATTATTATACATACAACTTCCATAGATAAGGTTAGCATAAAAAATTTTGACTATAACTTTCAGCTTCAGTATCAACTCAGTGTCATTTAATCATATCCGTGCATACCAGGGTTTGAACCCCAACTATAACAGAAACCTTAATTAGAGATTCTTTTCTAGAGGCTATTACGATTTAAGAATTACCTGTAAAGTCAGGAGTTCTGTTGTATAGAGACTTTTAGAGACACATTAAAAATTGCCTATAATACTTTTATCCTAGCTTCACCTTAGAGATAGTTTAGCACATTTTGCTAAATTCTTTTGAAGAGGCATCTTCTTAGCATTTTATAATTTTCCCCATTAATAGAGATATTTTCTCTAGGCATCAAATCTACAGAGAAACTTCTTTTGTGGTTAATTTATGCTAAGAGACAAGATACAGGTAACATCGGGCACATAATAATTAATTAAGAATCGCATTATGTAAATGCCTCTACTTTTATAGACGTAAAAAGGAAGAAAATTTGGAAAACACCACTGCAGAGATATACTAGTTGCAAAATACCATGGTATGTGAAAATGATGTGTAGGGGCTGGACCCATATGTCAATGAAAAATACAATCACATTTTCCAATTCTGTGTTTTTTTGTGATGGTATTGAGCAAATTAAAAATGTTGTTTTTAGAGGAAATTCATTAGATTGCACTTATGAGACATTCTACGGATTACAAAGTATTTTCAAAATGGATCTATAGTATTAGAAAGAACGTCTCTACAAATATTTTTTGTATGAGCTATTTTGCTTTAGTATTGTATTACTTTGCAATAATACTAATTCAGTTTTTGCTAAACAAAATGAAGCCTATGGAGGTATCATCAAGCCAGTTGAACCACCGAACTCGTGGGGTAACACAAAAAAAAACAAGTTACCTTTCAACTCTTCAACTAATCAGGATAATGGATATGGAGGCCAAAATGGAACTTCGAATGGTAACATTTTTCATCTCATAAATCATAATCATCATTTGCTCGTGTGCGCGCGCATACTTTTCTTTCTCAAACTATTTTTCATTTTTGCAGGCACTCAGAATTGACGGACAAATCCAACACGTCGAGGTCATCTAGTTCTCCGATGTTAGCTGAAGACTATATGCATATAAGCTCACTACTCAAAGCTCGTGTGAATAAATAAAGGTGTAATATATAGGAGCTACAAATAAAGGTTATCAAAAAATTTCTAGACAACAGATGCATTTATTATAGTATACACTATAAAATGTGTACTCATCCTTATCAGGATGTATCAGATGTATACAATTTCTTTTAGGAGTCACACACATACATACATAAAGTTGGACAACCCTATGTAAATAGCTGCTGATGAATTTATTCATTCGTGTACAAATGTTTGTTAGTATGTATATATATGTATAATTCAACTATTGTAAGCAAATATATGTATTTGTAAGATCCTATATTTTTTGTGTTTTTGGTTTTTTTTTTCTTCCATGATATGTAGTTTAGTAAATTTTGCCAAAAAAAACTGAACATATAATCGTAAAATACTAAATTGACAATTTTCAACTGCTGTATTTTCTGTGGGATCAATGTTATAGTGGGTTTTAGGATTTTTTTTCTATTTTGTAAACTTTTTCAAGAAAAGAATAAATAACCACGCACATGTATATCGTATTATATTTCTAGATTTAAACTTTTTTATGTCATGCATGTAGGTGACTATATCATATATACAAATAGTAATAATAAGAAGAGGTTATTTAACAAAACCGCCTATAATTTGATAAAAGTGTCATAGTACTACATATTTATAAGTCATGTCACATAACTACGTTATTAAGGTTAAATTTATTAAAGAACTATATATTTATAAGACATAGTATCATACAACTAAGGGCCTCATCGTTTGCCCTATAGCTTATAAGCCAAAGCCAAAATTTGAATTTAAAAACTTGAATTTGAATTTGAATTTCATTCTTTTTTAACATAGTTTTTTTTTTTAGCTTTGGCTTTTCAATCACTAAGAACATATATACAAAAGTTTTACTCACATATCATTTTTTTAATCGCTAATAAGCCGTTATGGCATATAATAAGCCTAGACCAACCGTTGGGGACCTAA
Source organism: Oryza longistaminata (assembly GCA_009805545.1). Taxonomy (NCBI): domain Eukaryota; kingdom Viridiplantae; phylum Streptophyta; class Magnoliopsida; order Poales; family Poaceae; genus Oryza; species Oryza longistaminata. Next base: position 21,342,977 of record CM020184.1, on the reverse strand, counting down.
AGATGTAGTGTGTAATTTATCATAAACAATATGATTCATACTGGCATTGTTGTCTTAGCGGAGGCTTTAAAATCAATAATTTTGTGACAAAACCAAAAAATTTTTAATTAATCTGTAGTTTTGTTATTAAATCAATACTAGATCTTTAGTTATGTGACATACATGGTGCTTGTGAGTTGTGACCCCACCATCTATGGCCACCCAATGCTTGAGGCAGGAGTTGCTGTGAAAGATGAACCCCATGCTCAGTAAAACAAAAAGGAGATCGTATCCTCTGCCATTCCAATTGGAATGTAGATAACTACAGTGAGCCATGCCATTAGCTATTGATAGCCGTTGGATCAAACCTGGATGCACGAGATTAATCACTATAGTAATCCCAATAAAATAATTAGATTGTACTTTTCACTGTTTTTACAGTGACCACTTCTCACATTTTAATGTTTACCTCTACCATTTACCCCATAATGGCAAACAATGTGAATCCAACAAAAAGTCCACAAGGCCATCTACAATAAATGGGTGCCCCAACCTTATACCGGTTAAACCGCATAAGCATTCTATTATGTTGCTTAAGCACTACAAGGTGAGGTGACCACACAAAACTGAGTACCGCTTTTCAAAACATTGTAGCCGAGCCACAAGCTTATGTCAAACTTTAGTGTTTAAAATGAGTTGTGACCTAGCTTCACGTCTTCACGATGTATAAGACATTGAAACCGCGTACCGCTTTTGAAAACATTGTAGCCGAGTCACAAGCTTATAGCAAACTTTAACATTTAGTTTGTTGTCAACTAGCTTCACGATGTATAAGACATTGAGGCCAGTCATAATGTGCCATATTATTCTTATGGCTTTTGTTATTTTTTATTGATGATGTTCTAAATATGTAATTTTGTGAAAAGTTTAGCCTTGAAAATATTGTATTGTAATATAACAAGTTAAATTTATAGATTTGTTTTCATAATTTTACTAAAATATATAGGTAGTTTCATTGAATTTACTATATTAATAGTAAAAATGATTGGTGTCACAAAAAAGCATGTCTCAAATCCAAAAAATCCTGAGATTAATTTTGTGAGAAGGGTGTGTCATATCAAAATAATTAATATCTATATCTAACTAAAAAAAATACGTAAAGCTTCTGGACCCAATTTCGTCTGTCCTCCCCATCCCCCACGGCCGCGCTCCTTCCTCCCTCCCTTCCTCCCGTCGCAACCCCATCTTTCTCTCTTGATCCCATAACATCGTCCAATCCTACCCTGCTGCACGCGCTCCCCCTTTCCCCGCAGCCCCTCTCCTCTCTGGCACCCCTCCTCCCTATCACCCCCTTCTCCTAGCGCCCCTTTCCCCTACCCTCCCTCCCTCATGCGCGTTCAATAAAAATGGAACCCCCCACGTCTAGGAATATGTTTTGACGCTCTCACTTGGCCGTGTTCACTACCAGACCTCGTTGTTGCCGTTTTGCAGGACAACGTTGTTGCAGGTCGCGTTCCCGCTATATGGTTTTCTTCGTTGCCAACGGCCACCATCTATAGATGTGTCATATCGTGAGACACATACGGCCACCTTACTCACTACCATTTGGTCGCGGGAGAATGGGCACCCAACTTCACTCCTCTTCTGTTGTTTTGTTTCAGCTAGGGTAGGTGATGAACAGCGTTAGTAATTTTTCTCCATCTTTTGTTCTTCCTGCACGTTCAAGGAAACCGGAATCCCCTCATCCGGGAACACCTTTTGACGAACTCATCGGTTGTGTTCACCAATAGAGCTCGCTGTTGCCATTTCTCACTCTATCAGGACCACGTCATTGTTTTTCATGATATTCTGGTTTTCTTCATTGCCAACCGCCAACATCCATGGACGAGGCACGTTATGGGATACGTCCGGCCACCTTACACACCGTTGTTCGGTCGCCGGAGGACAGGTGCCCATCTTCCCTTCTCTTATGTTTATTGTTTCGGCTAGGGAAGACGATAAACAGTGTTAATCATTTTTTTCTCCATCTATCGTTCTTTCTACGCACTCAAGGAAAATGGAACCCCCTCATCCAGGAACGTGTTTTGATGCACTCATCTGGTCGTGTTCACCATCAGAGCTCGTCGTTGTCATTTCTATCTCTATCGGTACGTTGCCATTTATATCTCTATCGGTACCACATCGTTGTCAGCCGCATTCATGTTGTTCTGATTTTTTTTCGTTGCCAACCTCCACCATCTATGGACGAAGGCACTGTTCCTTCCTAGTCTAGCCCAATCATGCTCTTGGACAACTCACATAATATTGAACCCATAGGAATATGAACAGAACAGGAAAAGTCTAATTTATGTCAATGAAAAGGGTACCTATTCAGATTAATGGATCGGATTTTCAGTTTGTTTTTCCATTTGCAGTATTAGTTTTAGCATTATTTGATCCATTAAAAATTTTGTAACTTATAATTTTTCTCTATATTGAATTATTTATAGCTAAAAAAAAGATTTAGTTATATATTTTTTTTGATATTGAATTATTATTCCGGCTAAAGTTACTTGTAGTTTCATGTTGTTATGTATAGGAAGACAAGTTGACCGAAATCCAGCGCCCCCCCCTCGTCTCACCCCTCCCCCCGCCAACACAAGAAAAAAAAAACTAATATGCGTACCGTATTCCAATTCCCCCCGTGAAACTAAACATACCAGCGACCCATTTGATTCACCCCCTCAAACTCTCTTAAAAATAGATAAATTACCACCCCTAACTCGATTTGAAACGGTTTTTAGCCTACGTGGCACACCACGTCGGTGATACAGTCCAGCAAAACAAATTAAAAAATGGTTAGGGCCCACCCTGTCAGCACATCTATTTTCTCTCCTCCTTCTCTGCCTCTCTTTCGGTGAACAGAGGCGCCGAGCCGAGGGTGCAGGCAGAAGCTGAGGCGGGCGGCGAGGTGGCGGGCTGCGGGTGCGGGGGTCCGTTGCAAGAAGGCTACGGAAATCCTTGTGACCGAGCCCTCCGTCGCTCGCTTGTCCCCGCCCCCTCCCCCGCTGCGGGGCGGCGAGGACTGCAGCAAGTGCCGCGCGCAGTGGAGAACAGACGCCACCGAACGGGCACGAAGGACCGGCGGCAGAGGGGTGAGGCAGCTACGGAACGGGTGTCGAGCGAGGATTGCCCCCAACCGTGACAAAACGCTGGAATGGTGAGCTCTTCCCCTACCTCCGCCTCACAAGCCAAAAAACCGCCATGGCCGCCTTCGTGCCCCAGCTGTCGCGGTCGGGAACCCTCCCCCGGGGGGGACGCCACTTACCGATACCCCTCAAGCTTTTCTCCTCCGGCACAAGGCGGTCCCTGTCTGCCGTGGGCGCCCCAACGCAACATGTAGACCACAACCATTGGACACAGCCGTATTACGACCGCAAACCGGGCTCCTCCACTCCGCCCGCACGCCGCGCCCGCAAATCGGCTCGGATTTGAATTCTCGAATCCGCCATCCTCCTCTCTCTCACTCTCTCTTCCCCGCGTCGCGCCTAGGCGCGGGTTGCCGCCCCTCTCGAGCCACAATCTCTCCTCCGCGAAGCCTGCGCATTCAAAAAAAATGTGCTCTCCGCGCTGGCTTGCACTCCGCGCTATCTCCCCATCGCGCGCCGAGAGGGCAGTGAGACATGGAGCGAGCTGGCTGCCCGAGGGAAGTAGCGCTCCCACACCAACCCTCCCTGTGCTCCCCACGCGCTGACCCTCGCATCTCCGCCACTGGCCCGCTCCAGTGTGCGAGTCTTCCGGCCGCGGAGAAACCCCAGCGCGAGAGAGTCAACGCCTGCTCACTCGAGCCGGCGTCACCACCACTAGCCAACCAACACAGTTACAACATCCGCGATGTTGGTCGGCTGGCTCCAGGTCGGCGAACGTAATGGCGGCGAGGCGGCTGTGGTTGTCGAGCGCAACCTCATTGTGCATGCGGACCTAGAGTCCGAGCTAAACCCCCACATCACGCTGCCCCTCATCTTCCTCCACAAGGCCTCCCACACCACGCCGCGCGCTCTCGCTCGCCGCCGTCGTCGACGCCTTCCGCATGAGGGCATGGAGGTGGTCACCGCCGTGGTGCTGCCATCGCCACCGCTGCCCACCTCCCACTCCTGCGCTCCCCTGCTCGCCCCCCCCCCCCCCCCCTTTTGTTCGCCGGCTCGTTCCACATCAAGGATGCACAAATCCAAAGAAAAAAAAAAGAAAAAGAAGAGGGAGGTGAAGTGGAAAGTGGAAGGAAAAAACACCGCCCCGTTGTTGCCCTCGATCGCCTCCCGATCTACTCCTCCACTTCTGCTCCCCCTCGACGGTGCTCCTGCGGGTGGCGGTCGGCGGCGACGAGGCGGAGCGAGCTCGGGTGTCACGGGAGTGGCGCGTACGACGCCGCAGTGGCAGCGCCGCGCGCTGCGGGCTGGCTGGCACCATACGCAGATGGGATTGGGCCAGGCGCCACCACGCGACTCGGCTGCGCGCTTGCCACCTGTTTCAGTGGCTACCCGTCGGGCAACTACGTCGGCGCGGCCACGTCAGGGAGGTGTGGCAGGGAAAAGAGAGAGAGAGGGGGAATAAAGAGAGGTAGAGAGGGTTAGAAACCTACAGGTGGGGTCCATCGATTTTTTTAAAAACAATTGCTGACTGGGCTGCCACGTAGGACCAAAACCACAGCGGATTGAGCCGGGGGTTATTTGTCTGGTTTCAATTGTTAAGTGTGAAGAATGTCTGGTTTGTGGTTCAGGGGTGTAATTCGGTCGACCATGATAGTTCAGGGGGTAATACGTACTTTTATGATTATATTTCCATTAATCCAATTGTGATATATATGGTTTAGGGTTTTAATTTATGTCCATAAAATTTTATTTAGAATATGTTGCTACGCACGGGTATTTATGCTAGTTCATCACATATACGTGGAACTGTCTCCTCCTAATTAAGGGGTTCGGGTTCGGTACAATAGAACTTGGTAAAGCAGATCTGCCCAACAATTCATCCATGCGAGCTTATTATGGAAAGGACTAGCTTTATAACTTCTGACTAATAATTTGTATGTTCGACTAAATTAACTGGCCGGTCGATCGAGCGGTGAAGAGGAAGAACAAAAAAAAAAAAAATCAAACATGGCTCGAAATATTGAAGTCAGAACCAACCGTAGATGATGTGGGTTGACAATATGAGATCGATCGGCCGGGAAGAAACTTGAGATCCAGAAATAACAGAAGAAACGGAAGCAATCAAAACCAATTAAGAGCTCTATATATCCATATACATATCCGAGTGTACAGGAAACGTACCTACCAGCAGGAGCACAGCCAAAATCTAAGCTCGCGGCCGCCGCGCCGGTCGGCAGGACGGACGGAGGCGCGCACAATCCACGATCGATCCCACCGCTGCTCATCCGGCAAAGTGATCCGGTCTCTCTCGACGGCCGGCCAGCAGCTGGAGTAGCTAGCTCGCTCGCTTTGACTGGATCGGACTGGAATCTGGGATGGATGTATAGTGTTGTGTACTCCATTTTCTAGGGACAGGCGCGGACGCCGGGGCCCAGCCGTGGACTTTGACTCCTCCCTCCGCGGCTAGTCGTTGCTGCGTCGGGGTCACTCACACACACCACCACTACATGGGGACAAGAGGTTGGACGAGAGACAGAGTTTAATTATTATTGGATAATTTATGGAACCGAGAGAGATGAAACTTTCATTTGCATGTAGTCGGCAACTTTGATTGATTGGATCATAGCAACTAATCCCACTATCTTAAGTTTATCCTAATAAGAGAATGTACGCAGAGAGAACAAGGCATTAAAACCTTAATCACTCTGAAATTAATCTTCGTCGGTCAAGGTGTGCTACGTCGCTTCGTGTCATATGGAGATGTGGATTGCATCATCTTTTATATATGACAAAATTTGCTAAAGGACAACTAAAATTTGTGTAATTTGCTGGTAGACATCGTAAAAACGTGTTACGGCTGAAAGACACTTTAGAAAAATGGTAATTTGCTGGAGGACACTTTTAACTCAATTAGAGAGACAAATTTTTCAAAAAGACGATAATGATCCTAGGGTCAAAAGCTTTTTGAGCCAAGACTAGTGTGAAAATGAAATATGATGTATGCTAGTGGTGTACTTTGGGCTATGTCAAATTTAGAGTTGCATAATTTCCAGATTTTTACTCTAACATCATGTTAAGCATGTGGCTAGAGGGGCATTCTCGTCTTTTTTAGGAATCCATCTCTCCAATTAAGCCGAAAGTGTCCTCTAGCAAATCACCGGTTTTTTAAATGTCTTTCAGCCGTGACACGTTTTGTCGATGTCTATCAGCAAATTACACAAATTTTGGGTGTCCTGTAGCAAAATTTGCCTATATATATTGCATGGAGTTGCACAAATAAAAATTAATTTTGGTTGGTTGCATGCAACACGTTCAATAATACACATTAACTCTTTGCACAAATAAAAAAGAGACACTTGTTAGAGGACAATCATTTTAAAAAGATTTAAAATATCTTAGATAATGATCAAATTGGGATGGAGGGAGTAGTACGAAAGCCAATATTACTATATTGCTATAGTTAAGGATTGAGGTGGTACAATATAGGCAAATTTGGACATCCAAAAATTGTGTTATTTGCTAATAGAGATCGAAAAAGCGTGTCACGGTTGAACGACATCTAAAAAACTGGTTATTTGCTAGACAACACTTTCGATTCAATTAGAGAGATAAATTCTTACGAAATATTAGAATGCCCTTAGGATCACATGCTTTGAACATGGCGTTAGAGTAAAAAAATTAGAAACTATGCAGCTCTAAATTTGCCATCCCCCCAAATACATCACTAGCATACATCATATTACATCTTCACTCCATTCTCAACTTATAAGCTTTTGATCATACAAGCATTCTCATCTTTTTTAAGAATTTCTCATTCCAATAGAGCCAAAGCTATCCTCCAGCAAATTACTAGTTTTTTAGAGTGTCTTTCAGCCGTGACACATTATTACTATGTCAATTAGCGAGTTACACAAATTTTAAGTGTCCTGTAGCAAATTTTGCCAGGATTTTTAATATTTAAATTTTGTAACATGGTATAAGGGTTAATGTAGTACTGATTTTCATTATTCCCATTATGTCCACAATTCCACAACCAATTATATGTTTTGAAAGAGAATCTAAACAATTTAAAAATTAATAATTAAAACAACTAAAATAGAATCTTTTAACCTAACTTTACTACTTTTTACTAAACAATCTAAATATCCATATATTTTCGGACATAATGAGTATATCTGTTGTCAGAGATATGAGAACCAAGGTCCCTATCTCCCCCGGGTCACCGGGATACGGTAGAATACAACGAGGCAAACAAGACATGCATCTTCAAGACGCCAAGGAGAAAAACCAGGTGTCCAGGAATACTCTGAACACGCCAGGTGCCCCGGGAACCGAGGACGCCCTCGGGTGTGGTAGCCATCTAGAAACCAAGGCCAGCCATCTTCGGGTCGCAGGTAGGAGCACAAGCTCTCTCTTCGAGCCCCGGACGAGGGCCCGGGCATGGCCCCTACCTCGGGCTCTCTATGAAAAAAGCACAACCAATTCATGGAAAAGCTAACACGGCCAGGGGAGCCACTCCCTTGCATTAATGATGATGTGGCGCGTGTCGCATATACATCCTGCCAAAAACGTGGTAGCATAGAGAGGCTTGTACCGTGTGTCACCAAGGCAAACCCATGAACAGTGGAGGCGAGGCCACCTTTTGACTTCGGTGGGCCTCCTTCATCAGCCAACAGAGGAAAATATTCATCCCTGTCTAATTCAAAGGGATTCAAAAAGACCAACCATACCGAATTTAATAGAGTAAGGCCCACTCGCACATCAATATATTAGTGTTGTGGAGTCCTCTTACTATAAAAGAAGGATCACAGCCAAAGGATAGAAGGTTCACAATCCCGCAAACTAGCATATTCCCTTAGACTTTATGTTTCCTGCATTGTAATCGAGTTTCATCCTTTATCCTTAGTCCACACACAGAGGAGTATAATATTACGCACCCGTGCGGCTTGAACCTGTATGGCCGGTTCTCAACTCCTTGCGGGATTGTGAACCCTCTATCCTTAGTTACCCATCCCCTAGCCGAATCTACAAGGGAGAGTACTCGCTTTCCCGCTAGTGAAGTTCCACACTATTGTCAGTGTTGTCCTACTCTACATGTGCACAGTACTTGGTTCATCAATGATTTAAATTTCTGGCAAAGCCCTTGAACTGCTAGGGCTTTCATCAGCTATGATCAGCTATAGTGGGCTCTAGCTACAGCTCAGATATTTAATTGTTTTGAAAAATATATTCTCATTTCAAGCACAACATCAATAATCAATATTAGAGAATCAAAGAAAAAAAAAAAGCTTCCCTGTCTCTGGCTGAGACATGGTGCCGGTGCCACTTAGGGGAGATCAGGAGGAACGGTGACGCTTGGTGAAAAAGAGGAGTGGGCCTCCAAAGTTTGAATGGAGCTACTACTATCATAGCTTCCGAGCATAGCCGCTGTCACCGCCTCCAGCCGCATCCGCCAACATCACAGCTTCCGGGCTCAGCCGCTAGCTGCCTCCGATCGCAGCCATCGCCGTCGCCGCTTCCGCCTACGGGCGCAGCCGCAACCATCACCATCGATGTTGCAGCCTGCAAGTCACGGCCACCGTCGTCTAGCAAGGAGAGGATAGGGACTGAGGGAGAGAGAGATGGAAAGATGGAGAGAGTTAGGGACTTAGATTAATATGAGAGGTATATGGGCCTTAGCCCGTAGCCAATTCAGCCCACCACCATGATTTAGCTGCCGCTAAATTAAGGTCAATTTAGTGGCTATCTCCCGCTAAGACTAGCTATTAGCATCATAGATTGTGTAACGGCAAAAGTAGCATATTTTAGCTACTGCCTTATCTAGGAGCAATCTCCGGCTATAGCGGCAACTATAGCTGGAGATTTAAATCTTGATTAATAGCAGTATTTATGTTGTTTGCCATTTTTTACTTTTAATATTTTGATTGTAAATAAATTTTAGAATACATAGTTTTGGGAACATATAGTGCACGTAAAATTTTCTTGAAAAGTATTTTTCATAATCTCATAAAACTTATAATTATATTTTTATAATCTTATTCTAATGCAAAATTATAAATCAAAGTCACTCCTAAAAATAAAAACAAAAGAGAAGCAAACAACATGTATTTGTGACGAGAAGAGTATAATGTAATGCTTTCGACATTTCAACTAAGATTAGGAGGTTATCAAGTTACTTAAATTTCTGCGTTATTTTGGCATATAGCATTTCGCTAAAAAAAAAGAAGTAAAATTGGTCTATGTTACTATTGTGTACTACAAATTGTGTATCGCCGAATCCACTATTACAAAACTAAAACAAAAATATACAAGCAAAATATGTCGTTTTTTTTCTAGCTAATCCCTTAGCCTTGAGACATGTTAACTTCAAGGCACAATCTCCTTTTGTCATCTGTCGAGCTCGCGCGCTTCCTCCGCCGGCGGCCGCCACCGCCACCGGCAGCTGCTCGTCGTCGCCAAGGAAGAGCGCGTCGTACACCGGCAGCAGCACGAGGATCGCCAGCGCGGCCGCCGCGGCTATCCCGACGGCGAGGAACCCGAGGAAGGCGGCCACCGCGACGTGTGCGCGGCGTCTCCCACACGGAGGAGAGCGCGAGCGCCACCACCCTGCAACGGGGAGCGGCACGACGACGAGCGCGGCGAGCGCGTACGCCCTCGCGCGCAATCCGCCGGTTTGATGGCGACGGCGGCGACGGTCCAGCACGCGGACAGGAGCAGCGGCGCGTAGAGCGCGGCGAGCGCGACGAGCAGCGCGGCGGCGTACGCCGGGTAGGCGCAGCGCGCGTCGACGTCGCGCGGCGTGCGCGAGCTGGCCCGGGTACGGGGCGACGGCCGCCGGCAGGACGAGCACCGCGACGTGCGCGCTGAGGAAGGGCAGGCACGCGAACGGCACGGCGAGCGCGGCGGCCGGCAGGCGCGCGCCGCCGCGGTGGACGCGCGCAGCAGCAGGAGGCACGGTGGCGAGGAAGCAGGCTCGGCGACGCCGTGGGCGCCGAGCGGGTAGGCGAGGCAGGGCACGACGTGGCGCGGCGGGGACACGACGGCCCGGCTGAAGAACGGGAGGCGGATGACCTCGCGGCGGCGCAGGACGGCCGCGAAGATGGCGAGCAGCAGGCGCGCCCCGCGCACCGACGGCCGAGGTCGAGCATCCGCCGGAGCCGCCCCGGCTGCCGCGCGTGCGCGTCGAAGGAGACGACCACGCACGTCGCCGCGACGGCGAGCGACACACGACGACGGCAGCAGTGGCGCCACGGCGAAGTCGGCGGCCCCGTCCGCGCGGCGCCGCCGACAGCTTCCCGGCCTCGAGCGCCTCCGAGACCGCGACGCTCGCCTGCATTGCAGCTTCCGCTTCCCGTCGGCGGCGGCGGCGGCGGCGCAATCCGGCGGCGGCGGCAACGACGACTCGATCACGCTGCTGCTGCAACAGCTCGGTTTCATATCAGAGTATCAAACCGGCATGCATGCAGCGACGTCGAGACGGCGGCGGCGGCGGCGCCGGCGACCAAACGAGAAGCTAAAGAGGCAGCTTCCGTCTCCAACAATGGCGCATAATGATCTGAGATTAATTGTCACGACAGCAAGGAGAAGCAGATGCAATGGTGGATGGATTAGTAATTACGCAGATGGCAAAAGCTAGGGATCATCTGGTTAATTAGGCAACTGTACAGACAGACAGGTGCAGGGAAATGACACTTGGGGGGTAATTGGCTTAATTAAGCTTTTGCTAGTCAATCATGACAGTGGATTAAGTCCTTTGTTAAGCTGGAAAGCCATCCAAAAATAACTAATTGTAGCTGTACATGTCCAAAGATTGACGTACTGGCACGGTTGAAGGGATTTCTTCGTGCCAAAAATAGGAGCATCAAGATGTGCATAAGCTTGCAGCTTTCGTTCACTGCTTTTAAAATAAATCCAGATTAAGGATATGTTCTGTATTCAGGGATTTCAGGGGAAGCAATTCAATTCTCAAAGGAATTTTAAGAAAAAAAATCTCATGCTCCCATTTGAAATACTCATTCCATTTCAAAATATAGCAACTTTTAACTATAAATCTGAATATACCTTTATTCAAATTCGTGGTTAAGGGTTCGTGCAGATTGGCGTCAAAATAAAACTTACCAAAATTTAGCAATGTCAAAATTTTGGCAAATTGGTAGCAATACCAAAATTTTGGTAGGACTGACTTTAATAATGTTGCCAAAATTCTATACATATTGTCAATATTTGGCAACAAACTAAACGTAGCCACGTTTGGCTCAATAGATCTTATGGTTAGTGATGGTACAGGAAGAAAATTCACCCCTCAGCCTGGCTGTCAGCTGCTACCTCAGCTGTGGTCTAATCAGATGTAATTTTCAGATTCATGAACATAGGCAAATTTTGCTACAGGACATCTAAAATTTGTGTAATTTGCTGATAGACATCGACAAAACGTGTCACGGCTGAAAGACATTTAAAAAACTGGTGATTTGCTAGAGGACACTTTCGGCTTAATTGGAGAGATGGATTCCTAAAAAAGACGAGAATGCCCCTCTGGCCACATGCTTCAAACATGGTGTTAGAGTAAAAATTTGGAAATTATGCAACTCTAAATTTGTCATAGCCCAACGTACATCACTAGCATACATCATATTTCATTTTCACACAGTCTTGGCTCAAAAAGCTTTTGACCCTAGGATCATTATCGTCTTTTTGAAAAATTTGTCTCTCCGATTGAGTTGAAAGTGTTCTCCAGCAAATTACCATTTTTCTGGAGTGTCTTTTAGCCGTAACATGTTTTTACGATGTCTACCAGCAAATTACATAAATTTTAAGTGTCCTTTAGCAAATTTTGCCCATGAACATAATATGCTTTTGGAATAACAACAGGATACACAGCATGGATTTCACACTATAAACTAAGTAAAAGGTTAAAAGTTGAAGTAGGCCATTTCGTCGGTCGTTACTATTACAGCACAAGTCATTCTAACAACAGATGGTTCCTAAATTGACAGTGCACCCCAGATTTACAGCAAGAACAGACAACAAAGAAGATTGGCATGAAGCATAACATAAGTCATTCTAAAATAATATTTTTTAATTAAATATCAGTTACATTAGTCCCCATTAACATCTAACAACAGTGCAAGAATTACAGCTACTCTGCATGTCATGTGCCCAATTTCCTTTTGAAACCTAGACTCTCTGTCTAAAGGTATTTGTGTTGACAAGGCCAAAATCTACCAACGGCTACAGATGAAATCTTACCATGTAAGCTTTGTCAAGGTGATGGACTGATGATCAGAGCACCATAGGCTAATGGCCTGAATAAGGCATCGAACATTCTTGGAACTCGGATCCTGTGCTTGACTCAAAGATGCCTGGTGGAAGTACAAATTCTCCATCTGCGAATGCTGTGACATCGCCTGCATCACTGCCCCTCAGTCTCTTGGCTGCACGCTCATGCTTTGGGCTGAGCGTCGGTGAACCAGGCCGGCAGCTGGAGTCAGGTGTTAAAGGTTCACCACACGGGAGAGCATCATCATGCGAAGGGCTCTTCGTCGGCTCAACTTGGCTTTGACTGTTCTTGCTATGGGGTGCACCCTGAACTGGAGATTCAGAAATTGGTACTGGAGTTGGTGGGTTAGTTTTCTCAGAGTCAGGCAATTGTTCGCTTGACGTGGCTCTGGAAGCTCCTGCACCAATGACACGCTGCTGCTCTTCGATGATCTTCTGGAGATACTTCCCCTGCGCCTCAATTCGCAGCTGTAGCTGCCTTTGCACCTGCAAGAGATGTTTGTTAGTTCAGATTACACAAGAAAGTTGCACATGGTTTCTTCAGTAGAACAATTGCTGTATACTAGGAAGACTCTGTGTACGTAGTATTACTCTAAGTTTACTGTACAACTGTAAGATTCATAATCTCTCCTAGGTTATTGCTGAAGCAAAGCTCCAAAATGAAAACAATTCTGTACAATTATTACAATATTTAGTTCAACTAACAAACTGGTGTTGTGAATTCTATCTAATACAAGATTATTCTGGCACATTAGGCTCCATTTGCAGTTGTTGTGCTGTGCTGTGCTGTGCTGTGCTGTGGTGTTCTATTCTTTTTTTTCATTGAAAACTTATAATGGTTAAGTTTGCGTTACAAATCAAATTGTTATCCAACATTCATGTCTCCTTCAACTGTGGCACATTTTTGGAACACAATAGTATTTTCGTTTGCTGCATAGAATAAAAGAAAAATAGTTTGCCAAACGCCAAATTGTCTAAAAGCAGTTGCACCAAATGAGATCATCATAATCCACTGCCATATCATACTGAGACTTCTGTACACCAGAAAACACCATTGAATTTAGCATCCCTTTTACAATTTAACCACGATTTGATTTTATTTATTGGATTATTCTCAAGTCTCAACATTAACACCATAATCTAGTTGATGGTACATTACACATCACTCAACTAGAAACATCAATAATTGTGAGTTTCATATCATAAAGTGTGCTTCATATTAGTGCAGCAGGAGCTTACCTCTAATTGTTCATGTAGCCGCTTCTGGACCTCCATCTGCAGCTTCAGGGCTTCAGATATCTGCATTCCACTGCAACGGAAGTGTAAAAATATGAGTTTCTTATACCAAATGGCACATGGTTATAGAAGTAATGAGATCAGGCCAATGATCAGGCCAATGATCAGGCCAATGTAAACAGTATATATTGCAAATTCAAAAAATAGAAGGATAAGAACATGCTGGTAAGCTTGATAGCTACTCTAGTAGGTATAACTGCAGAACTACTGCAATTCCAGAAACAGCTGCAGCACAATGGAGGCTCACAGTAACAACATTATCTCCAGTAAGTACAGTTGCCTGATAACTTAGTTACTACTCCCTCTAGTCATAAATATTTGATGGTTATGACAGTTTCGGTCAAATCTTTTAATCTTTGATATTCAATTTTATATTAGAACAAGTCTATCTATAAAATCTTATAAGTTCACAAGATTATGATAGTACCTAGTACTTATCAAGGCAATTCTACATATACATTATTTTACCTTTAAAAGTAAGCATCTGAGAGATTATTGATGGTCAAAGTTTTAAGTTTGAGTTAACCTTGTCCGAACATCAAATATTTATGACCGGAGGGAGTATTTAGTTTAATTTCTATGGTATCTCCACCTTAGTTTAGATTTCACTTATCTCTAGTCCAATTTGTTAGAGATAATCTCTAAACAAAAATAAGAATATAGAGAGATGGAAGTTTTCATTTTAATTCAGCAAAAATAAGAATATAGAAATCTCCCCACATGCCATCTGGCCTCTATATAAATGGTATTTACCCCCAATAAACTTTGGATCATTACAAACAAGTTGCTTGATACTTCCTTTATTTTCATTACTAATAATATAAAATGCAGCAATGTATTTCTTTTCTCCCATGCCATCAGGCATTTTGATGATGATGTTAACTGTAAATTATGTTTAACCTACTAAACAGAACAAATCAACACATAAGAAAACCATTGGACTTGAGCCTTTTCCTTTCCTTGATTACTAGTAGTGAGATCCATGTTTCTCAAAAGTAAACACAAAGACCAACGGAGTAGAGTTATTTGAACTTACGATGAACCTTCAAGTGCAGAAAGCAGATTCCCTGGATCTTTATCTTCATCCTTGTTATCTACACAAGGGATATAGATTAGATAAAGTGAAATAATAATATAAATATGTTCTTCCTTGGACATATCTAAAAGGATTAGTAGAATACAAATGCCCCCTACCATCAGCTGAAGGGTCTGGAATGTACTTTGCAAGCCGGTATTTCTAGACAAATAAAAGCAAACAGGCAAAAAGTTAGGAAGAAATGCCATAGATGGTCAAACTGATAAAGGGTCATTTGTTTCGCAATAATTTTACCTGTAGGTGACTTTTCACATGGTATATTGTCAGTCCTGGCACACCCATAATTCTCAGAACTCCCTTAGGAGTGGCTCCTGTCACAATTGAGGAATTACATTATAAGTAGACATACCTACTTAATAAACTATGCAGTTCAAAAACAGTGGTTCCATAACATTGTGAGCTGACAAGTTCTTTGAAAGGCATGAGTTGCATATAAAGGAATTCTGTGAATATTAAGTGGTGTACAAGGAATAAAATCAATAAAACTACTATATGCAGAGGGAGGTTGAGAATATCAAATATATATTTTATTTTAGTATTAATAGCATGTTCATATGTTGTACTACTCTGTTTGCATTTCTAACACAAATCATATTAAGAATCAGGGTTTCCCATGGATGCATGCAAACTACATGCAAACCATGAATCAAAGAATTCTTTCAATTGCCCAATAAATCACCATTTCCAGATCACATGCTCATTCAATGTCTCCTTGGAAAACTCATATTTCACAGAGCTAATTCTAAAGGAAGATGATCAATATCAAGAAGATGAAGTAATCAGGAATAAATCAAATGGTGGAATAGATGCAAGTGTTTTTTTTTTTTTTGTGTGCTTTTATGGTCTTGAGGAAAGATAGATCAATACCCATTACATTCCATTCATTTTGGTTCAGATCTTGAATATTACCATCGTGCTATTGTCATATTTGTCAAGCTTATAGTTTTCATTTAGTACAGCAAATGCATATTATAAATCAAAAACAGTCACCACAGTTGCAAACATGTAATGTATAATACTAGAACCAACTTCTCTAACTCTACGTACTAGATAAAATATAAAACTATAAAAGGAGCAACAAAAAGGGAAAAACGAGTTGAATCATGGAGGACATACTATCAGGCCCACCAAGCTGAGTAACAGCCTCCACGAAACGGTCATGCAACTCATTTGTCCAACGTAACCGCTGTCTTGCCGCCATATTAGGGTTATTGTTCCCTCCGTTACTAGGGACAATAGCATTGTTCCCTAACTCCATTTGCTCATGAGCAGTAGGATTGCCATGAGTCTGACCACTGCTGGAAATAGGATTTGGCTGATACATTGCATTTGCTCATCACCTGAATTTACAGCACTTGATTTATCCAGGAAGTAAAACATTTAATAAGATGATATGTCATCTCGTAATTAAAGAAAACAAAAACTTAATACACCATTAGAATTTCACAACTTGCTCTTTTGTGAAGCTGGAGGTGTACAGGGTATACAGACATTTTCAGAACACTTTACTCTAACACAAGTCTATGGATGCAAAATAGCACTAAAATTATTATCTGCCTGCTAACACTTGAAAACCAACTTAATGCTTGAGAGGCAAAAAAAAAAAAAAAAACAGATTTCCTGTATTGCTTTGAACCCTACAGGATAGTTCATTAGTTGAAACTGAAACCGACAGTTTAGAGTTACCAGTAGGACAGATACCAACTTAATTATCATGACTGCACAATTGAGATTTTAGCTTTTCCATCCAATGAAAACTAGATAAGTAATTCATTGCATCAGTCTAAATTAAAAATCACTGTAACAATGGAAGAGTTCTAGGAGAGGCTATCACTTGGAATTTGGATTCATAAGACCTTTTGTTCAAAAACTAGTGATAAATTGTTGTGGAAGGTGTCAGCAACACAAGTGAGATGTTGATAGACGAATTATTACAAAATCAACGATATAATGGTGGAAGACATATGCAAAGATTAAACAACCATATCCTTGGGAATACAAGCGCAACATGGTATACATTACCCTTGCTTTGGATTAGGTAGCAGTAGTAGTATTGGCTTTCAACCAGAGGTGCTACATGTGTAACTAGCAACGATGTAGGGAATGTGTGGCTGAATTGATATCCTGAGGACAAAAAAAAAGATCATATTAACGGCAGATTGCTGCAGTAGGACCATCTCACCTATACAGTACATGAAATTTTAACAGATAAATTTTCCAACTATACTTTCAACAAGTAGATAAAGGCCATGGTACCAAAAAAACTGTCCTACATAGTACACCCAAGTTAAGTGCTCATATCTCCCGAAGGACAGTAAGACTACATTTCAGGCAGGTCTAGCGAAACTAAAACCATTAAAAATAACTCATGCCACCATACATCATTCAAGGGCTAAATCTACTCCAATTTGCAAAGAAAGAGCGCCGATACTCATCCTCCGACCACAAGATGACGATACTACACAAGCAACAAAATGACTAAAACCCCTAAAATCGAGCACATTTACTGAAACTGGGGCACAAGTAGGTGGCTACCAAAGTAGTACCCACATGTACACAAGCATCTCACATACATAGCAACAACAATCTCAGCTGCCAGTACGCACCGACCAGGTGCCGGAGGCCGGAGTCCCCCAGTGCGCGTGAGCTCATAGCGCTCGGATTGGTACGGGGTGTAGCACCCAAGCAGCCAATAAATCGGGTGCCAAGAAACGCAGGAAACATCAACCCACGGATACGAGCGGATCGCCCCCACCGGGAGTGGCGACGCGAGGGGGGAGCAGGAGGAGGAGGAGGCGGAGGCTGCTAACCTGGGGCAGGCGACTGCCCGACGAGGGAAGGACTCGCGATGCGGCGGCGGCGGACGGCGGCTCGGCTCGCCGGAGGAGGGGGCGGAGGCGCAAGGAGACGGGGGGAAGCCAAGCGATTTTTTTTTATTTATTATTTTTTTTCCTTCTCGAGTAATCCTTCCCTCTCTCTTTTTTCTTGCGCTTTTGCTGCTGCGCTCGATTGGTCCGGGCCCGAACGGTCGACGGGGGGAGGTTAGGTGGGGCCCACTAGAGGGACCGTGGCCTAGAGAGAGAAACAGAGGTGTTTTTAGCACTCTCAAAAAAAAAACATCCTAGAGAGAGAAAGTACGAAAATCTTGACACACAAATTATAGGTGTACGTGGAAATGGCATATCACGAAGAACAAAATATGGAAATAATGTGCTACGCAGAGTAGTACTGCTATATTCACCCAAAATGTAGTGTGATGGATTTTTATCCTGTTATTAAATAGAGCGCTACCCGTGAATTAGCGCTACCGAACACTTAATTGATCACTCGCTAACTACTCGTCTTATTTTGCATGACCTAAATAAGCTCAGCCCAAATCATTTGTCCGAACACAAAGTGACAATATGGGTTCAGGGCGTCATGTCTTACTGTCCATACTTCACATCTTACTTATAAGTTTCAATGTCATTTTTTTCATGTAAGATACTGTTCGATTTGGCTAATTGGCTTAACTGCTCCGTTATTTTCCATGGGCATATGCTTGATAATTGTTAAATGTTATACTTTTATAAATACTTTCTATATAAAATGTTCTTTAAATATCAAATAAAAATACATATTTTAAAAGTTTACAATATCTAATACTTAATTAATCTCGACTGATCAGCTCAGCCGAAATGCTCAATCGAACTATGCCTTATGTGTTCTGGACTTCATCAATTAAAAACAATTACTGTAATTGCTCCCGGAAACAATTACTACAAGGTTGCAAGATTTGGGTTCAGGGCTGAAATAAAATTTGGCAACATCTTGTACCATTTGTCTTGGCCAAATTGTTCATCATAGCACAATGAACACTACGATTTTACCATTTGTTTTTAGTTACTGGGAAAGGCACCATTAA